>CAJUYG010000227.1:287669-300376 GCA_910591675.1 Galerucella calmariensis | reverse complement strand
TAAACTGATTGCATTTTTGAAGTTAGAAGCAGTGGGTTATAAAGCAAAGAAGTCACAAATCTCAATAAATAAAAATAATAAGTAATTGTTACATGTTTTGAAACGTGAAGTTTCACAGTCGCCTTTGTTATTCTTCCGGTTGCTTTGCCGTATCGTATAACCAAGGACTTGGTGTTGAATGCGCAAAACTCGTTCTAAGTGGAGGTGGTTAACTGTTAATCGGAAACAGCCATCTTGCTTTCCGATCTAAGCTGTCGATTAAAACTGACGTGGGCATTTCAACCGCTGTGGGATATATCTGCTAACATCACTTAAAATTTCAAAGATCCCGATTATTTTTCCACTTATAATATTCCTACAGGTAAGATTCTATATTCCCATAGTTATAGTTTTAGTGTTTAATAACGGATTTTGTATTAAATATCTGTAATTTATTCAACATTTTAGGACATGTGACCTCGTGTGACCTTCACATTCCCTAAATTATTTCCTTCCCTTTCTTGAACAAATTTTCCTTTTTTTTCTTTCTTGAACAATTCTCTGGTGAAGTTATTTTATTAATAAGACTTTAGCTAATTTCATGAGCTCTAAGAAAACAAAAAAAATGTACTTTTTCTTAAAGATAAATTAACTTTACAGAGAGTTGATGATGTTTCCATTGTAATATTGATTTTAATTTATATTGTATTATTTTAGCGGTTGGCCACATAGTTTTTTTTTGTTTTTAACAAAAAAAACATATAAAAACAAAGTACCTATCTGGAAATTTACACCTACCTTAACATCTATTTTATGGTATCATAAAGGATTAGCTTCAAGGCATACCTCCACTGCTGAGGGGAAAGGCATACCTCCACTGCTGAGGGAAATGAAACGGCCTTCTACCTATCTCTAATACCCAAGGAGACAGAGAGGCTCCCACGCAAATACTTTCTATAAGATAAGTAACTTTATACCTATATAAAGAAGTTTTCACCAAGGTCAACCTTTCAAGCTAAAATTCTTTCTTTTTCTATAATTTGTAAAACTAAAGGGCTTCACCCACTAAAATTATCTTCTTCGAATTTGTAAACTTAAGGGCTTCACCCACGGACATTGTTACTTTGTTTTATTATAGATTTACATAAATTGTATATTTTTAAAGTTAGAACTTATTAAATTCATATTCATTGTTATTGCTTAACTTGTGGAATTTTATTTCAACTTCCTTCCTACTGAATTTATAGTCACACACTTCAAGCTATCATATAGTGAATGCTTAAATAACAGGACAGAACTTTATTCATAGTTTCGGGGTTAACCTATTCTTTTTATAAAAAGTAAAAAAAACCACGTGGCGCTCAACTTATTTAACTATCTTCTCTTTTAAGCTACAGTTCTGTTTTTTTTTAAGTTCGGCGAAAACCACCCCTGAGAATCATTTTTGAATACAAATATTTTTTTTCAATAAATTTTAAAAGAGACATTTCATTAAACATAAACATTAATAATAATTAACGTTTCATTTGGCGCCCAACGTGTTATTCACTGTAATATTGTTTTTTTCAGTAGTCAGTTATCTTGCCTTTAACTATCGTTTTTTTTTCTTTGGCTATTGTAGGGAAAATACTATAATATATGAAGTGTGTATAAATTTAGTCAGGAGGATTGAATATATATTACTGTAAAGGGCTTATGAAAGATTGATATCTCACATTAAGAAAACCAGAGGTGAAAACTTAGTTTACAAATAGTGTTTGAAAGTGTATTGTTTTTTAAGTTATCTTACAAAATATCTTGTGTTTCTATAAATATTTTACACTTTCAAGAACTTTTTTGTGAACTTATTATCTCAATACCTAACATATTATTATATTTTGATTACTTTCTACCTTAAATAATTGCATTTCGAGTGATACCAAATTTAGAGGTTTAGTATCGAAGTTGTCTTACCTGTTTTCTTTTTTTTTATTGCTTGTTGTGTTTCTACCTTAATTACATTCTAGAATAAAATAAATCATGTCTCAAAATTTTAAATTGAACGTAGATTATCTATTTAATCATGAACTCGAGCATGAATTAGCATACCGGGGTCAATCAGTGTTAGCTACTTCAGCTGAACGTAGGAAAATACTACGAGGTGTTTTAGCACAGGAATATTCTGGTAGGAGTTCTCTTTTATATGTTGACAATTTAGAAATTGAGCAAGAAATCGCTGGTATTGAAACCACATTAGCGGATCTTGAAAAAAAAATTAAAGATTTTGTAGGAACTGTCAGAGATACAGAATATCTAAGATTAACTTGTCGGTTAGGTCATGTAAATGCAAGAGCTACTCGGTTAAATCATAATTCAAATGAGTTCACGGCTGAACAAGAAAATTTTAAAAAGAGACTTACACAACGAATACTCTTGTTGGAAGGAGAATTAGATTCACGATTATCGGGTACAAGCCAAGCTCATTCGACACCTGTCAATGACAATCAATCTTTTTCTTTTTCTAAACCAGTACCGGTTCATAAATGGGGAATACATTTCTCTGGGGTTTCTCCTAAAGAGTCTCTTACAAGTTTTTTAGAAAAAGTAGAGTGTTTAAAAATATCTAGGGGAGTTAGCGATACTGAACTTTTCTCTAGTGCAGCTGACTTGTTTACCGATCAAGCTTTTTATTGGTACCTCAATAATAGGACACAATTTCAAGATTGGGGTCAACTTGTAACTAAATTAAAATCAGATTTTCTTCCTTATAACTACCATGAAGATTTATTAGAGGAAATAAAAAATCGTAAACAACATCCTAATGAGAAAGTTACCCTTTTCATAAATTCTATGTGTAGTTTATTTAATAGGTTAGACATCAAACCAGATGAATCAACTAAAATAAGAATTATTCAACGCAATTTGTTACCTAATTTTGTTCAACCATTAGCTTTACTAGATATTTTAACAATTTCGGATTTAACTGCTAAATGTAAAAAACTTGAAGAAACATTCATTTACTCACAACACTCAAATACCTCTAACTTTGGCTCTCGAAAACAAAATTTACTTGAACCTGACTTAAGCTTACCTCATACTTCCTCTTACCGTCCGCACAATAATTTTTCCCGTCAAGTATCTGCATTGAATACGAATATTGTATGTTGGAATTGTAACAATCGGAATCATACTTATAGTCAGTGCCTTATGCCTCGAAAATTGTTTTGCTATGGATGTGGTACACCTGGAGTTGTTAAAACTAACTGTACTAATTGTCAAAAAAACTGCGAAGGCGGTCGAGTATCGTCCCTATCTCTCACAACCGCAGAAAAAAATCAACCAGGGACTTCTTCATCCAAGAAAAGCAAAGACAAAAGCAAAATAAAATCCAATTCCAGCACACAAAATTCCAACAATTCAAAAAGTCAATAAATCAACTTCCTAATTGTTCTTCTCTGCATGACAATGTTATAACCCAGTTTCATCAACCACCTATTTCTCGTCTAGTACCTAAATTTGATAGGAAAGACTGGAATTCTTGGCTTAACTATGTTAGAAAATTTTATAAGAATTCTGATAACTCAAGGTGTGAAATTGAGTACAACTCACCAGTTTTGTGTGTGGAATCATTGTTGTATAGGAAGGAACATGACAATCGACCTTATGTTGATGTACAGATTTTCGGGAAAACATTTTCTTGTTTAATTGATACCGGTAGTAACTTAAGTTTGATAGGTTCGTTAGGACTTGATTTTCTTCAGGATTTATCTTTACCTATCTTACAGGGCCAATATAACCAGGTGTCCACCGCTGATGGAAAACTTCATGATGTGGTTGGTTCAGTGGAAACTTATGTCACATTAGATAAGATATCTCGGGCAATTACATTATTTATCTTACCTTCAGTAAAACATACAGTCATACTTGGTATAGATTTTCTTAAAGTTTTTAATATTAAAATTGATTTTTCTAAGTTCACTATGAACTTAAATTCTTTATCTGTAAATATTATTAATACCGTACAGGATGTCTCAAATTTAACTTCAACGGAAACTGATAAACTTAATCAGGTTATTGAAAAGTTTAAATCTCTTAGTCCTAAGGATAGGTTAGGTAAAACACATCTCTTAGAACATTTTATTGATACTGGAGATTCTCCACCTTTTAAGCAAAGTCAATATCCATTACCTCAAGCTTTACAAGGATACTTAAACCAAGAAATCGATAAGTTACTTGAATTAGGAGTTATTGAAGAAAGTAGATCTTCATATTGTTCACCTATTTGTTTAACTCAAAAATCTGATGGTTCATATAGAGTTTGTTTTGACGGTCGTAAGCTTAATAGTGTTACCGTGAATAAAGATTCATATGCTTTACCTAATATTGAAGTTATTCTTAGTCAACTTAGAGATACTCGATATATTTCTAGTATCGATTTGAAACATGCTTTCTATCAAATACCTTTAGAGAAATCTTCTCGTCCTAAGACGGCTTTTGCAGTTCGATCTAAAGGACTTTTTCAATTCACGTGTACTCCTTTTGGTTTAGTTTCTGCTCCTGCTTCCATGTGTAGACTAATGGACTTAGTCATAGGACCTTCCTTAGAACCTTACTGTTTTTATTACTTAGATGACATTATAATTTGTACCCCTACCTTTGAAAAACATCTTGAGGTATTAAATAAAGTTCATGATAAGTTGAAAGATGCCAATTTAACTATTAATATTAATACATGTCACTTTTGTCGCCCTTCTCTTCGATATTTAGGATACACTTTGGATAAAAATGGTTTAGGTATAGACAGTGAGAAAACTAGTGTCATTTGTAACTATCCTGTCCCAAAAACTACTACTCAAGTACGTAGATTTCTAGGTATCGTTTCTTATTATCGTCGCTTTCTAAAAAATTACTCAACTCTTTCTTCACCTATCTCTGATCTGTTGACTAACCGAAGGAAACATGCTCCAATTATTTGGACTCCGGAAGCCCAGAAAGCTTTCGAAGATATCAAGGTTGCTTTAACTTCTGCACCAGTCCTTTGTAGTCCTAATTTTGATCGTCCATTCTTTTTAATGTGTGATGCTAGTGATGTAGGAGTCGGTAGTGTTCTTTTTCAACTTGAAGATGGATTAGAGCATCCAGTAGCTTACATGAGTAAAAAACTTACGAAAGGTCAAAAGAAATTTTCTACAACGGAGAAAGAAGCCTTAGCTGTTCTTTTAGGGATAGAACATTTTCGATATTATCTTTTAGGTAGACACTTTACTGTCATAACAGATCATTCTTCTCTTGTCTGGTTAAATAATATGAAAAAACCCTCTCCTCGTCTCGCTCGCTGGATTCTTCAATTGTCTCAGTATAATTTCTCTATCGTTCACAGAAAATCTACAGGAACCGTACCTGCAGACTTCCTTTCTCGTATACCTGATGTAAATGTCTTAGATTTATCTTTACTTGAGCCTGATAATTGGTACAAGGATATGATTAAAAAGGTTACCAGTAATCCTGATAGTTATCCCAGTTTCAAGGTAGAAAATAATGTCTTATATAAACATGTGTTTACTAAATATGCCGATATGAGTAACGTTACTGATTGGAAAATTGTGGTTCCAACTCCGAATAGGTCTGAACTTTTAACCAAATTTCATGATGACTCAACTTCAGCTCACTTCGGTGTATTCAAAACTCTAGAGAGAATTTCTGAGTTGTATTATTGGCCGAATATGAGACAGTCTGTACGCAGATATGTGAGGCGTTGTCAGGTTTGTGCCACATGTAAGCCTACAAATTTGCCACAAGCTGGACTAATGGGACAATATCGCAACATAGAATTTCCATTTCAATTAATCTCTTGTGATTTGATAGGACCTTATCCTAGATCCCGTCAAGGTAATCAATATGCCTTAGTAGTTGTTGACTGGTTCACTAAGTTTACCTTAATTCATACTATGCCTAAAGCTACCGCTCCCGCCATTTGTAAATTTTTAGAAAATAATGTTTTTTTAATTTTTGGAGTACCTCAAATTATCGCTACTGATAATGGTAAACAATTCACCAGTCAGTTGTTTAAAAACTTAATGACTAGATATGAAGTTCAAAATATTTGGTATACTTCAAATTTTACACCACAAGCTAATCATACAGAACGTGTCAATAAATCTATCGTTACTGCTTTACGCTCATATTGTTATGAAGATCATAGATCTTGGGATTTAGAAATACATAAAATAGCTCAGGCAATTCGTCTTTCTAAGCACGAAGTTACTGATTTTACGCCTTCATTTTTAGTATTTGCTCGTAACGTACCTGTTGTAGGTTCTTTCTATGGAAAAATTGTAGATAATCCTACTAATAAACCTCAAATATCTGATAAGATTCATAGATTACAGGATATACAAACCATGCCTTCCATTTTTGAGTCTGTTAGGAAGCGCCTTCATAAAGCATATGTGAAAACAAGTGCACGTTACAATTTTCGTAAAAGGAACATCCAATTCCATCCAGGAGATCATGTTTGGAAAAAAACATATCCTAAATCTGATAAAGCTCAATATATTTCTGCTAAATTCATGCCTAAATACATACATTGTGTAGTAAATAAAGTTATCTCTCCCTTGATTTATGAACTGAAAGATTTAAATGGTAAAAATATGGGTCGTTGGCATATTAAAGACCTGAAGGAAAATATCTTATCTTCTGTTGACTCAAGTGACCACCAGGTGGAAAATTCAGAATCTGACTCTGAAATATCTTCTGATTGATTATCTGCTAATTTGTTTTATCTATTACCTATAAGTTTGGAATTTTTTCTTACTAATATCTTACATGTGTTCCTTCCGGTGTTATCGAAATGCCTCCCGTTTTTTCAGGTACCTATTTTCATAGATGAAATGCCTCCCGGGTACAATCGAAATGCCTCCGGGTCCTTAATCATTTATGGTAATATTTTGTGTGCTTAATCTTTGTATAATGACACAATGTTGCCAAATTATAATTTGAATAGGTAAATATATATCTATTTTTATTTTTCTAATTCTTATGCACTGTACATAAAATCTGTTAACAAAATATTTCAGAGTACGACATTTTTGTTTAGAAAATAAAATTGTTTACAATTAAAAACAAAGCCGAAGTACACTTAGTTGTTTATAATAAATATCCTTTCTATAATGATGTGATTACTTAATCAGTGTACATTTTTGTTTAGAAAATAAAATTGTTTACCATTAAAAATAAAGCCGATGTACCTACACTAAGTATTCTAATTGTTTTGATCTAACACGATTCTAATCTCTAATCTATTCCATGAATAGGGTAGTTTGCACCTACTAAATCTGGTAATTAGTTGTTTATAATAAATATTCTTTCTATAATTATGTGATCACTTAATTTTTGTATAAATACTTCAAGTTTATTAGTTCTTGTCTCAGTTTTGTCGATTTAAAGCTTGTATCAGTTTGTCAATTTTAAGTTCAAATTGTGTTTAAGTGGATTAAGTTATAATATTCGAAATAATGGAATCAACGATGTGTTCGAGTCAAAAGGGCAAACCTTTAATATCAATTGATGGTTTCACATTCGGTTTTCAAAAAATGTTGGCCAAAGATACGGTAAAGCGATGGACATGTACTAAGAAAACCTGCAAAGCATTTGTGAAAACGCAGGGATGTGACAATTCGATAATTGAGTCGATATTAGATCACAATCACGAGAAGTTGTCTGCCGAAGTGTCCAATAGGAAAGCCGTAAGCAATTCGATAAAAAGAGCAGCCGTGGAAGATATCAACGAAAAACCAATGAAGCTCATATGTAAAGAACTTAAGAAGACGAATATAGAGACATTTACTACCAACGATATCTATAGGGTGAGACAGAATTTATATTACGCTAGAACAACTAATTCTTTAATTAAACTTCCTAAAAGTATATCTGAATTTCATATTGCTATCGATTCAACTTCGATTATTACAAATAGGAACGAAAATTTTATAATTAAAAATGACAAAGATAATCACATTGTTATATTATCCTGTTCTTCAAATCTTTCTTTTCTTTCGACTGTTTCCAATTGGTATGTCGACGGAACTTTTGAGTACTGTCCTCGCTTTTTCACCCAATTGTTCACTATACATGGCTTAAAAAATGGACATTATATTCCTCTCGTCTTCTGTTTACTTGAAGATAAAAAGTCATCTTCTTATTATCTCGTGTTTAAATATATCATAGAAGAATGTATTAAACTCAATTGCCCTGTATCCCCTAAAGTAATAACTTCAGACTTTGAAATTTCTATACATAATGGTATCCGTAAGGCATTCCCTGAAGCAGATCTTCGTGGATGTCGTTTTCATTTGGGTCAGGCTTGGTATAGAAAGCTTCAAGCACTGGGCTTAGCTCCAGAATACCAGAAAAAAGGTGCTGACTCAAGTGAAATTACCCATTTTCTGTCATATATTTTTGGCCTATCATTCTTAGATCCTGAAGAAGTTGGCGACCCCTGAGAATCATTTTTGAATACAAATATTTTTTTTCAATAAATTTTAAAAGAGACATTTCATTAAACATAAACATTAATAATAATTAACGTTTCAGTTTTCAACATCACATTCAAATAAAGTGTACTTTTCATGTTTTTTTTAATTATTTGTTTAAAAATAAGGTGATCGTAGAAAAAATCTTGTGTGCAATTCGAGCAGAAAGTGCGTTGCCGCTTTCCACACAAATAGCTATTGTTGCTCGGTCAATAATAATAGTCTTCACCACCTTGGTGTATAATATACTATTCTAGTTTGTGACACTTCAGTTTTTATTCTATTTTGTACAGTTTAGAATCTTTTTCAACACTATTATATTATCAACACTCCCAAGTGTTTTAAAAAAATGTAAAACTTTTGAAATATATTGACCGATCCCTATATTTTGTTGAATTCGCTAAAAGCCTAGTTCCCCTTTAACCCCGCTAATTATAAACCAGGGTGATAATAGCAGGTCAATTTCGAATTTACCGTATTGTGCATCTGTCTATCTCTTTCTTTCTCTTTCTCTCGTTTAGTTATATTCGTGCGGCATTGTTGCTATTTTTAACACCGTGCACCAATGTGTTGACGTTTTCCCTTTCACAATAACAACACCGGCTGGCTGTTTCGCTTTGAGATTTTTTGTATATTATATATATACATATATATCACAGAGGCGGGATTTCTCGGGATACAGTCGATGCATATGGTACAGTTGGTGTCATGTGTAAGATTGAAATGTTTTATATAAGTCTGGACAGTGTTTTGTGAGAGAGCTATTAGTTACACAGATGCACGTAAATTATTTATCTTCGAAAAAGTTATTTCTCTCAAGATAAAACATCTCAAGCTAATTGCCAGAAAGTTTTAAAACCCTGGAGACATCTTCGAGCTCACGTATGTTCTAAAACAAACCGTGGCACTGAGGCTGGTATAAACGGACTCAGAAAGAAAATTTTGTTTAGCCGTTGGAAGCTGGAAGAACTGCCTATTATATCAAATATTTTGTAGTTGGACTGAAGAAAATTTACACTTTTGTTGTGAAAAATGCTCAAAATTCGCCTAGAGGGGTTTTTTGGGACGAGAAATCGACTGCCACAGTCTGTTTGTGTATAAAATCATTTTTTCTGTTCCAAATGGAGTCATGAAAATTTCGAAAATCCACTTTTCAAAACTAAAGATACTCATAACTCGACTAATATGATAGATAGAATGTTCTAGTCTTCAGCTATCGATTCAGGGGAATATTTTTCATAGACCAGTGGATTTTGAGTCGATAATTCCAAGCGATAAGGAATTTAGCGGGAACCAGTTTACATTAGATATTTCCGTACCTACCTACTCCTTGCTTCCAAATTTTGGACAAAAAAAAATGTTTTTGACATAAAAAATGCTCCAAGTTCGTCCAAAGGGATTTTTTGGCACGAGTAGTATTTTGTATAAAATCATT
Source organism: Galerucella calmariensis (assembly GCA_910591675.1). Taxonomy (NCBI): domain Eukaryota; kingdom Metazoa; phylum Arthropoda; class Insecta; order Coleoptera; family Chrysomelidae; genus Galerucella; species Galerucella calmariensis. The sequence continues at coordinate 290,452 of CAJUYG010000227.1, read as the reverse complement.
TTTTCTCCTCCAAATGGAGTCATGGAATTTTCGAAAATCCACTTTTTAAAACTAAAGATGCTCATAACTCGACTGATAGTTAGAACGTTTTTTCAGGGGAAAATTTTACATATATAAGTGAATTTTGAGTCGATAATAATCAATAAAGAAGTTAGCAGAAGCTAGTTTATATCAGTGGCGGATCTAGAATTTTATTTGGGGGGGGGCTGAACGGGGGGAAATTTTGTGAAAGGACTTTCATATAATAAAGCGACCAAAACAATAGCTTAACGTTGTTTTATGGAGTAAAAACGAGTGTTTCATATCAAAGGTTTTCAGGATGTTTTGTTTACTAATTTACTAATGAAATACTTTAAAGTTAATAAAAGGCAGATTAAAAATGCGAAAAGGGTGTTTTGGGGGGGGGGGTTCAGCCCGAAAGCCCCCCCGTAGATCCGCCACTGGTTTATATTAAATATTACCCTTGCTTCAAAATTTTCGACAAAAAAATGTTTTTGAAATAAAAAATGGTCAAAAAAAATTCGTACTGGATAAAGGTAGTTACTACACATCTTCAAGTATTAGTATTGTTGAAAAGATCGTAAGACCATATTTCTTTGACGGTTTTTGGATGAAGATATCCAAATAAAGTGATTGGGAGAAGAGGTAGCCAGCTAGATCTCCAGACATAACATGTCTAGACTTTTATGTCTATTAATCTCAACTAACCACGCAACAAGACATGAAACACCGCGCATGTTTATGGGTTTTTACTTATATCTCGAGTTAGGCAAAATATATAGGCATAGTTTGCGCCATTTTGTTGTTAAGAATTTAATCAGTTTCTTTTCTAAATTTATAATTCTAAAATGTTTCTATTTAGAAAGGCAGATGCAGTTTAATAATTGAATATTTGAAAAGGGTGGCTGTTTATGTTTACAAAGAAATACAAAGAGACCAAAAAGTTGAAGAAAATACGTTTTATTCGATATTCTGTTAAATGTAACCCTGAATAACAAAAGACGTTGGACGATGTCCACAGTTGGTATCAGAGGGAACCGATGTCTGTTAACCCTGTTAAAACTGTTATAGTTCCCTTCACTATAGGAAAAAAAAGTTGGAGGATCTTCCACCACTTTCCTACAATGGTGAGGTTATCCATTTACAGCGGAAGTAAAATATTTGGGGATTATCCTAGATAATATGAAACTTGGAACGCTCACTTGGGAAAAGTTATTCATAAAGCCAGACCATCCTTGTGGACATGTCGCAGGATCTGTGGAAAATGTTGTGGCTTGGGACCCAAACAAATCTATTGGATATATATGTGATGATCGTTAGACCATTGATCACAAATAGAGCTATTGCTGGTGGTATGAACTATTAAGAGCAGACAGCTGTTAGCTGTTGGTACACAGACGGCTCAAAAACACCCTCAATCTCTGGTGCAGGTGTATACGGGCGCAGACCTAGGACCGAGGATCCTATGAAAGCGTATTTCAGGCGGAAATTTACGCCATTGTTTCATGTGTGGAGAGATTGGAGCAAGCCAATCTCATACATAGAACAATAAAAATTTTCTCGGACAGCCAAGCGGCTGTTTTTCATAAATTCAAGTTTAACCATTTTAGAGCAGCATTAAAAAATAAATTCATCTTGTTACTATTTTTGTACGAACTTTTGTGTATAGGTAAGTGATTTTCAATAAACCTATTTTCCCCAGAATATGTGCTATTTATGTCGAAGCTTTTCGCGACATTCTTTATATTGGGATATGTATCTTCTGTAAGTTCCTTGTGGCATTACTTATTCTTTTATCTTATTCTTTTGGGAATCAAACCACAATCATGTTTTTTATTTTTTATTTCGACGTTTTGGTAGCGTTCCAGCTACCTTTGTCAAGATTAACTAGTAATGGGATATGTTTTCATAAGACATTTTTTTCATTCAATTTCATTATCTTTTGTTAAAACCCAAATTTTACCTGTGTATACTTAACATTAATTAATTCAACAAAAATTAATTTCCCAAACAAAATTTCAACGAGTAAATATGTAAAACCGAAAATCCACTTTGAAAATTCCATGTGCCTATTTGAGGGCTCTCCGCATATGGAATTTTATTAAAAACTATTCATCCTCGACTTTATACTTTCTCTCTACTTCTCTCTCTCACTCTATCTGCAAAAAGTTCTATAGAAAATTAGTCGGGCCTTACGTGCTTGGAAAATGAAATAAAAACATCAACGCCCCCAAAAACTTTGATGAAAATGTAAGGAAATTTTTTTTGTTGACTTTATTGTATGTGCCTTGTAGAGTGTTTACTAATTTTAGAGTGTGGATGGTAGAAAGTTTTTTATTTGGTGTAGAGATGAGAAAAATGAAGGTAGGACTACTAAAAAATAGATATATGATATACAGTGTCAATTTTAAAATTAACCGGATATATACTTTGTTCCGAGATATTTGGCTTTTGACTTATGCCAACATGATTGTTGATGGGATAACTTTAAATTTTAACGCGTTTAATTTTTTTATATAGTTTCTTCCTTCCTTCCTACCATCCCTATGGGGGACAAGTGGTATGGAAAGCAGTTTGTTTATATTGCGAAATATTTCCATACTAATCCCTTGCTTCAAAATTTTTGACAAAATAAAAATGTTTTCGACATAAAAAATGCTCAAAATTCGTCTGGAGGGGTTTTTTGGGACGAGGAATCGACTGCCTCAGTCTGTTTTCCTATAAAATCATTTTTTTCCCTCCAAATGGAGCCATGAAATTTTTGAAAATACACTATTCAAAAC
>CAJUYG010000227.1:256815-287569 GCA_910591675.1 Galerucella calmariensis | reverse complement strand
CCCTCCAAATGGAGCCATGAAATTTTTGAAAATACACTATTCAAAACCAAAGATACTCATAACTCGACTAATATGATAGATAGAACGTTTTTGTCTTCAGCAATCAATTCAGGGATACAGTAGCAAAAATTTTTACTGTACAATAAAGGATTTATTAAGTTGAATTGCATACTTGCACAAAGCATCCTAATGCCATATCATTTTACTAGATATATTGTTTGCTGAAGACCCATCTTGTGTTTCTTACAAGTTTATTTTCATAAAATACGAATTATCCAAATTAATCCCTCTAAATTACAAATTTCAAATAGTGAATTCTAAAGATATCGATATCATAATAGCGTCTAGAAAAATTGATGCCTGTCAGTGTTCAGATAGAAGCAAAATGTATTAATCAAAATTAAATTTTGTCCAGTCTCAGTTGATAATAGCCAGCATATTTCTACCCGAGATCATTCCAATAATAGCTGCTCTATAACAAAAGAAACCATACACAATCAACCCATAATCAAGCAGTCCGTGAACTAAATAGAACCTTCCTTCCGCCCCCACCCCGAAATACCGAATACAGAGACGTATCAATAGAAAATATTTCCAATAGTTTTCACAAGGACAAAAATAAAACAGGTATAACGGAGTAAAAAGTAATCTGGAACTGAAGATCATGGAGAAAATTATTAGTCTTTATTTAACTCTGTTACACTCTAAATATAAGGTTTGTTCCAGTATGTATGAACAGTTCTGGAATTGTATTATTTATAGGTTTGTTCGAACTAGCTTGAGAATCAGATCGGAATTGTACTGAGTTTGCGTAGATTGAAATTACCGTAGCTAATTTCAATCGACGCAAACTCAGTACAGTTCCGAATGCTTCTCAAGCTTGTTAGAACAAACCTTATATTTTTCGTATTATATTAACATTTATGCGCATGTCAGTTCCGCCCTGTTTAAGGCTAAGCAAGGAATCGTCTTCCAGTTGGTATTGGGCGGAGTAGAATTCAATGAGACCTCTGGCGGAAAAAAATGTAACGAGTAAAATAATTCGTTTTGCATTGTTTTTGTATTATTATGCAAGTCAACGTAATTACTGTAAATTCGTACTTTATTTATTTTGTTTTTTGTTTTTCATTTTGTGTCAATGACAAGTTTAAAACTGTGTTTTTCTATTTAACTCAACTGTCATCATTTCTGAGGTAATATTCTAATATAATCAGAGATATTATGGAAGAGGTTATGTTATTCTATTTTTTGTTTTCATTGCAGATCAAAGAGAAAATAAGTCGGTATTGAAGATTAAAAATATTTCTCAATACAAACGTACCTTGCAATTTTTGCAGATGTGACTATAATAAAAATAAAATAAAAACACGAAGTTAGACTTAAAACTAAACAGTTAATTGAACGCTTGTTGTACTTTTCACAAATATCAATCGTACCTATTACTCCAAAAATAAAAATATTAGTAGTCACAATTTAGTTTAACACCACAAAATACTAAAGCACAATCAAAGAAAAAGCAAATGTTTTACAAAACACACACTTAAAATAACTAAAACAGCAAAATAAAACTACTTAAATATCAAAGGGCTTATACGGCAGCTGATTTGTTTTACTCGTTGCGAAGATGACATTGACATTTCAGAGCGCCATCTATCGAATTCTACTCTTCCCAACAATACTATAATCAGTTGGAAAGAGCTACAGCACTTGCGCGTAAGATGCAAAAACGGTTCTATTACAAAGACAAACACATTTCAAAAAGGACCCACCTAATAGCAATGTTTCTTACAATTTTGTGAAAGAAACCGTTAAAATTTTCAACATACCTTAAAAATTTGTAAAATTTTGTGGAGTTGTTAATATTTTATATACTTAAATTCATTTTTCCATCGTTAATGTTTAGAAATCCTTATGAAATCTCCGAGTTTCCGCCTATGACGTAAATAACTGCCTGCCATCGATCTATATATATATATATATATATATTTCTCGATTATAGTCGGCCATTGTTGCCCATTCTAATAGCTCACATCGAAAACAACAATGAACAACAACAACACCACTCTTTGAAAGATCATTTATCAACAGAATAGTGGAGAGTATACCATGCCCGAGCGATCATTATTATTAATATTATTATTATTAGTCACCTGTGTCGGTCCTTCGATGGCAATGGCGCCGCACAAAGGCGGTCACGGGTGGTTGGCGGTCTAAACAAGTGCTCCGGTCCACATATAACGACTATCAACTATACTCATCTCGAGTCGTTTATAATACGAGAGGAAATGGAAAAAAGTATAATATGGAAATGGTAAATTTTTTGAAAAATCTGTTACGGGAGGAATAGTTGTTAAATTCATCTTAAAACATCAATGGGACATTCGAATTTGGAGATTTTTAAAGGGTTTCATAGTATTCTGAAATTTTTGTATTCCAAGTTCAGTCTTCTGATTGCATTGCATTGCTCTATGTACTCCTGATTTGTTTGTTTTTGCCCTCTCCACGAGTTTAAACGACCCAGAATATATGTAAATAAAGAAAACTCACAAATTAAAACCAAAACAAATATAGGATCAAAAATGACGTTTAAGCGATCTTCGATTTTATTTAGAGAAAGTGGCCTTAGTTCATATAATGTTGCAGCTAATAAATGCAGTAAAGGTTGCTTAGATGTGGTACAAGTTGCATAGATGCAGTAAAAGTTGCATAGGTGTAGTAAAAGTTGCATAGATGCTGTAAAAGTTGCATAAATACTGTAAAAATGGATAGATGCAGTAAAAGTTGCATAGATGCAGTAAAAATGGATAGATGCAGTAAAAGTTGCATAGATGCAGTAAAAAATGCATAGATGCTGTAAAAGTCGCATAGATGCTTTAAAAGTCGCATAGATGCTGTAAAAGTCGCATAGATGCTGTAAAAGTCGCATAGATGCTGTAAAAGTTGCATAGATGCAGTAAAAGTTGCATAGATGCAGTAAAAACCCAACGTAGCGTTACCGGAGCAATCAGCAATTTCCAGCTGTCATTTATGCCAAATATTATGGCAATGAACAAAGCATATTTTATCTTGAAGATATTTTAGACATTTGTATTTTAGAAATGAATGAACACCAGTAGGAACTATTAAACTGGATTGTAATCGAAAATGAATCAATAATTGTATAGAAGTCTTATATCAAATAAAATTAGGTTATGGTGATTTTGAAACTCGTTTATTTTTTTCATTGTTTCATTTCTTCGATTTTAAATTTGTGTTATAATTTTTTTTCAATTTTACCTTAAACGGATCAAGTTGAATGATTAGAATTCTCTTGCGACTTACCTGGAAATAAAAAAAAGGTATTAAAAATAATAATGATAGAACTTATATATTTTTTCATGTTATGAGATATCCCAAAAATCAATAATTTCACGCCTGTCATTTTGACAATGCAATATCTCAAGAACTTCCCAAGTGAAAAGTATTAAATTTGAACATTTTTCTTGATAATTTGTGGTTATGTATTAAAGTGGTTGAAAAATACGTCTTGGAATAAACAAGAGATTGAAATGTTAATTGAGGAAATCTCAAAACATGTTTGTTTGTACAATGTAAAACACTCCTTCTACTCTGTTTTAAACTTAGTATTCGCTTAGTGACATGAACAGCCGTGCAAATTAATAAATATTTCAAATTTTCTGGTTCCATAAATAACGAGATTTTTGAAAAGGTTATATTTATTTCAACATCAAATCAAATCACTGCGCAGAATCTTGATCTAAATATTGTTCAATAAATTGGAATACTCTAAAATAGCTCAAAACAGTTGGCCAATATTTCACACAAGAAATCTATTCCAAATATTATTCCAAAACTTGGGCTAAATCAACGGGGTAAATAAGAAAGAGGAGAGAACGTAACAGTATAAAGAATCATCAACCAAAGTGGCTTCTGAATATGGCCGACTTCCGTAAACAAACCAGAGGCGTACATTAAATTAGTCAATTGGGGGAAACAAAAAACTCTCATATGCATCTTTTTAAGGTGGTACTTTTTGTTGTTAGAGAATTCATACCAGATTTTGGTACATTCAAAAATTTCATAACACTATTGTACAACTCAATATCAACTTAAATTCATACTAATACTCATAAATAACCCTTCTAATACTGAAAATCACTATTTTTTAACGTGGCTTTTCAATTTGACACAAGAATTGATAACTAATGTCACTAATGTGGCTTCTCAATATTGCAACTTCCGTCGAAAGTTGGTTAAATCACTAACACGCTTAACTTAACCCTCCTTTTTCTTTTACCTTTTATCTAAAATGACCTTGATACATCTCCGTTGACTCAACACATTTTTTTTCAATGGGACAACCAGTATATTATTTTATTTTCGAATTATACTCCCAAAAACTAATTCAACCATATTATAAAGATAGTAGATAACGTATTATTTCAAAATATGAAATCACATATTGGGCATTCATTAAATAAAATGTATTTTGCCTGAATCCTGTTTAATAAAAATAATAATATAACATTTTAAGTAACATAATCTGAAGCGTTTTCAATTTATAAATTTATAGATTCAAATTCAGGAACAAAAAGCAGTTAGTATTTATTAATAGGCTCCAATCGATACAGGGGAAAATTTTTATATAATATATACGAAATATTTCATTACCTACTCCTTTTTTTGAACTAAAAAAAGATTGTGACTTGAAAAATGCTGATAATTTGTAAAATCAAGTTCTTTGGAACGAGAAATCGACTAGTCAACTCAGTTTTTCGATAAAATCATTTTTTCACCTCCAAATAGTGACATAAAATTTTCTCTAAAATGAAAACACATTTTCAACTTTAAAATTCTTGTAAATACCCGAAACTGTGAATATTGAACTGCAATTTCAAAGTCAACGTCCTTCGTGGCATATAGTCAGAGTAGTAGTTGTTTCTTCTTAGTGAACGGTCTTTGTTTTTTGATTTTCAAATACTCTGTGAAGCCATACAATATTATTAATCTCTTACCTCTGACATCTATCTTTTATAGCCTTTAAGATCTTTCTAATTGAAGGTTTATCTGCCGCACTATGTATACAGTATACACATATTTATGTGAACATTGCAATTTCAAAGTAACTCATGCAAACAAGAAAAACCCTTAAAAAATTTCACATGATACACCCATGGCAGGTTCCAACGAAGTATATAAAAAACGTCACTGGTTTTTAAATATAAAAAATAATATCTACACCACTGACTGGATGCTGTGAATCAAGTTAAAAACAATGGACCGGCTTTACGACCCTTTTTGTACGAGTCCCGCGACGCTGGAATTTTTTATCACCTCGCTCACGCAGGGGTGATTTCTGATTGGTATTGTTCGTAAGGTGGAGGCGCTCGGAAAAGTGGCGGAGGCACTCGTTCACGACAGGAAAAACACTTGGGACCTTTAGAAAAAAAATAAGAAATAATATGCAGGGGCTGTTTGGTTTTATGTTACATTGTTTGGCTACGCTTTTCCGTTTTTGTTTCCTTTCCGAACATCCAAATGAATAGAAAAAAAAATATTTTTGTTCATAAATAAAAAAAACATAATTGAACAATAGTATATTATGCAACGATCATGTATTAATAACCATTGCATGAGAGTTGCATACACTATTTTTTCTACGAAGAAATTTGATTAAAAAAATATATATAAAAAAATGTACTACCGGGACTCGAACCCGGAATGTACAGATCGAAGAAAACCTTATGCAGCGCCATTACCAACCGCGCCACGGGACCACATGGTTAAAATGATAGCATAAAGCGTATATAAGTATGTTACTGTTATACAATATTGGTAATAAATTATTGTAAACAAAAATAAAAAGGTAGAACGTGTCGCGGGACACACGGTAGGAACTTTAGTTCCTTTTAAGCAAAAATTATGTAATACATCTGAAGTTATAGATAAACAATTTGCATATTCCTCGGTGGTCGAGTAGTAAGCAAACCAGACTCTCACGCGGTAGACCCCGTGAAGAAGTTTTTTTTTATTGTTAATTATATTTTTAAATAATTATTCTGCTTGATATTAATAACGACAACAGGTAGACGTTTGAAATATTTAGCAGAATATTCATTATTATAGATAATGGTACGGTACCCTTCATGAGGGAGTCCGACTGGCAACATCTACTTATAACAGCATCGTATATTTAAAAAAGGAAACCGTAGCATTATACAAATTGGACATTCAAGAACTGTACGTTTACCACAAAAAAATTAGTGGAAACATAAAATTGAATTGTTAAATTTTCAATTTGAAGTTATATTACAGTTTATAGAAATTTTCATTTTCTAGATTTTTTCTTAAGTGGGTCGTAGAAAAAATATGCAGTTCGACTCGTGTGGATTGTCCATATCGCACTTGAACGAACTTCGTCCTCGTGCGATATGGCCATCATATCCACACTAGTTGCACAAACTACTATTTCTATCAAAATATGCCCTTTTACATTTAAAAACAACCTGCCAAATGTCAAATCAATTTATCCATCCATTTTAAAGTTATCGAATTAAAACATTCAAGTTTTTAAAATTTCAACACCCTGTATTTCGAAAAGTAAATGTGCTAGACCCCTTAATACTCATATCATTTTGTCCAATTTTAAGAGAGGAATCTACATGCAAACGTTGTAATTACCCTTAACGTTCAAGATGCTTATACCAGTAAATCACTTACCGACGTGTTAAACTTAGTAACCAGTAAACACAACCTACCGTCCTGACAACCGATGCTGTAATTAAACAAAAAAGATCAATCGTGCAAAGAAAAATTATGGAAATAATAGTAAAAATTTATCCGAACAAATTCAAGTAGATCACCAGCACTGCGAATACCAGCTTTGCATATAATTTTAATATAGCATCGGTGGTTCAGTGGTAGAATGCTCGCCTTCCACGCGGGCGGCCCGGGTTCGATTCCCGGCCGAAGCATATGAATGGCTGCTTCGTAAACGAGAGAGAGACTCAGGAGAGAGCACACGCACGCAAGCAAGGCAACTAACGAAGCAACGTAACATAACGTAACGTAACGGTCAGATCTTTTGCGTCGCGACCCCCGGTCGCTCTAACATAACCTGGCGTGAAGAACTAAAGTTCCAATAAGTTTAAATATGTATTTGCCTTTGGTCTGGTGCTCGACATTCCTTTTAAAAACTAACGTAAAATATTTAAATTGTCATGAAACACTGTCAAACTGTCAAACATTCTACATAAAATATTATTGGGTCTGCCTACTTGGGTATTTGAAAATCTAGATTTCTATTGGTCAATTTTTCAGTTTTATAATGAAAACCAGTGTTATAATGAGTATCATTATGAAACTGAAAATTGGCATTTAATTAACAACTTAAAGTATAGGAGTAGAAAAAATTTTTTTAAAGTTATAAACGAATAACGGAATTCTACAAAAATTCTAGATCTAAGGTTAGGTATACACGTTGCGGTTTATCTAAAGGACCGAGTGAGCTTTAGATATATTAGTTCTGACGTTTCCGCTGGGAGTACCAATTTGCAAAACATATTTCAACGTTTACATGGACAATATTTCTTTAGTTATTGAGTAGTATAAAGATTGACATGATTGTCATTCAATATTCATAGAAAATGTTAATATTTTTTTGGGTTAGTAACTAAGAACAATCAAATGAACTCATCAGACCGGACTACCGGATAATTTTTAAGAAACAAAAGGAATTTTTTTCATAAATTGCGATACAATCTAGACTCAAATATACCAATTAGTCAAAATTTATTCAACAAGGTCCTTTTTAATTATGCCGAGCTTTGAATTCGGGTCTTTTATACCAAAAATTGCTGACAAATTTAAACGATATTCAAAATGGTTTCAAGAATTAATCGAGCTTTTTTTAGAAATCGTTCAGTTTTTAAAATTATTCGACTTTCGATCCATTTTTAACCCTTCTTTATATGTTCTTTTATACAGATCGCGAAAAGTCTTTTTGCGACTTACGATTTACACAAGTACGTCAAGAAAAATATGAGAAAATCTACTTGAAAAAGAGGCAAGAATAATTGATCGCAGTCAGCGTTGGGCGTGTGTTCAGTTCCAGCTACCAAACTGATATGAAAGCGGCGTTGCCAGTTTAGAATAGTTGGTACTTTCTAAGGAATAATTATCTTATTTTGCATTTTGCATTTTACTTAGAACACGGGATAATGCCGTATTTACTGGTAAAAAATCGAGATTGGTAATGAAAAATAAGTGAGATCAACACAAATAAGAATAAAATAACCTAGTTCAAGAAAAATATTGGGCAAATTACAAACTGCAATAAATAAAATCTATACACTGCTTTCGATTTAACAATGATTAGTATCTCTGTATCTGTAGAGTACATACTCCCGAGGAGGTTTCCTCCTAGGTCATCGTCCATCCTGTCCTTCCCAGGAAGGTGGACAGGTCACTAGGAGGCATCTCCTTTATATCAGCAGGTGTAGACCAAGACTCACCGAACACACACTCTCTTATTGACGATAACTCCGGACACTCGCATAAGACATGCCTAACAGTTTCATCTTCCTGTTCACACATCCTGCATAGAGGTGTGTCCACTAGCCCCATAGTATGGAGGTGTTTCCTTAGTTGACAGTGGCCAGTCAGAAATCCTACTATTAAACGTAGGTTTTTCCTGATCATCGCCAAATATTTCTTCTGCACCAGCTTCCCAGAGTCACCCAGGGTGATCCTGGCAAGACTGCATCCTTTGATTCCATCCCATCTCTTAAGGGATTGAGCGTGGGTGTAACGTTTGGCTAGTTCCGCAATTGTCGAAGTCGTTAGGCCGTAGGTGTCACTGGGTCCTAACATTTTTAGTCCAGCTGCTTCCCTGGCTAAAGAATCAGCAATGCGATTACCTTTACTCCTGTTGTGCCCTTTAACCCATCTCAGGCTATCTGCGAGGCGTTAGCTAAATCTTGGTGGCACTCTAGTACTAGCCGCGATATAACACGTTGTCTATTCAAGGCTAATAGGGCTTGTCTACTGTCAGTGCAGATTGTTATGTTTTTGTCAGGAATTCCATTTCTGGTTAGTTCTTTTGTGGTATTATTGCTATTTAATATTGTTGTGGACAAAAATTGGGAATAACTTTCACAGAGAAGTACATTTTGCAACATTCAAGTAGTTTTTCTAATATTTTCCTTGTCGTTGTGTAAATCGTACGTCACGAATAGAATTTTCACAATCTGTATATTCTTATGAATTGAGAAAAAAATTCTGAAATGATTAAGTTTTCTAGGATTCCAATAACTCGCTTATTTTTATGAAGCTCCAGCGTGATTTGTTTATATATTTGACAATTGTGATTTAAAAGCTGTCTAGGAACTATTTTATGTTGTGTGAAGGCGAAAGTGCACGTTAAAAAAATGGAAAGCTCTAACAAAATTTGTGAGATCTACAAATATTACTGCTGTAGAAGAATAGTAGGTTTATATATTCTTCAACGAGTGCAGAATGATGGCTATTATTCACGCGGATGAAGTTTCCAAGACGAGCGAGCGCAGCGCAGCGCAGAAGAGTCTTTGATTGTATAAGCCCTACTAGATCTTTCAAATGGTCAGATCTTCTCTTTTTCTCAGCTTTACCTATTTCTTCCAATATTACATTGGGGCTGATTCCGCAAAAGGGTTCAGGTCCCCAGAAAGGTATTTCAGTCCCCCTCTTTGCTAATTTATCTGCTATTTCATTTCCTTCTATTCTAGTGTGTCCTGGAATCCATAGTAAGGTGACTATATTGATCTCGCCTAGTTCATGTCAACCTAAATAGTGATTCCACCTCACAAAATGATTTGGGCGTTCCCTATAAGTTTTTGGAAGTCTTCCATTTGTGACAAGTTCTATAAAAAATCTTCATCATCAGTTAATTCTTCTAAAAAATCCATGTTTTGAACGTTCATTTGGTTTTCTGTGGGTTATTGAGCTATATATTGATTACCCTCATTAATAAGGGTTTTGGTATAGGCAACCAAACATAAAATAATATTAACAAAAAAAGTTGTAAAACTGACTTCTAGTATAGAATAGTTCTATTTTTTAACTTTCCTATCGTTTTTATTATATAATTCTACAAATCTATAATAATTACAAATGTAAAAAAAAATGATTTAAAAAAACGAAAACTGACAATTGAACCGGCGACCTTCTCTGTGACATTTCAATGTCATTTATTATTGACGTTATTCACAATTCTTCCAGTTTGCTATTACGCTCGTGGTAGAATGTTTACTTCAAATTATCTAACCAAATATTTGCTTAATATGTATGAAAAGGACCATAGGATTCCTGAAGGTTTGTAGAGGTTCTTAACAAAAAAAATGATACAGCATCGACAGAATTATTACGTTGTCTACGCATATTTATCCGACACCCGCCTCTGTAGTCTACAACTTCGAGAACGCTATGCCAGTCATCGGAGAGAAAATATGAGTCACAGTTCATGCGAAGTCGTCTCCGAAAGCTTTCGGATTAACCGCCTTCAGCTTGGGTACTGAATGGGCAATAAAATAAATTCAAACCCTACACCCTGTTTTGGTGAAGCAAATCCGCATGCCAAGACGCGACTTTTACAGGACGTTAGTTCTAAAGTAAACGCAACAGATTACTTTGTTTTTTCTTTATTTAAGAAAAAAAGTACAGCACTGTAGGTATGCTGATAAAATGAATAAGTAGTGAACGTAGATATTGATAACAAGATATTGAAAATAAGATAGATATGGAAATTGTTCAATTATCTACATAGACGAAACTTAGTATGACACCTATGGGTGGAAAAGGATCCATGAAATAAAGGACAAAGAATAGGTCTGTTCCTAGAGCAGTCACAAATGGTTGGAAACTGGACGACTCATGCGCAGTGAATAAAAACCGTTCACAAAAAGACTCTGCGCATTAGTCGTACAGTTTCCAACCGATTGTGACTGCTCTACGAACAGACCTAATACAGGATGGACCAAAAACAGGCTGGGTTCCAAACGTTTTGTTTTTGTCAGCAAAGAATATTAAAGATTCAAACTTAGATTATCACCAAGAGAACATTAAAAAGGTACACAAAGCAAAACCCTATCCAGAAAACAAGTTTGGTTTGGTGGAACTGTGCTATTTATCATATATACAGGTTTAAGTAGTTTTTCTCATATTTTCCTTGTCGTACTTGTGTAAATCGTATGTCGCGTATACACTTTTCGCAATCTGCATAATCAATTACCTCCTCGGTGTGTAGGGCCTGTAGAGTTTCTTATATAAGTTGTGAGGTGTTACAAAGAACAGAAAATCCTGTCAGGGGTACAAGTGGTACCAGGCAGTGTCGCCAAGATCTTTAAACAGTGGCGTAACTAACGCTAATGCAAGCAATTAACTTTGAAATAACTGTACATAATAAATTATATTTCTTTGAATAATCTTTCTCTAATTGGATAGAGCTTGTACAATGTCGTGAAATAGTAACCAGGAAGTGCGGGAGTACGGAGAAATGTCAAATGCCGTTATTAGTTTCGTTGGAGGTTATGGTGGGGGGGTAGAATGTGTCTACGAATAGGGGCGCACGGGGAATACTTGCATTGGGGTGCAGTCAGTACTAGTTACGCCACTGTCTTTAAAAGTTAGTGAATGTTTGGAAGTGAGGCCTGGTTGCATTCTCCGAAAGCTTGAATAGCACATGTTGATCGATCTAGTTCAGATTCTTCCAGCCATTTTATCCGCCAAATAATCCACCACACTATATCCTTTGGAAGATAACGACGTCATTTAAGAGTTTCTATAGGAGCACACTGTACAAATTAAATATTTTTTTTTTAGTTTTCCTCGGTGACTCCAAGAGATAATTTAAAGAAAAATGCACATAAAAAACATCAAACATTTTTTCTTTTATAAAATTCAATGTTCTATACAGAAAAATTAATTTAATGCTGAGAATTTTTCGTGTTGTAATTTTGTTGAAAACAATGAATCATTTACCGTGCTAATTTTAAAAATATTTCCACACGCAACACGATTCAGACACACAAATACGTACCACAAATTTTTTTTATAAAAAAAAAATCGGAATGCGCGGTAGCTATTTAAACTGTAGAAAAATACTTTGGCATTAAGGGGAAATTAATGAAGGAATTGGAAAAACGTAAAAAATCGGATATCGAGTAAGAAAAAATTAACCAAAGATATTTTTTACTGTCGGCGATTGTTCAAAGGAGCAGAAGAAGTTTCTATTTTAAATAAAAGTACAAAGTAATTAAAACTAAATTGTTTTTGTTGATCTTCAGATTAAGTAAACCATATTTTCTATATTTTTGATATTATCCTGATGATGGTATTTTACCGAAACCAGTAACGAAGCAATCCTGTTTAGGAGAAATATAACATTGTGGATTTATGGATATAAGTTTCTTTCTTCTATTCCAATCACATGTTTGACAATTTCATTTCAAGTGAATTTTACCCCCCATGAATAATTATTTCTGTTGAAGCAATAGCCTATCCTATGAGGAACACAATTTATAAACTTTCCATCATAACTACAGCTTGCACGCTACTGAGTGTCTTACACTGGTTGGCGTTTTCTCAAATATGCCAATAGCTGTGAAAAAATCAATATTCAAATTTTCTCTGTCGGTAAATTCTCACAATGATATCTACTCGTATGGAGCTCTCCAAGATAATTAAGTCAACCTAAGGGAACAATCAATCTACAAAGATAATCAAGTTTAGATCTCTGTGCACACACATATATATGTCTATCTTGGTCTTCTTTATTTCCTTCCCTTTGAGTTAGGGTGAGCTGCATAATGATGACTTCAGGGTCCTCTCGTAACCGATACTAATACTAACGAACTCCCAGATATCTACAGGGTGCATGATTATGATTGGAGATTCTAAAACGTGTCCTTGAATAAATTTGAGTTAATTATATTTCAAGTTTATGGGTTAAATGTACAGGGTGGTTGGAACGGATTGGCTGAATAGGTTGTAGTCAGAACTCTAGGAGTATCCACAATAAGCCCAGGAGGAGAAAAAAAAAACCCTTCCAAAAACAACACGTCACTGTTTCTGGTGGTATATCCAGTTGCTAACCCTATTACACCATGACACATTTAGGCTATATTATTTCAAGTGGATGCCGTTTTCACCATCGAGTTTCATGTGAAAAACAATTATTAAAAGTTAATTCTTCTATTCTAATTTTGTGAAAATTCCAAGATTTTCAAAGTGCACTGTAGTTTGGCTCTTGGGACTTGTTTTTCAGGAATAATCAATTGAATGCAATTTTTTCAACAATTTCAATGAAATACCTGGAATAAGGATAAAATTCTTGATAAACAATACGGGAATTCTTAATAACTTCCTCCCAAAGTTGTCGGAGACCGAAATTAAATTCCAAAATATTTCCAATTCAATCCGTTTGAAAAGGGAACGCGACAATGCTCTCTCACTTATTTATGCTTAAACCTGGATGTGACAATCCATTGTTAATAGAGCCCTTTGAGAACTCGGAACTATCTGAATTATATGGCTACACAGAAATACCCGTAACCGCTCGCCCTTAGTTCCTATGACCTTTCTTCTCTCTAGAATCTACATTTGAGATCGTCGTAGATCTGACAGACTTTAATATTTATCATTTATTAATATTTATTAACTAGATTTAGAGATGGGAAAAAACAAGGTTGTTAGATATATTTTCAAGCGTTTTTAAAAGCTAGTTTGGAAGTATTTAAATATATATATATATATATATATATATATATATATATATACAATATGTCCCCCTAAGTCGTGTGACCCATCACAAAAAAGCTTATTTTTTCTCTTTCCAAAAATAATCCCAATGTATCACTTTACTACAAAATGTACCTACTAATCATTTGGACTAGTAGGTTTTTAAAATAAAACAAAAAACATTAGTAGGCATTAAAAACGTCAACCACATCATCAGTTCATCATTTATGTACAAATTGTCGAAACTGATGTACTAATTTCAAATTAACACGAAATTTAAAGGTAAATTAAGAATAGCACATTTATCAGAAAAACAACGCATCCAAATCTTAATGTTAGTTGGATATATTTTTAACGATTTAAATCCTGAATGCCCTCCTATAAGTGAGTGACGAAATTAGTAAATAAATTTAATGAAACTGGTAGTGTAAAAGAAATTCCTAGGTCTGGTAGACCGAAAAGTGCAACTAATGAAGGTGTTCTATTAGATGTTTAAGAAAACCCTAAAACATCTACAAGTATATTGGCAAGAAATCACGGTGTTTCTAGACAGTCTATACAAACTATTCTACATAAAAATAGCATCCTTATAAAGTTCAAAATCTTCAATAATTGGGCGAGGATGATTTTGATAGGCGATTACAATTTTGTGAAATAGTTACAAAGAAAATAAGGATGCAAAACAATTTCTTAGATTTTTTGGTATTCAGTGATGAAGCCACATTTTGCTTGAACGGTTCTGTTAACAGACATAATTGTCGGTACTGGTCAGATTGTAATCCGCCCTGGATGGAGGAGGTACATACACAGCGTCCACAAAAAGTAAATGTGTGGGCGGGTTTGGTGAAAAACCATTTGATCGGTCCTTTTTTTATTGAAGGTACGCTAAATATCTTGACTTACTCCAAAATGAAATTATACCTGAAATAAATCGATTATTTCCTACTATGAACGTATACTTTCAACAAGATGGCGCACCTCCACATTATCGAAGAGACGTTAGGCACTATTTAAATACAATTTTTCCTCAAAGATGGAAAAAAATAAGCTTTTTTTTTATGGGTCACACGACATAGGTTGTCATTTTAAAAAATTCAAGATGGCGACCGTACGCTAAACGCTGAAGTCAAAAACATTTGACATTTGCTCCAAAATATGCAGAATAGAGCCTCAATCATCGTCCTAGAATTTCATAACTTTCCCTTTATCCGTTTCAAAGATAATCCCTTAGTGCGACACTTTTCAGCAACGCAGTATATATTGTTATGATTTTATTTTGTGCTTTTTTTATTATGGCAAATTATAATTATTTATATTTTTTGTTTCAATTTATTCAATTTATTTGATTCAAAAATTTTTATATTTGTTGGGCGCCAAATTGTTTAAAAAAAATTATTAATAATTAGTTACCTTACTTGTATTATGAGATTCTTTTAACCTCAGGGTCGAATAGTTCCAACCTGACAAACAAACTTGTAAAAAAAATACTATTTTTTTTTAAATAAAATATCTATGATGTGAAACAATAATCATTTATTTATTTTTTATTTCCAATTTTCCAAAAAAAAATCTTCCTCAAATAAATTTTCATATACCCCTCGTACACTCTTATTGCCTTCAGATAACTTGCAATTCCTCTGTTAGAGGGCGGTTAAAAGTTATGAAATTCTGAATGTGAAGATGGATGTCAAAACTATGAATTATTTTATTTGTTTTATGGATTCTAATTATTTAATTATTATTATTATGTGAGTATTATATTTTATTTATTATTTTAAAGTTCAAACTGTAATATTTTATATGTAAGAAATTTAGTAGTTTAAATAAATCTATCATAAATTGTAACTAACCTCATAATTATTACTCTTTATATTATCTTTTACTTAACAAACTAACTATATCTTCTGATCTTATTTAATTTAACTTTACCATATTTAATCCTATTATCCTTCTAGGTGTCAGGAAATACAAGATAATAAATTTCTTACCAATTTGTCACTATAATGTTGATACTTGTCAATGTCTGCTGAGCTGCTTACAGAACTTTCTTGTCAGACACTTATACGGAATACCCACATGGACAAGTTTCACTAGATGCTCTCTTCGCTTCAAAATCTGATCCCAACTACCATGGACAAGCTCTATTAGATGTTCTCTTCGTTTCTGTATGTCTTATTTCAATTTTTATGTATCATTGCTTCATATCTCTCCTTTCCAACTATAACCTCTCTTTAACTAAATATCTCAAATACTCTCCTCCGTCAGCTAGTGTCACCTTTTTCCTTTAAAATTTATATTATATTTTTTAGCCTTCTTTTTAAAGTTTCTTTTCATAAGCTTCTAAAATTTTTATTTTTTTTTATTTGTCAAAATTTTTAACTGTCACCTATTCTATAAATTTCTTTGAAATTTTAAAGTACTATAATTATATTGTCATAAGATTTTAATACTTTCTTTCTACTTTTAAATACATATTACCTTTCATCCCACCTCTTACAATTTATCTGATGGCTTTCACATATATTTTATACATATTATAACAAAAAAAAAACTTTACTTTTAACATTACATTTCATTTTCTATTCCTAATATTTTTTATACTTTATACATCTTTATGATCAATCATGTTTTCCTTTACAAATACATTTTCTGAGATTTCTTACATATATTTTTATTATTTACGCTTTAAAATAATTTAATCTTTAATATTATTATAGCTTGAACCTTTTCTTTTTTGAAATTATTATTGTTAAATTCCTATTTTGTCTATGTTTTGAAATGTTTTAAATATTGAATATTTAATTTCATTTCAATATATTACTATATTCAAGAAAATTATGAAGAGCTGGCAGCATGCCAATAAGGATGAAAATAAAAGGCGACCACCAGGGGCGCCGTAACTTGTGTTGTCTTTAGATGTGTAGAGAGAAGTAGGTATTTTAATTTCCACTAGGTTTGTTTTTATTATATAAATGAACAATAAATTTATTAGTATTCAATTAGTGTAGCACACCATTGGGCGGCTCAACTCCCTCAACGTAGAGTTTAGAAAGAATATATCTCACTTAAGCAGCTGCATGACGGTTTTCTAACAAAAATCAGTCATCTTCAGCGTTTTCTATTTTGACCTCCTCTCCTTACGTAGTCTCCAGTCTGGTTCCAGCGTAAAACGATAAATATTTAAGTAAGAAATAAACAAACTCTAGCTAATAGGAGTGTTGTATTGGAATTTGACATTTAGTCACTTTATAAAAATAGGAAAAACAAACAACAAGTTATCACAGGAACTTTATTGGTGTCTATTAGCTATTCACCAAACAAATAAAGACCATTTATTTTGCTTTAAGCTTGCCGAAGTGTGTATTAGAACAGTCTATGGTGATTTTAACCTCGTAATAAGTTCAACTTTAACAAAAGAAGTATTCTTCGTCTTCTTTAGAAGAAATTTAAAAAACGTTAAATCTAGAGGGTTTTAAAATAATTTAAAATAATTGTTTTTAAAACGGTGCTAAGTAAATATCGTCCTTCACGTCGCAAAACGTCGCAAAATTATTTATCTCGCTAGGTACCATGATTCCAATACAATTTTGAATGTTTTCTTGGTTTATGTACATATGGCTCAAAAATGAAAGAAAGCTCAGGATGTGGAGTTTACTCGAGAGCACTAACCCTAAGGTATCTTGCCACAAAAGAACTAACCAGAAAAGGAATTTCTGGCAAAAACATAACAATCTGTACTGATAATAGACAAGCCCTACTAGCCTTGAACAGACAACGTGTTATATCGGGGCTAGTACTAGAGTGCCACCAAGATTCAGCTAACGCCTCGGCAAATAACAATATTATTATCCTGAGGTGGGTTAAAGGGCACGACAGGAGTAAAGGTAATCGCAGTGTCGATTTTTTAGCCAGGAAACGGCTGGACTAAAAATTCTAGTACCCAGTGACACCTACGGCCTAACGACTTCGACAATTGCGGAACTAGCCAAAAGTTACACACATGCTCAATCTCTTAAGAGATGGGATGGAATCAAAGGATGCAGTCTTGCCAGGATCACCCTGGGCGACCCAGGGAAGCTGGCGCCAAAGAAATATTTGGCGATGACCAAGAAAAACCTACGTTTAACAGTAGGATTTCTGACTGGCCACTGTCAACTAAAGAATCACCTCATACTATGGGGCTAGTGGACACACCTCTATACAGGATGTGTGAACAGGAAGATGAAACTGTCAGGCATGTCTTATGCGGAGTTATCGTCAATAAGTGTGTGTTCCGTGAGTCTTGGCCTATACCTGCCGATATAAAGTAGATTTCTCCTAGTGACCTGTCCACCTTCCTGTGAAGGACAGGATGGACAATGACCTAGGAGGACAACTCCTTGGGAGGATGTACAATGGGTCACATGTGGCCTAAGTGCTGTGAGCCTACATTCACCCTCCCTACTCTACAGATACAGATTGGTGTATGTTCATAGTTCAAGGTCGAATACCAATGAAATTAAAATGGGCCTACCTTGGAGCTGTACTAGATCTTATCCAAAAATAATAAATAAAATCGGTCCATGAAGAAAGAAGTTATTTATTTATACATTTTGTTCCAAAAATAAACAGACTTTTCAAAGTACCCCTGTAATATTGTATTCCGAAAACTTAATTTATCGAATACACCTGTGAGTTAACAAAAAAAAATTCAATTCAAATCGAGCAAACAAATTGTAAAGTTTGGTGTACTCGAAATGAAAACACTTGATTGAATCTTATTCGGAAATTCCCAAAGACTTAGATGTAAGAAGAAGCATCGAACTTTTGGGGGTAGGAAGGAAGGAAGGAAAAGCAACATTCGATGGCGGCATCTCCCGAGAACTAGAAAACTTTTGCATACATATTATTATGGATATGACACAGCTGCTTGTAATACTGAAGGCGACGATTCGGCATCTTAACTTTGTCGACTTCTGTTACTGACAGATTTCCATTGAGTTCGATACTCGGGAACGTTTAAACAACTTACCGGCAATGGTCTGTTAGAAGTTCGAGCATAACGAATATACAGAGTGGATCACGACCAAAAGGGACGGTTTTGAAATTCCTGTCACTTGTTTGTATGAGGGTTTCCCGCATATAACATAGTTGATGTCTGTCAACAAATATCCATGTTTATTTAGCTTAACGTTGAAGTTTCAGACATCTTTGTTAAAACTGTACCTAAACTCAGTCAAAAAATGGAATATCAATGGCATTTCTAAGTAATTTTTCAATGTGACATCCTGTATTCTATTGAATTTTCTGTTTGTCCGTAAAAATCAACTAAAATGTAACAAGCATTTCCTATACTCAAGTATATAGTGTTCCCTTGAAACGTTAGATTTCAAAAATTGGTCTTAACTGACCCTGTTTATAAGAAAACAGGGTTTCTCAAAATATCGGATTACACGTTGAATAACTAACTAATATAACTAATATTCAACAATTTTAATTCAAAAAATAGTTATTTATACAAATTTTTAAACCCAATGAAGTAATGTCCTTTATTTGTTTAGTATTAAAACATCGTTACAGAGAAAACATTGAATAATAACGGTACAAATATCATAAAATAAATAAATGATTTGACAAAAGATTAAACAATACATGTATTGACTGTTTATGGACCGTGTAATTATTGTGGGTAGAATTGTCGTTGAATACGTACCTGTATAAATGTCCAGCCTTCATTCAATGTGTACACACGATACGACACACAAGCAATAAAAGAATCGAGTCGACCAGATAATATACAGTGTGGTACAGTAAAATGGAACATTCCCTACATTTAGTTTTTGTAATAAATCTTAATACTTCCGTAACAGTTGAAGATAGGTATTGTATATGAGTTATTTTCTAGAATTTTCAGAAGAATCCAAGACAAAATATACAGGGGGTTGCATTTGATATAAAAAAGTTGGTATTGACCACTACCACAAACCATATATTAATTTTTTTTGGAAACAAATGCGCATTTTAAAATACCTTTGACGAGTCCAAGCGTTTTTCCAAACAAACCCTCATTTATTCGTTATCGAATGTATTATTCCATTTGGCTGTTCTACACTGTATAAAGAAAATATTCCGTTTCTTTCAATAAGTCCAGAAAGTGTAATAGTTGGCTTTTGTCTTACTTGTCTATTGTTCAAACCAAGGACGACGAGGATTTATTTGTTATTTGTATTAAAACTAAGAATATTATTGCAGAATTTTTCACAGTTGCGTTTGTAGCGTAGTTATTTCTCGAGGTTTCTGATAAATAAACTTATAAATTTTGTTTGTACTTCATATTGACGTTTTCTGTATCTTATGTAAACGTGTAAAGGTTTAGGTACATGTGGATTTGTTTTATTCCATTTGTATATTAGTCATTAACTAATTGTAAATAGCCACATTTTTGACATTTTTAAAACCATTAAATCCACTAGAATAGTGAAATTGTTATTGACCGAGAAATAAATTGAGAATTAAAGCAACACACACTGGGAAATCAGAAGACAAAAAGGCATATAATGAACAAAGACGAAAAGCAAAGAAAGCATGCAGACAAAGAAAAAGAGAGGAAAGGGAACAGAAAACTAGAGAAATTGAAAATTACTATCAAAAGAAAGAGATACGAAACTTCTGCAGAGAAGTAAAAAAAGAGAAACGAACAGCAAACCAGGCAGTTTATATGGAAATTTGATAGGTGAGGATAGTGAAATAAGAGCGAAGGAAATTAAAAATAGAATCATGAAAACTAACAAAAGTGCAGGAGCAATAAATCACCTAGTCCGGCCAAAGCATCTGTCAAGGAAATCAAAACTAAGATTGTACAGTACTATATTGAAGCCTACGATATTGTATAGTTGTGAGACATGGGTTTTAAACAAAAAACAAAGAAAAAGTGTAATTAGATGGGAAAGGAAAATGTTAGAAAGAATTCTGGGAGGAAAAAAAGTAGAAGGGGTGTAATATGAGAAGGACTAACGAAGAATTATATAACATTTATCGTGAACCCAAAATAGATGCAACTATTACATCAAGAAGACTTCAGTGGTTAGGGCACATAGAAATGATGGAAGGAGGAAGAATGGTGAAACAAATAGCATGGAGAGTTCCAGAAGGCAAGAAGAAAAGAGGCAAACCAAGGAAAAGATGGAGGGAAGTTGTACTAGAAGACCTGAAAGAAAATAATGTGAACCGATGAAGAGAAAAGGCCAAAGATAGAAAAGTATGGATAGGAATTACAAAGCTATGGGCCTAAAGGCCTGTTTAAAAGCTATATACAGGGTGGGGCAATCTTCTGACATCGGAGGATTACATCGTTGTGGTGATAGATAGAACTTTATAGTTTTGTGTGAGCTAATACAGTTACTGAGAGCGCATTTTGAAAATACTCTCGATTCTACAGGGTGTTCCAAAACCACGTAGCAGCACAAACTTACATTTTTTTAAATGGAACGTACTATATTTTGTTCAAGAATCGAAAAGATCTCACTGAGAGCTTTACAAAAATATAGCACTCTAATGTATTATAAGGGTGTTTTCCAAAGATATGACCAATTATTAGCAAAAAAGACCTCCTCTTTAACACTCTGTAGAACAGTAAATTAAAATAAATCAACAGGTCTTTGTGTTCAAATGTCATACACACATCATTGGCTGTGCTCAGTATTAATTACTTTTTTCATCTGTGGCTTCTTTAATACAGGGTGAAACAAAACGCAAATCAAGCAATATCTCAAATTTTTTAAATGAATCACCCTATAAGTCTTTTTACAATTTGTTAGTACAATTAATAAACTTTCAAACGATGTAGTAAACTTAGGGCATTAGTTAATCGAAAATCGTAGATATTTTATGATAATGGTCAAAAACAAGTATTTTACACACACAAATTAAATGGTATTGAATTTTTACATGCAACATCTTGTGAATTTTAACATTTCTAAGGCATAAATTCTAATCGTAATTTTGGATGCATCTAAAATATCTTTGACTTCTACTCTTACCATTAGAGGAAGGAAAGAAGGAATTATGTTGGAAGAAATATTTTTGTTTACTGTACTGTAAGTAGGCTAATGTCATTATAGTAGGTACTAATAAATATAAAAGCAGTTTGTAGTCTTTACGAAATAATTACTCAAGTCACCACAAACAGTATATCTTAGTTATGTAAAATGTAAGCTTGTAATTCATTTTCCAACTTTTTCTATTTTTGAAAAACTAACAATTATATTATATATTATTATATATATTATAAGAACACTCACATTTACATAAATGAACATTGACATTCTATAAAAAGTATAGTAGTTTATGCTAAGTGTTCAAAATGGCGATCATTTACTTCCATACAATTCTTTTCAAAAACGAGGATCTTACTCTTTCCAACATAGCTGGAGTTATTGTGGAAAATGCGTTACGTTTGATACACAAGTTGCTTGATGTATCCCCATAAAAAGAAATCCATCGGTGTGAGATCGAGAAGGCCACGAAATTGGTCCACCACGTCCTATCCACCTGTCGGTAAAATTTCTGATATACAGATGCTCCATCTTGTTGGAACCACAAGTTAACTATTGTGTTTGAATCAACTTCCTAAACACAAACGAAGAATACAGCAATATTTCTTTGACATTTATTAGTAGATACTATTTTGATAGTAGCCCACTTGATATAATCAAAAATATGGCTTGATTATGTTTCGCCCATTCTCAAACAAGCCTATAATAACAATTCTTGAAAGTGAAACATGAATAAATATGAAATTTTTGGTAATTCCAAGTGTACCTACGGTATTAGCAAACATTTTATTTCATCGATTAGATATTGTAGATGCATCCAAAATTACGATTAGAATTTATGCCTTAGAAATGTTAAAATTCACAAGATGATGAATGTAAAAATTTAATACCATTTAATTTGTGTACGTAAAATACTTGTTTTTGATCATTATCATAAAATATCTACGATTTTCCATAAACTAATGCCCAAGTTTACTACATCGTTTGAAAGTTTATTAATTGTACTAACAAATTGTAAAAAGACTTATAGGGTGATTCATTTGAAAATTTTGAGATATTGCTTGATTTGCGTTTTGTTTCACCCTGTATTAAAGAAGCCACAGATGAAAAAAGTAATTAATACTGAGCACAGCCAATGATGTGTGTATGACATTTGAACACAAAGACCTGTTGATTTATTTTAATTTACTGTTCTGCAGAGTGTTAAAGAGGAGGTCTTTTTTGCTAATAATTGGCCATATCTTTGTAAAACACCCTTATAATATATTAGAGTGCTATATTTTTGTAATGCTCTCGGTGAGATCTTTTCGATTCTTCAACAAAATATAGTACGTTCCATTTAAAAAAATGGAAGTTTGTGCTGCTACGTGGTTTTGGAACACCCTGTAGAATCGAAAGTATTTTCAAAATGTGCTCTCAGTAACTGTATTAGTTCACAAAAAACTATGAAGTTCTATCTATCACCACAACGATGTAATCCTCCGATGTCAGAAGATTGCCCCACCCTGTATATATATATACTGTCAGTTTTCGATATGTTATGAGCTTTTATGTCATCAGTAATTTTTGATTGAGCGCGAATTTTAAACTATGGCATTTTTATTCAAATAATTATATCTTGATAGGTAATTTAAAGCAGCAAATATGTAAAAGAAAATCTCCTGGGTATACAAAATTATGTTGCACAAGTTTTTGTTGAACTTGCTATCCCTGAATTCTCAAAATATTTGAATTTGTCCATTATCGACCTAGGTTAAAAATAGAAAATGATTAACCACTAATAGAGAAATTCAACTTCTCAGTTGGCTATAAGCAATAATTGCCAACTTCACAGCTAGTATCGTTAAAAATTTCAATTTCAATATATTAATAAATAACAATTATATGCAACATCTGAATTTCTATTCATAAAACTACCTATAAACATACAAAAACCTAAAAATAGCTTTAATGCTGTGGAAAAGCAGAAAGGACCTTGCATCTGTTTTCTCATTCTTATACCGGAATTGTTCGAAATCTGAAAGTTCGGATGCAAGAAGGGAGAAAATAAAGGAAGGAGAAAGAGCGACCGAACAAAATGTAATTGTTTGCTGACAGCGGGGGAGGTTAACCACCGTGTTTAGCAAGTTCTTATTTCTTTACCTTCCTCTCTTCGCCCCGCATACATTACAGGACAGAACTGGCTCTTTTAAGCATTCGTTTTTATTCAAAAACTGGATAAAATATTTAATTTAATTCCAAAATTTTCACGTTATAGTGAAAATGTATTTATTCACTATTAGAAAGCTTTTAACTAAGAAAGGACTATTTTAAATTTAATTTTCCAACTTCTCTTAAATAATTCAGCATACAGGGAGCAATCCAACAATTGGAAATTTTAATAAAACAATCCTGAAAGATTAAAATCCAGCCCTGCCTGATACAACCAAGACTGGGCAAGCTTGGAAATGATCTAGAAAACGCTACATTGAAAACGTGTAACATATATGGCCAATCAGAAAAATAGCACATGGTTGGCTTCATACAAAGCCCGTAGTTTTGATGAAACCTTAGGGATCAGTTTGACTGATTTATTTAGGCTAGTGGTTGGAGATAAAGTGAAAATTACGTGTATAGTTTATTTACGATTATTTTTTCACTTGTCAAAATCTGACATTTTGGTGGTTTTAACCAATAGCAATACATTATTCTAGCCAATCATTTGGTATTATACTGATAATTCTGCTTCCTCGTCGATAAAACCTTGTTTACATCGAAACGTCAAAATTTTACTTTGAATTTGTCTTGACAACTAAAAGTGCTTCGAAGTTTATTGAAAAATGAACACAAACTGATTGAGTGCCATCACCCAAGAGAATATTGAACATTCAGGTAATACAAAATTTTAAATTGTTGAAAAAAATAATCTTCCCAAATACAACTCGCTCTTCAAATTTTATAACATAATTTTTTATTTTCATCACTAAACTTGTTTATTTGAGGCAAAAACATTCAAACAAACCGAATTTAGATAAAATCCCTCGTCCTAACGGACTCGTGATTTTATCAATCGGTTTGTTTTCATATTTTTGCCAAATAAACAAGTTTTCGTGGAAAAGAAAAAATTATCGATAAAATTTGAAGCACTCGTGGTATTACCTTTGATAAAAAGACGATGACGTTGCAAAACAAAATATTGTGTTGTTGCCAAGCTGTAGTTTTTTTCTTAACTTAACGAAAACTAGAAAAGTCAATCTCATGCTAGATTAATATATTATCAAGTTTAATAAACCCAACCTAACATTGAAAACATTCAATCATTTACATTTAAATATGTAACGATAATATTAATAATAATATATACAAATAGCGAATACTATTACTTACGTCAATAAACGTCAAAACAAACTGGGGAATTTTACCAGTTGATCTGACTTGAAGTTTTGCCAACCCGTTAGCTGTAAATGGCCCTGGCTGTTTAGGATTAATTGTATTTACGGTTGGTAAATTAATATTTATTCTGATAAGCATCATCGTATTTTTATCGTAAAAATCCTTTATATTAAAATGGGACATAGATGATATTAGAGGTACATAATTTCACTTGGGCAGTTTATTCCAAGGGGTAGATAGTAATATGACCAAGGTCAAACTATGTTTTTAGTTTCATCCAAACCAATAGATGGCGCGAAATAGATTTTGTACCTATTCAATGTGTTACACCTACACTTTGTCGTGAATTGTTGACTATAATGTTATAAATCAGAAGTCGGCTAACTTTTTTGGCTGCGGGTCAAAATCAACCACAATGTAAATATTAAAGGGACTTTGGGGTTAGAGATATTTTCATTTTAAGACGTAAGAGGCGCGCAAAAACAACGTATCTATTTTAGTTTTGTTTTATAATTTATTTTTATATAATTAATTACTTTTTTTAGGATCTAAGGTGGGTCACTTAAAATTAGTAAATGGTACACTTGGTGACCCGCGAGTGACCTTTTTCTACTGTTCTGTACAGCTTATGGTTATAAAAGGCAAAAAACGACCAAAAACTTGTATTATGAAAATGTTTGGAACAATATAAAGCCCAATATCTTGTAAATCCTCAAAGATATTCGAATACAATTTTGACCGATTGTTGTCAGCCTAGTCAGCGCTTTCAGAGAGACACTTTGTGGCCGGCTTCTAGTGTCTGAAAAGTGAAAAGAAAGTCTATTCCCATTAAGTAATCAATGTATTAAGTATTATTGTTCATTTTTACCACGACAGATTTCAATGAAGTGCGTTTGGCCCCTTTTTTCCGAACCACTTAAGCTCTTCCCGACAACGTGTAAACGGTCTCCATGAAAACAATTTAATCGTTTTGACATTTTTTTTTGTGAAGAGGTCTCGCGAATGGGTGAAAGAGATAAGGAAAGTTAGGATGTTGGTTTTTCAACGGTTAACTGTAAAAATGGCTCTTCGGGGATTAATGTTTTCATATTTGTTCATGTTCTCGCATGTGGCTTCTTCGTTTTAGCGGAAACAGTAGAGAATCGATTATGCATGGAGATTTGTTTTCCAATTTACAGTAAAGTGTTTGTTTCATATGTACAGGGTGTCAAGAAATTCTCCTGCCAAACGGAAACTACAGTTACTAGAGGTGATTTAGCTCAAATTACCTTAATCCGAAAATGCTTCCCAAGGGAGCTACAGCCCTTTTAAGAAGACGTCCTCATATGAGTTTTCTTAGTAAACAGTCGTGTTCCAAATATATTAAATATGCCTTGATAGCAAAGACATTAGTCATAAGCGTTAAGTCGATTTCTGCTCTGATATGCAGTATATTTTTTCAGATGTACCTACGCATTAAACAAAATGTAAGACTTTTTCCTGTTTCGTTTCTTATTCAAACATCAGAAGATTCAGATTCACTTCGACAACAAACAAATTATGGTCATTGTTACTTTAATTATATTTATTCCAATTAAATTGAAAAGAATATGACAATTTATAATATGTTCTGGCAATAACAATACTACAAAATTAATAGCTTTGTAGAGCAATATGCTGTATTAATTTAAACATTTCCAACAGTTATCTTTATGTTGCCGGATTAAGTGTAATAAACCATTTTTCAAATACTTCTGAGATACATCCTTCCTTCTTTTTTTACCTTCAAAAACCAATAATGCATTTTCTACCAAACCCATTCTTTTCTATATTGTTTTATATCTTCCATGGCATGTTCTTCCGATAAACTTTGACGATTTCTTCCCAAATATGTATATAAGAAATAAATAGTACCTACATTTGACTCGTCAAAAGGTGACACAGATAAATTTAATTTGTTTCAAAAAAGTCTGAACGTAACACAGATAACATTTTTTTTCTTCGAACGACCTTTTTTATTCTCTCATCGCAATTTTTCAAAAGTCCTGGTATTCCACCAATATTTTCTGCACTATAGGTATAATGTTCCTTTACTTCAGTATTACTTTAATACCGACTTTACTACTTAAAAAAAATGTGAAGTAATAATGTACCCACTGCTTAAAAATTTTTGAAGATAACATGAATATTTTTGGTTTTTCATCCAATATTTCTTTATTTATCTGTCAGAACTATCAAAAATGAAAACTATCAGCTGATGTCAATATTAAAAAGTGTTGTGTGAAACTGGGCTGAATCTGTCCAATCAGAGGTCTACAGAATTGCCAACTTAAATTCAAATCACTCCTCCTGGTTTTTAAAAAAAAAAAAAAGCTGGCCAGGTGCGGATTCCGTACCATTACCATTATGTTTGCATACAATTCATTCACATTTAAGCCACGGAACATGATAACAATTTATGTTCCGTGCTTAAGCTTACATTAAACCTGCTCTCTTGGAGGCTTTACTAAGCTTAAGGTTGAAATGAAGCTCAACCGTAAACCAACTTTGTACAACAGCAATCTCACGCTGAACCTGAGTTCACACTTCACTAAGCTACAATTATTGTACAACCGGCCCTTAGTAAGTGTCAGAATATTGGCCAAAAATACAATCAGTTGAAACGACTTAAAATATGCCATGAAATAGTTTGGAATTTCAATAATAGTGAGTTCTCCAATATTTTTGGCTTTTGTTTTGTATTTATTTGATATCGAGCAAACACTCTCAAATCAACAGTTTTTGTGCTGTAAAGTGAAGGTTAATAAAATCAGTAATACCAAATTTTCTTTAAAATTGAATTTTTTGATCTTACATTAAATGTTATCTACAAAAAACGCATCAAACGCTGTTTTTCAGTTAGTACTAACCTTAAAACGACATCTGTCAAAAAATTACTTATCAATTCAAAAAAAAAACAGTTCCAATATAACCGATTTACGATAAAATTCCACAACTCTACTCGTAAAGTGTTTTCATAATAATTCTGTGTATCGATCGCGATATTGGTGATGGACATGGGGCGGCTATATCGTCAAAGGAACCCTTGATCTTGCATAAATAAGTGCCTAAAGGGCTGCCGGAATCGATACTCGTGGGTTATCGACACTGTAAAGGGCACAAAGACCTACATTACATATTTCATTTATGCGCCATAAATAGAGAGGGGAGGTCGTGGCATGAATAGGATGATTTTTAATTGAACCAATGTTTTAGGGGTGTCATTTTATTTCGTATATTTAACACAGCACACACACGATAAGGACTATGTAGACACAATGGACAACCTGTATTCAGAGTGTAGGCAATTTCTGCATTAGCTAGAGATCCTTGCAGGCTTTTTTTTCCTGTTGCTACTTTTCAATTTTTCCTCGCTCACTTTTCTTTTATGTCAGACCAGCTGTTTTTTGTCTGGGCGAGCTTTTTGGCAGCTGTTCCGCCTGCCTTGGGTAGAGCATTTTGTTTAAAATAATGTTTCAAACACGAACAAACAAATATTTTCATTGATTGTCTAGTTGCCGATGTTTTCAGGAGTGTCATGCTTGAGGGCAAAGAATAAGTTCAACTTATAAAAAAAGTACTCATTTTATTTCGCGAGTTTCGAATAAAATGTCCATCCAGTGATTATATCGATTTATATATCCGTATATTTAATGTTTACGAGGTTAATTTGGTATATTTTAATATTGAAATAGTCGATACTACTGCTGGTATAGGAAGAATTTGGATCGTTTCCAATAGGAAACTTTCCAATTTTCTTTTTTAATAGATGGCGTCTAAAGATCCCAATTCTCAAAGCTTCTCTTTTAAGCAATACTAACTGGAAAACATCGTTTAAAGTTTTGTGTTATTCAAAGTTATTTCAAACGAACACCACAGCGAGTCAAAGCGAGTGACGTATCTGTATCTGTAGGGTAGGGAGGGCGAGTATAGGCTCACAGCACTTAGGCCAGCCACATGGCCCACATGACCCTTGTACATTCTCCCGAGGAGTTGTCTTCCTAGGTCATCGTCCATCCTGTTCTTCCCAGGAAGGTGAACAGGTCTCACTAGGAGACATCTCCTTTATATCGGCAGATGAGACTCACCAAGACTCACCGAACACACACTCTCTTATTAACGATAACTCCGGACACTCGCATAAGACATGCCTGACAGTTTCATCTTCCTGTTCATACATCCTGCATAGCGGTGTGTCCACTAGCCTCATAGTATGGAGGTGTTTCTTTAGTTGACCGTGGCCAGTCAGAAATCCTACTGATAAACCTAGGTTTTTCCTGGTGATTGCCAAATATTTCTTCAACGCAAGCTTCCCAGGGTTGCCCAGGGTAATCCTGGCAAGACTGCATCCTTTGATTTCATCCCATCTCTTAAGAAATTGAGCATGGCGTAACTTTTCCATTCGTGCGTAAAATGCTACTTACCACACACGTTACGTAATATACTATTATTATTTGATCGCTACTTTTTTCAAAAACACTTCAAATAGTGGAAAAACTGATGGTTGAAAATATTTCCTGTAGATTTTAGCTTAAATCGGGATTTGATGACCTTGCCTTAGTATTTTACAGATTTACTACCACTAGGTAAGCGCTTGTCTGACTTGAACCTTTTTATAACTGGGTAAAATTTATATTATATAGAAGTTTCAGGTAATTTTGTCGGCGTGATATAATCAACAAAAAGATTATTTTAAAGTAGAAATAATACAGAGTGTCCCAGGATATATAGTCTAAAAATAAGTAAATATCTACAAATTTTGATTAAATGATATTTGTACTGTTTCTTAAAAAATAAATACGTTCATGATCTGGGTACATACCTCGTATTGAGTCCGCATACTATCGCCAACAACAATTATCAGAATTTATGTGTTTTTTACGTTAAATTAATTTAGAGGCTAGTATTACTTATTTTTAAAAACTATACCCAGTACCAATTTATATTGACTTGTGATATAAAGATAAAGTTAATAAAATTTCATTAAAAATACATTGATGTGATTTTAATTACAAATTTAAAATCAATTTTGGGTGATGCAGAACAAAAACGAAATTAGTTGTAATGCTGTTACATGCATAAATATTTTATGAATATAAATAAATTCGATTGAAAACAAATTAATGGAAATGTTTACAAAAAAAAGTATTAATTTGTTTTATAACAAAATAATATGAAATTATCAGGAACTAGGTAGAAGCACCGTACACTAACTACCGACAAGTAAATTCACTTGCGTCGGAACGTTTGAAAATTTTGGTACATCTTTTCTCTGGCGCCTCAGGGAGAATGTCAACTCCACCACGAACCTCAGGTAGACGAAAAAGGCCGGTCAGCTCCACCACCGATTTCAAGCCGAGGGATTAAATAGATAAGAGGATAATCTTTATAGTACCATAAAATATTTTGCTGAGTTTATAATTTTTGAAGAAAATAATTCAGTTTGACATTTTGTATCATAGAAAAGATATAACCGCTGTTAAATAATGTTAAAAAAATGCATATTTGAAATTTACTAAAATACGTACATCAAATTGTTATATATTCAAACCTATTAC
>CAJUYG010000227.1:189888-247116 GCA_910591675.1 Galerucella calmariensis | reverse complement strand
TTTTCTCATGCTTACTTTCATTGGCAATTTAACGAGAGCTGTTCTGATGAGGCTTTTACTTGATGTAGATCCATACTAAATGATGAATAAAACAATAACAATTTGTTAAAAACTACATTATATTGAACTTAAAGTTGTGACGCGTTTCGCTAACTCATTAGCTTTTTCAAACGAGTGGAGATATAATGAAAACTTTTCAATTTATACAGTGCCTTAAAACTGAATTTCACGGATATTGACAATAATATAATATTTTTTAATGAATTTTGATAAATTGTTATCGGTTTCGAAGCAAATATTCGAGTCTAAAGTTTCTAAAAATAATACGATTTTTAAGGATGGTATTCCAAAGTATGTTAAGCTTTTAAATTGATCATTTTTGTTTTTATCAGAAGGAAATACTTGTTCTAGAACATGTTTTAATATCTTTTTATTTATGATATTGTCTATTAAATTTGGATGTTATTACTAAAAATTAGATCATTCACTAAAATTAAAGTGATTAAAGTTACATTGCTTCTGCCATGAAGTTATACAATTTAGTAAGCACTAAGGGATCTGTAGAAGATAAATTCACGTCCAAGTTATCCAGAGTTCTCGAGGTTTTATAAAAGTATCTCGAAAACTTTTATAGAACGCCAACGGGCAGACTAGCAGTATGTGTTCAATGTTTTCCGGTTCAAGGAAATTACAGATGGAATATGTCGTATTGATTTCTATTCTATACGAATTATTATTTATATATATTATGTATAACCTGTATCTAGAAAAATGGCTGAATAATTAACAAAAATATATTCAATTACCCCTACACCAGAATGGAAAAACACCATTATTATTGAGTCAGACATTATAGTTTTTGACTTTTGAACGTTCGATTACAATTTGGCCAATTACTTATGAATCACTTTGTATATTAACACTTCCTATATCCCTAGTATACAGAGTGGCTCACAAGATTCCAGATTTGATATTTGCAATGTTGCCAGATTTGCTGTTTCTTTTATATTATTAGTAAATTTGGTTTTTCAAATTCATCACTCTGTATATTCAGTTAATATTGGAATCTCCTATTCAATACGAGCTCAATCATGTAGCACTTACGATTTTATTTAGAATAGAAGGTCTTAAATACATAAAACAGTTCAAAATATATATAGATTTAATGAAATTTCAATGTTTAAATGTAGAATGCTGTGATTTTGTTAATTGGGCCATTCTTTATCGAAGAAAATTTAACGTCAAATAAATATGAACTTGTACCTACACTGAGAAACATGTTTAGAGCCATTTTCAATCAGATATGATTTCATCAAGCTGGAGTTCCAGCTTATTTTTGTGTAAATGCGTTATTTAGATGAGATATTTCCCAGACAATGAATAGATGGACGAGGTAGAATTGAATGGCCTTCTCGTTCACCGGATTTCAATCTTGAAGATTATTTTTATTGGATATACTTCAAAAACTCAGTTTACAAATAGGCGTTGCCAGACATGTTTTATGTATTTTAGACCTTCCAGACTACATAAAATCATAATTGTTACAAATGGTTGAACTCGCATTGAATAGGGAGATTCTAATATTGACTTAGTCTACAGGGTGATGAATTCGGAAAACCAAAGTTACTAATAATATAAGACAAACAGTTAATCTGGCAACATTACAAATATCAAATATTCAAATAATTTTGTACAATTGGGACTAACAATTTACGAGATACTTGGCCGTTTTCAGACTTTTGGGCCACTGTGTATACTAAAAACCAGTTTGTAATATTTATTACAAAATAATTGCCGTTATATTACCAGCCCGAAATTCCAAAAAAAAATCTCCGTTTTCAACGTATCTCTTTCATTAATAATGCAAAGCTTCTCTAAATCCAAATGCAAATCAGATACTTCCTTTTGAAAAATCAACAACTCTTCTTATGTCCCCGAAGAAGGACAGGAATTTCGAGTTTTGATTCGCTTATCAACAAACATTGGACCATAAATGAGTTCGGTGTGGCTAGTGTGTGTGTGTGTGTGTGTGTTTCTAAACAAGATTATTAATACTGGTTTTTATTTGCATTTTAACGGGCAACAGTCCTTCCATGTGTATAGCATAATTATTAAAATGAGTACCCCGTCATGTACGTAAAATAACATAAGCGTAGAAAAGAAATGTATTTTCCCATCAATATACTTTTATTCTTGGCCAACGATACATTTTGAAAAAGCTTCATACAATTTGATCCGTGTAGCGTGAAAATAGTAGATTATTATACACCAAGGTTGAGAAGACTTATTTTATTCCTGATTCCGCAAAAGGGTCCAGGTATTTCAGTCCCCCTCTTTGCTAGTTCATCTGCTATTTCATTTTCTTATATTCCAGTGTGTCCTGGAATCCATTAGTAGTTTGTCTAGGAATTCCCACACCGTTTTGGAACTGATTACACAAGAGCTCAGTGCTTTAATGGCTGCTTGACTATCCGACATTATGATAATCCTTTGTCTTCTGTATCCTTTATCAATATTGAACTGGGCGCACTTTCTTATGGCGTGGATTTCCGCTTGAAAGACACTTGGGGTTTTTCCAAAGCTTTAATAGTGTTTGGTTCCTGGCCTGAACACTCCTATCCCAGTTCCTTCTATTGCTTTTGAGCCGTCTGTGTTCCATTGAATGGCATTCTTTCCAAGTCTGGTAATGGTATTTGGATCCCACTCCTTCTTGTTGCTTAATTCTTTGAAAAGTTATATATACTTTTTCATCATACCGTCTTGTGGCATGTCCCAGGTTGTCTGATTTCTAAGAAGTGAGGAGGTGTTTTTTTAATGATTCCCTCTCTACTTAGTCTGTATCTTGTTCTTTCTGCAACACTTTCCACCATCATATATAGAGGGGTGAGGTTGAGAATCACTTCCATGGCTGCCGTTGGGCATGTTCTCATTGCTCCTGTAATGCATATACATACAGGATAGTCTTTGAATTTTGGAGAGGTTTTCTCTCTTCGTCAATAGGCTAGTTCTACTACTCCACGCAATGGCTTCATAAGTGATGATTGGACTCACTATGGCAGTGTACATCCAACTTGTCGTTAAAAATAATAATCATATTTATTTTCATAAGTAAATTATTCTAATTAAATTACAAATGAACTTTTTATCTAAAAAAAACCACAGAGTAAGAAATACGTGGCTTATTTTACATAAGATCTAGATATTCTCGTTAAGTTATGCATTTTTTTAAAGTTTCATAAACATTCACGGTTTCTATCGAAAAATGAAATAAAAATCGTGCGCAAGCCTTCGATTTTGTCTGGCAGGGTCTTGTACAACGTTTGAATTTTGGAGAGGTTTTCTCACGTCGTCAATAGACTAGTTCTACTTCTCCACACAATGGCTCCATAAGTGATGATTGGTCTCACTATGGCAGTGTACATCCAGCGTAAGATTTTTGGGTTACAACCCTTTCATCACCATGGTGTATATACAATTTTTTCCACTACCAGCCAAATTCAAGACAAAAATTAAAAATAATTCACAAACGCACCACGAGAAGCGTTTACCCCGTCGTCTGACTGACAAGTACACTTGTCAGTTTTCGATATATTACGAACGTACTCGTTATGTCATCAGTCATTTTTGGTTGAGCGCGAATTTTAAACTAATGGCATTCAAATTCAAATAATTTTATCTTGATAGGTAATTTCAAGCAGCAAATACGTTGAACACAATCTCCTGGGTGTACAAAAGTATGTTCCACAAGTTTTTGTTGAACCACTAACTCTGGATTCTCAAAATATTTGAATATGTCCATTATTGACCTAGGTTAATAAAAGAAAATTATTAACTACTAATAGAGAAATTCAACTTCTCATCAGGCACGGATCCAAGGGGGGGGGTGATGGGAACATTAAAGGCCTTTTTGTCTCCTGAACCCAGTGCTGACGTGAGGTAACAAATTATTGGAAACAAATTTTGTAATAAATAATGCTTTGATGTATCGAATAGAAAATTTTTGTTTTTATCTGTTCAAACCTGTGCTTCAACCATCATGATAATAATTATAATCATAATAATATGATAATTTGGCCCGATCTCCCCCTCCGGGACGGGCCTCTGGATCCGTCCCTGCTTCTCATTTGGCTAGAACAAGCAATAATTGTCAACTTCACAGCTAGTAGTGGAAAAAAGTTATTTGTTATACATTTTACTCTCGAAACATTGACTGGATGTACTTCCTAACCAATTATCTACACTTTTCCCATGTTTTTTGGAATTATTTAACCAGCATCAACCCACTTCTCTCGATTGAGAGCATTGGAAATTTTCCAACCCTCTATCGGTAATGGACTACACCACTGACGAAATATCAATGGATTCAGTTCAGGTTCGTACTGTTCGTTTTATATGCACGGAACGCTAACGAATGGCGACAACTGTTTTATGTGTACGAGATGAGTGTTTTGTGTATGTTACATTATTTTATCCTTCATCTGTTTTGTTAGAGCGGATGTGATTTGGATAGGTCACGATTTTACCACTGGACAAGTGCAAGTCCAGATTTATAGATAATAACATACGTGATTTGGCTTATTCTGCCTTATTTAGTTATAAAATAATCTCTCTATGCAGCAGTGTTGAATAAACTACATTTTTGATAAACTCTATATGAATAGTTTCATACTTTTTTTATCCAAAGACTGATCTGTGAGGTTTTACGAATAAAAGTATATACATGAAGGTGGTGAAGACTATAATTATTGACCGAGCACCAAGATGTGAGGTTTATGAATGTCTTCAACACCATGGTGTAAATACACTACTAGCCAAATTCAAGACAAAAATTAAAAATAATTCACAAACGCACCACGAGAAGCGTTTACTCCGTCGTCTGACTGTAAAGTACACTGTCAGTTTTCGAGATACAGTGCTATTCAAAAGTCCCCTCCCCCCTCGTATCTTTTGAACGGCTACACTTACATTAATAAACTTGGGAGGGTGAAAATAAAGTGTTGTAATCTTCTCTACCTTATGGCAAGTGCTACATAGCCATATTAATTTTGTTTGGGTTTAAACAAATTTTGACGGATAAATTAAATAAATACTAAAATTATTATTTCACATTTAAATATTGAAGATTTTTCAGTCCGCCTCTGGTTAGTTGTCAAAAAAATTGACGTTTTAAATTTAATAGTATTTGTTGCTTTGCAAAGTTTTTCTAAATAGCTTAAATATTTAATTTTATTACTGTTTAACAAGACGTTTAAGAGTTTACATAGGCAAAATGGTACGTACTCAAGCCGACAAAGTAGCAGCTATCTTAATAATTGGTGAATTTAGAAAGAATCTCCATGAAGCGGAACGTTTATTTAATGAGAGATACCAGGATCGCCCTATCTCGAGAACTTATTTGAGGGAGCTTCTTCACAAGTTTGAAGCAACAGGTAGTGTTCAAGATGCCAAACGATCTGTTCGACCAACATTTAGTGTTGATAAAAAAATTGATATAGTTGCTGAAATGGTACTAAACCCTACTTCCTCTTCAACTAAAGTTGCGTCTATATGTGAAGTAAGTAAATGTACAGTACATAGAGTGTTGGCTAAAAATAAATTTCATTCATACAAGTTAAAAATGGTGGATGACGATCCCGACAGAAGACTCGAATTCTGTGAATGTATGACAAATAAAATTAGTCAAAACCCACATTACACAAAAACAATTTGTTTTAGTGACGAAAGTACTTTTTGCCTCAATGGAAATGTGAATACACAAAATGTAAGGTATTGGACTGACACAAATCCTCACACCTTTCGTGAACAACATATCCAATTTCCAGAAAAAGTCAATGTTT
This sequence comes from Galerucella calmariensis, assembly GCA_910591675.1. Classification (NCBI taxonomy): domain Eukaryota; kingdom Metazoa; phylum Arthropoda; class Insecta; order Coleoptera; family Chrysomelidae; genus Galerucella; species Galerucella calmariensis. The sequence goes on along the minus strand of CAJUYG010000227.1, from coordinate 241,279 downwards.
GGGCAGGTATTTTGGGAAACCACATACATAGTTGGTCCTGTTTTCCTAATTCTAATTTAAGCGGTGAAGTGTATCTGGAAATGTTACAAAATGCAATTGAGCCGTTAATTCTTGAAATTCTGGAAAATAATTCAGATGAATTCGGCCATCTGAAAATAACATTTCAACAAGATGGTGCTCCTGCACATTATTATGGTGCAGTAAGACGTTACCTGGATGAAGAATATCGAGGTAGATGGATCGGCCGACGAGGTCCTATAGAAAGGCCACCTCGGTCACCAGATCTGACACCATTAGATTTTTTTCTATGGGGGTACTTGAAATCCAAGGAATATACTACTACCAGATAGCATTGGCGTTTTGAAAGAAATAATTATTGAAGAATGCAATGCAATTTCAGTTGACACATTCGAACGAGTACGACAAGAGTTTACTAATAGGATGTATTACTGTCAGGAAGTAGACGGAGCACATTTCGAACACTTGCTATAAGAATCCATTGTTGATATTTGATTAATTAAATTTAAAAAAATAATTTCAATAATTTTGGTATTTATTTAATGTATCCGTCAAAATTAGTTTAAACCCAAAAAAAATTAATTAATATGGCTATGTAGCCAATGTCAATGCCTTTCAAACGAGAAATCATTTGCCATAAGGTCCTATTTAAAATTATTGGCGAGATTGGCACTGTGACGTCATCTATTACTATTACGTCACCTGTTACCATTCGTAGAGAAGTTTACAACACTTTATTTTCACCCTCCAAATTTTATTAATGTAAGTGTAGCCGTTCAAAAGATACGAGGGGGGAGGGAACTTTTGAAAAGCACTGTATAATACAAACTGTTTCGTGTGACATATCAAATGAAAGAGCTTATTGCTAACGTCATAATAGTTATGGAAAAAATATCTTCAATAGCAACTTAAAGTATAAATTTCTATAAAACTTCACGTATCCTGCCTCTACCAACCGATATTAATATATCACCGAACATACTATTTATCTCTCGTATTTGTACAAAAGTAAATAAAAAAAAGGTCCCGGTAGTATCAGCTGCCTTGTTATAACAAGTTACAAGTAACTTTTATCCGAGTTCGAAGCCGTATCATGTCCGTTCTCTCCAGTTTGTTCATAAAACGGAAAATGAAGCCAGAACTGTGTACACGTTGTTCGTTACAAAACAACAAAAACTAACATAAAAGTTACCTATATCTATATATTATATTGTATGCTACTAGAACCAAAAAACGTGCCCAATGCGCTCACGTCGCTGTTTCTCAGATACCTACGTGGGAAGTACAAATAATAATTAACATTCCACAAAAAAATGGGGATTTGTTTATACAGGGTGATTCATTAGGAAATACGCTTAGTAATAAGGAATCTGAATAATCTATACAAGATACAAAAAAAGCTTCTATTTTTATTTTATAAAAACATTGGGGTAGTGAGTTAATTTTTATCTTTTCGCTTTTCTAAGAAGCCAATACGATTGTTATGGGAAAAGGACTTTGTTGAACTCAAAACAAACAGTAGAACATAAAAATATAAAATGAAATATAAAAAATAAGAACAATATCTTATTCATTGCAACAACTTAAACTACCGTGCCACTTCGAATTGCACGAAAGTTCCTTGCTTTTACAGCTGCATTTAGTCGTGGAACACTTTTGCAGTTACAATGTGTATAGCCTTGCCCTCCACTTTTTGAATTAGCACAAGCTGCTTCTCTTAGCAACATTTCTTTTGTTGAAACTTCAAAACTTGTTCAAAACGTCCATGGAAAGTAACTTTTCTTTACAAATTACGAACTGATTACGGGTGAAAAGCTGCTTCAAGGTACCATTTTTGTTAGCTAATCTATAAAAGTCTGAATCCTCTTTTCCAACAACAACATTTCGAGGGTCTGTACGACCACGGTCGACATCAGGGACCAATTTGGGCAGGAGGAAACTTTTTTTTGAGGTTCGCAACGTAGATTCTCTTTTGCAGCTACTCTTTTTAAAGAAATTAGCTCGTGTTGTTCAGTCAGTGCTTGAGATGAAGATGTGCTAACTGGCGGACCAGTCAGTGCTTGAGATGAAGACGTATCAGGTTGCGGATCAGCTCCAATGGTAATTTCATTATCCATGTCTGTTTCAACATAAGCTTCTAGCTGTTCTTCGGTTCAATGTTTGAAATTTGCCCGCGAGGGAGTGATGAGGATGTTATACCCCTGTATCTAACTTGCAATTCTTTAAGCATTCGTGCTCTTCCTCCATGGCCTGTTCTTATGTGAGTTTCAGAAAGTATTGTAAACAACTCAACATTAGTGACATAATACTGGATATTTGTTTCTCCTGGTTTTAATGGCACAATTAACTTTTCTTCATCACTAACTTTTAAAATGTCAAAACGTTTTAAACGTCTGTAGTCCAAAGGTGTACTACACTTACTTTTAGCAGAAATTCCTTCAGAAACTATTTTAGAGTACTTTTTTTGTGAAAAATGAAAACAATTGTCTTCTCGATTACTTCCAATTGAGGCATGTAACTTTTCAAAAAACTTATCACGATTCACTGTAGTAGCCATTGAATACAAATTATAATTTCTAATAAGAAAATTAAAAGGGAGCGCTGTCAAACGTTGCGTTAGACTGACGAAGACAAAGCAACTGAAACAAGGGGCTGGAACCGTCTAAAAACTTGTCGCGACCTGCAGTGTCCGAGATTCACCGAACCTCATTTGTGTTTGTCGACATATACAGGTGAAAGTCCGAATGTATAATAGAATTAAGAAATGTTCGGACTTTCACCAAGGCATTTGACATTATTTGTCGACATCCACCGGCGAATGTTGACATTCACTACTTTCGGTCTTTCACGGTAACATATACACCATAGTGGTGAAGACATTTATAAACCTCGCACCTTATTCCGCTCGGGGAAAAGCCACTCGCCAAATAATCCTGGTACTCGGCTAATAATAGTCTTCACCAATTTGGTGTATAATATACTATTGTCTATTCATAAAATATTTATTACTATTGGCATCCCTCGAGGGGATTTACGGTTATGGAAATAATATAAAACTGTCAAAACATTAAAATACTACGGTTGTCTACCCCAAGTCCCAACACATATACAAAATATAGTTCTTGAACATTTTTGCACAACAACTCACTCATACAAATTTCAAATTCCAATTCGTGACACCCACAAATTGAGTTTCATAATACAAAGTATTTTTAACGGTTTTTGATATCGATATCAATTTTATTTAATGTGACACTGAAGCAGATTAAACACTAATATTTCATCATTGGAAATATATAGAAATAATTGATAAATGATAAAATATATAATGAATGAGAGAAAATACGATATTTGTATATAATCTAGTCGACCTTGATATATGCAGATAAACATATGATCGTTATAAACAAATAGATTTACGTGACGACAAAAAATCTGATCCGGATTTAAACTATTTCACATAAGTTAGAGGAGATTTTTGGTCACTACGTGTTATGTTATAATTTTAGTATATTTTATCTACTTCCGTCACTAAAACCGCATCTAAAACACGAGTTTGACATTCACAAAACGTAACTTTTAACACTAGTGTGTATCTTTTGTTTCTTAAACGTTACATCAAGTGTATTTTCTGTAACTTATATTCAATATTCCGTGATAATTTTGTAGTTTTGTGTCATTTGATTTTTTACATGACATTTTGTGATTATAGTTATGATTTTTTTTCTGCGATCGTAGAAAAAGTATAGTAAGCACCCAGTGTCAAAAACATCAACTTGTCGACAATTTCTTCATAGAAACCTCAATATCTTTCAAACGTATAGAAATAAAGGTAGTAGGAATAAAAGACTTGTCGACAGTATACAGAGTGAAACTTAATAATAGTAAGTACTGTAGAAAGTGACCAGTAGAATTCTATAGTGTGTACCTAGAATCCCAGTACAGGGCAGTTATACGAACTGTCTCAATATAATAGACTTTTTCCACTACTAGCTGTGAAGTTTACAACTATTGCTTTTTCTAGCTATAAGTTGAATTTCTCTATTAGTGATTAATAATTTTTTCTATTATTAACCTAGGTCAATAATGGACAAATTCAATAATTCAGGGATAGTAGTTCAACAAAAACTTGTGCAACATAATTTTGTATACTCAGGAGATTGTCTTTAACATATTTGCTGCTTGAAATGACCTATGAGGATAAAATTATTTGAATAAAAATGACATTAGCACAGATTATAAAGAGAACAGATACAAATCCCGGTAAAACATCAAACGATTTTCAGCTCCGTCGTCAATGACCTTGGACCTTTTACTCGGTATGGCCGCGATGTTGCCAGTTTAAAATATTTTTTTCTTACCAAATTGCAGTGTTGACTCGGGACAATAACAATTTCTAGTGCCGGATCTAGTTTTTTTGGAAGTTTCCACTAAATCTTTAAAACTGCGCCATGAATTAAAACAATAATCATAATCGAATATATATTTATGTATTTATTAAATACCTATATGTACATTCCTATGATTTGTTATAAATAGTCATTACTCTTGGGAGATTAATTAATAAATACATTTTTAGATAACACAAATAATTACAAAAATCAACCAAATTTTAAAGTACAAATATATATATTATTATATTATAATAATATTACCACAACGCACGATTGAACAACTTCAAACAATGAAGCAAACAAAAATGGCGTTATGAATTTTGAGAACAGATTACAAGTGATTTTGAGCATGTTTTGACGTTTTGATTATGTTAGGTTAGGTTAGCCGTCACCGTTATTGTACATGGTTGCCAAGGATGTGGTTTGTGAAAAAAGTATATATTTATGGTATGATTTTTATGCATTATAATCTATTTAATTGTATAATTCCGAAGTCTTAGCTGTGCATGTGAAACAATTTGAATTTTGTGTCAGGATACAATTGTGCTGACACACTAGGTTTATATGTTACGGTAAATGTACACTCTTGGGAAATGTACACTTTTACCGTAAAATGTGTACATTTCCCCAAAAAGTTAGGTACATATATGTGAACTGAATATAATGTATATGTACATTTCCCGGCAAATATGTACTCTTGTCTTCACGTTTTGGTAAATGTATACTCTTACCTTCCTGTTTTAAGAAAAGTTGGAATACAAATAAATTAAAAATGTTGTTGCAGTAAAAAAATATTTATAGTAAATATATTTCTTTCTCTTATCGTTTTTTAAGTTTGATTTCGAACAAGAAATGTTGATCGCACTGCTTTAGTGATGAATGCATTGTAATGCACACTAGGTTATTCAAGAAGGGGAAGGGAATATAATCATTGGATTAGCCGTTTCCCTTCTCGGATCTCTTGATATGCGTGTTACAAAGTATCAAGTTAATCAAGAAGGGGAAGGGTAATTCCAATGACTATATTCCCTTCCCCTTGTTGAATAACTCAATGTTCATTACAAAGTATTGAATATCTTTTAAGGGGAAAGGAGAATGTAATGATTATATTTCCTTCCCACTTTTCTCACATTTTTATTAGCCTATCGAGCATGCAAACACTTTAGCAAAAAAAAACTAATTCAAGTTTATTCGATAATAATTTACCCCGTATACAATCTAATTTGAAAATACCCAGGGGGTATTGAAGAAGAAACATACCAAAAACTGAAAACGATCTTCCTGTCTAAAATGAGAAAAAGCTCTTCGTGCAAGTCGGACTTGAAAACTATAATTCAGAAGCCGGATTTAGCGGTAAATTTTGAGAAAATACATGGCCCGGAGGTTTTCGTCTGGTTTTTTGGTAGCCTTTAAAAAATAGATTAAGTATTATTAAGTTCAACGATGATGGTAAGAAGATTGCTTCTGTGGTTCGCGGCCCATCTGTATTGTTACCATGGCTGTGAATTTTGGTTTCTCTAATTTTTTGGGACAAATCAACATTTAAACAGCATCCACTGAATATACAAAAGCTTTTACATAACAACTATAGTTTGTTTCAAAAAGTATATAGAGTATTGGAATGCTATAATCCTTTAACAACCAGATGTTTATCGGGATATTACAGGGTTGTACTCAAACTATACATAATATTATACAATTTAATAGTAACTCTAAGAGCTCATCCATATCTCAAATGTGGTTGTATGAAATCCAAACCAATGGTTCAATAAAACTTAAAGTCCAAACCACAAAATTTAATAAAAGTTGGGTTTGGACTTTGAGTTTTATTGAACCATTGGTTTGGATGAATAGTAACTGTTTAGTGGGTAAGGAAATTATCTTATAGGACCAGAATTTTATATTTGAAGTTATGTTTTCTTTTATAAACTCGAAAATTGTGGCATTTTTAAACAGTACCTACCCAAATTATTCTAAAATGTTTCGTAAATTTTGAGTGCAGCTCTGTAATATCCGATAAACATCTGGTTGATGAAGGATTATGGCATTGCAATACTCTATATACTTTTTGAAACGAACTATAAGTAAAATAGTGCTTTCAAACCAGACAAAAATCATTCACACATAATGTTACACCCTATATTTAACAATGCAAGTCATGGTATCCTAATATGTTGCAAAAGTCTTCCTAAATAACTAGTTTAATTAAAAAAATTGAGGTTAAAAATATCTACATAATCTTGTATGCAACCATCAATGCATTTATAACGATAAGGCGACGCCTGTCGATCTGCGACTACGTCAAATTCTTCCCGTCCCGTCGGCTCGACATACACGCCCATAGTTTTAATTAAGAAACCGTCAGTCGGAACATAAATCACTACGGTTTTGTTATGAAGTAGTGCGTCGGGTTTTGGTTCGTTCGGAGGCCCAAAAGGCAAGAAATTTTAAACTTGCATGCGATTTATATTTTGATTAATTCCTTTTTGTGCAACTGACTCGTTCTCTCACTAGGCTGTGATTGATGTCTTGTAACTCCAATTTTATTAAAAATTAAAAATGTATTTCATTTTTCGTTAGAAACAGATGGTTATCGATATCGAATGCGTTAGGACGTAATCGTTGTTTGATATAAACGAGTTTAAGTAGATTATTTAAAAAAATTAGAAATATACACTATAGGATTTTTACGATAAAAAGTCGTTGATGTCATTTTCAGTTACTTTCCTGCTGATCAGAATGAATATTAATTTACCAACCGTAAATACATGTTATCCTCAACAGTCAGGGTAATTTACAGCTATCGGGTTGGTAAAACTTCAAGACGTTGTCAGATCAACTGGTAAAATTCCCCAGTTTGTTTTGACGTTTATTGACATTCGATCATCGTCTAATATTCACAAGTTTTTTTGGTGCAGCTCTAGCAATTGAAAAATGACAAAGATATGAATTTTCAAAACAATGACTAATGGGCTCGTTTACTAAAATTTTTTAATCATTTTCAACATTCGTAAAATAAAGTACTAAGGATAAAAATATGATTCTGAAAATTTCATGTCAATAGAATGTGTCGTTCTAATATAACCAATTAAAGAAGCATACCATAGCGGGGCGAAGACTATGACGTCACCGCTTATGAAAGTTAATGTGCACAATATTACGCTTCTGACTGTAACGTGCCTCGCGTAGAATTTATTTATTTTGAATTACTCGCAAAATTTTGTGTGAATAAAATAAAATGTGTGGACCTAATTTTTAAAAAGCAGACCTCGAAGCAGACTCATTAAATCTTCCAGAAGTGGACTTGCTAATGATTATGAAGCTTTTTAATAAAAAACACGAGTTTATTAAATTATAATTTTATACTATGTGACACATCTTTTTTGGCCGTTTTCCGGCAAGAATGATTTAAAATGTCAATATTTTCATATTCAAATGATATACAGGGTGATTCCAGATGTTTTATTTTATTCCTGGTCTGGTGGACAAAGTTACGGGGATAACGCTATAGGTTACTCAGTAACAAATTGCAATTTTATTAACTGCAGACTGCCCAATTAAAGGAACTTCTACAAATGCTATTTATGATGAATGTGTAGTGGAAATTAAATCACCAATGTTGAAAAGAACAAGAAAAACTTATTTTGATAAAGCAGGTAATATTAGTTCCAAATGTTTACATCAGATTCAAATGCACATGCACCTCACTGGTAAAAAAAAGCGATATTTGTTAGAGCTGATCCGGGCTTTGAATCAAATAAAATAATTTCTTTTAAAACATATAATATACGCCAGTTTTGTTGATGATCTACAGAAAAAGATTACCTGCTTTTTGGAAAAAAAAAGCAATATTTAATAAAATTTAATTTGCGAAGAACTGATCCATTATTTTATTAAATAATTTTGAACATTAATAACACCACAAGCTATAAGAACAATATCATCTTCGTATTTGAAAAAATTTAGATTAATACAAGCGTGTGGTTTTCAATAACCCTCTCATTATGGACTCACAACGTATTTTATAAGGTAATTTATAACGATTCTTATTGAAGAAAAATAAAATCCTAAAAATACACAAAGTATGTTGACTTATCACTTATCAGTGAATGCTTTGAGTCTTTTCATGTTTTTCTGCCATTGCTTTCGTTTTTTTGCATCCTTATTAATAGAAATAAATGTTTTGTTAGATGTTTTAATAGTAGTACTTTTACATTCTGGAACCGCACAATATTTATAGCTTTTTTTACTCTGGTTCTGGTCCATTGTGTCGAATAGTTTCAATTATTTCTAAACGTTCTCATTTCACAAACATAACACTGTGTAGTTTGCTAAAACGTATAATAAATAATAAGCATATAAGCTAGCAAAATACTGTTACTAGCTAAGTAGTCATCTAATCGAGAACAGATCGACGCGGTATCCGCTCTCTCAACGAGAGATTTCATATGGGATGACGTCACGCCTGAAATTCGGACAGGAGCGCTGTTTAATGTTTATATATTTTTTAGGCGACTTAGGAGTCTCGCTGACATCTAATTTTTTGCACAGAGCTTCAAAATGATGTGCTCTTCCCAATAATAAAATAAATAAAAAATATGTAAATGAGCCCATTTTCCGGTTTTTCCTGATTTTCTCGGTTCCTAATTATCCGATTGACTTGCTCGACCCCTCATTTTGTTCGTATTTCAATTATCTACAATTTATCCTTACATACCATTGAGATTGCTTCAGTACGTTTGAAAAAGAAAACAAAAAAAAACAAGGATTTTTTCGTTTTCAATATTTATAACAAATGACTGAACAACATTTGCGTGTCCAAAACATATCAAAATGATACTACGCAATGTCTTTTATATGACGGCCTAATACGTTTTCTACTAGGATTTTTGTCAAAAATATTCACCTATTGCTTGGCCTATCAAGGTTTTTCCTATCATTACTTTGTCTATAAAATGAAAACCATCCGAAAGCCATCAACAATTTGTTCAATTAGATTTAAACTACGAAATTATCAATAAAAATAAACTTTTTCGTTCAAAATTGAACAATTACTACCCAAGCAATTAACAAAGAGAGAAAGTTATAGTTTGAAGAAACCATAAGTAACGCATTTTCATCGTCCAATCTTACTGATAAACGACGGAAGGAGGTGATTAGAATAATTGTATACGGCTGAGCGCCCTCTACACGAGCCGCTTCGTCAACCGTCGAAAATTAACCAGGTGACCGGAACTCACTGTTTTATAAACTTTTTTTCACATCAAGTGGTTTATTTCATGTCAAATTTAAAATCGTTTGAAGATGAAAGCAAAAATATAAAAATTTCAAATTTTTTCATGAAAAATCAGAAATTCGTTTTGCCCTGGCAGGGCAAGTCCGCGTGACGTCATATGACAGTCGCCCTGATGAGTATGATGATAAACATGCGTTCTTTACACAACACGACATTTGGTCTGTTCGTAGAGCAGTCACAAACGGTTGCAAACTGGACGACTCATGCGCAGTGAATAAAAACCGTTCACAAAAAGACTTTGCGCATGAGTCGCCCAGGTTCCAACCGCTTGTGACTGCTCTACGAAGAGACCTATTGTTTTCATTGCTTAGGTATTTTAAAAGCTATATCTGACTGTTTATAATAAAAAAGTCATTAATTAAATACAAAACAAACAAATTACAAATATAAAATGATTGTTTATCATCAGGGCGACTGTCATTAGTGGCAACTTGTCAGTTGGTGGACACTTAACGCTACAGTGGTGAAATATAGCATTACAGAGTAGTAAAATTTCATTATGACATCTCAATGTTTTTGAAGTATATTTAATTTAGAAAAAAAGCATGAGACGTCCAAGCATTTTAAAAATTCGAAGGAATGTTAACCGATAATTCAAGAAGATTGTGTTGCACACTAGATAGGACCCAAAATTAACCGGGATCACAGATCTCACATAGAGTTGACGCTATAGACATGAAGTTAGCGAAATATTTAGGTGATTCAAGTGACCCAGAATACAACGAACACTACCGAGTAGGTGTCAACCATCGACCTCATCAATACAGTTTGAAATGACAAGTATCTTTCTTTATCAAACAAACACCATGTAAAAACCTAATAAAGCAATTTTTACACACAAATTTCTTCGATACATCTAAATCGTGATGCACAGTTACAATATCTATTATCTCGAACAAAAAAGAAAACGAGAATAAAATGAACCTCCTCAGTCTCCTTGAATTTTGAATTCTTATTTCGATAATATTCCGGCTACCTGCTCTCTAGTGATGATGGGTCTCGGGGCTCGCGTAGTAGGCCTTGTTCTCTCTCTCTCTCTCTCGCTCGCTCGGTGTTTTATTCAATGTTTTTCTTGTTTGAGTTGTGCAAGGCCAATGTGATGACTGCTAAAAGGAATTTCAGTTTTGGATGCCAGGAAATGAAAGAATAATTCGCTTTAGTAGAGAATAGAAATGTATTGAGAGATCTTTTGACCGTGTTTCTTATAGAATTATTGTTTATTGAGTATAAAATATTATGTAATACAAAAAAATAAGTTTCTCTAGAGCTACAGCTTCCCCAATAAAGATATATATTTTTTATTTTATCAAAAATATTACCCCAAGAGTTTACTCTCGGGTTAAAATGCAAAGATCACTGTAAACATATTATATAAAAATAGAAGGTTAGGTTAGGCTACGTGTGTGGTGAGTGGGTCTATAAGGCCTTCCACTCCGACTCGCAAGAGTCTATTGTGGCTCACACGTATTCAGATTTCACCAAAAAAATTATAGGGGGAGATAGGGGGAGAGAGACCCTGCCAAACATCAGATACCTGATTCGAGCCGCGGCGGGGTAGGCACAACTAATATGCTCTGCTGTTGTATCATCTTAGAGACAAAGACGGCAAGTCGGATCTTCCGACAGTCCAAGTTTTAGCATAATGATGATTCAGATGACAGTGGCCTGTTAGACAACGTAGGTCATGCCTGCTATAAATAGTCTAGCATTTGTTTGGAGACATTCTTCGAAGGATGTATAAAAGCCTTTGAATGAACCAATCCTGGTAAATTATGCCAGAAGTCTAAAGCTTTTCTTGCTGTCCAGGTATTTAATGTTTGTTTGGCAAAACATATTGCGATGCCAATAGAGTACACGCATATTTCATATTTTGCTTGGATATTAATTTATAATAGTAAATATGATATCAAAACTTACTATTAATAGGAAATAAACCAGTTTCCATTGGAAATTACTCCCAAATTTTAAAATAAAATTAAAATTTCAATGCACTTTCCGACCACAACCCGAGGATTTCCGAACGCTACCGATCATACGTGTGATGTCATATCTCTTGTGTTTACTTATGGCAATTCCGCGTTGGTTGTCCGACAAAAGTTTGTGTAAAAGTCTTCACGAAGAATTCCACGATCGACATCTACCCGAGCATGCGCGTAGGATACTTTGCGACGCTTACATTTGCATGTATCAAAGCTCCGATGTGATGATGTACAGGGTTATTCATTATAAATTACCCACACCCTATCATCGTTACTATCACTTCTAGAAAAAAAAGTCTCGCATAAAAGTTGTTTGGTTACAGCTGAATTTTCTTAACATTCTATCAAAAGTTCAGTAGCGTGCGTATTTAAGGGTATACAAAAAATAATAGTTCGTTTTTAAATGGGACACCCTGTATATTTTCACATTTTTGGAATGGACTTTTTTTTCTGATTTCAAAAATATATAATATGTTACCCCTACGTTTTTGAGTTATGAAATGTTGAAAATCTGAGTTTTAGTAATTACTGTTAATATGAAAAAGATAATTTTTTAAAGTGAGCTATGAAAATGACAGCTAATATGTTTGATAATTGATATATAAAGTAATTATAGTTGTCATTTCCATTGCTTGGATATTAATTTATAATAGTGAATATGATATCAAAAATTACTAATAATAGGAAATAAACCAGTTTCTATTGGAAATTACTCCCAAATTTCAATGCACTTTCCGACCACAACCCGACGATTTCCGAACGCTACCGATGAAACGTGTGATGTCATATCTCTTGTGTTTACTTATGCCAATATGGCCGGTATTGCATTAGGTTATGTGTAGTTGTGTGTTTATATTGTATTTTAATCAACTATTAATTGCTTCATCGAGGTAAAAATATCATTTATATGTTTGTTTGAGACCATTACGTGTTTGTGTGTGCTTTTTTTTATTTCTAAAAGTCAACGTAAAGTGGAAAGTGGATATAAATATTCCGAGAAATATTCGATATTTCCGATGATATTTTAAAACTTTTGGACGAATATATATTATTTTATTTAAAAGTTCAGTGTTCAGTGACGATTCTTTCATATTTTGTGAGTAAAGATATGGCTAGCGAAGGTTTTGTAAACGCTTGCCCAAAGTAGACTCATTTATGCTGCTTGAATGTATCAAGTCAAACAGCTGCTTTAATGCAGAGGATATAAGAGGAGTTAAAGCATTATCGTAAGTACGATTTAAACTATGTTTTATTTATATAATATATACCAACCACAGAACATTTTTTTCTTCTGAGATAAACAGAAATGCACTATGAATTCTTTATTATTTCAGTAATCTCAAGTCTATTTTCTCTAAAAACCATATAGGCTCTCGAAGTGCCTCAAATATTTCAATAATATCTTTCTCATTATTAGGAATATATAAGGAAGTCATAAAAAATTTCAAATAAATCTCTTACTTCATCCATATAAAATGTTGCTGTGCTGCGCAAAGGTTAAATTAACTGGCTGAGTAGAGTATACTTTCATGTCCAGCCTCCTCTCTTAAAAAGTTCATGAGCCGCCACTGATAGCAGTCCTCCATACAAGCGATATTCTCTCTTCTTCACAAATTTTTTGTATTAATTTTCCTATTCTATTTTTGATAGTTCGCCTCCATCTTTTAAAAAGTCTACCGTTAATGAAAGTATTTATCTTTTACTACATTGACATGTTCATATAAACAATATCCGATATGTGATTGTATGAATAAATTTTAATTAAGTGTATATGTATATTGATGAGATACATTTAAATTTTATTAAACGTATTCTAGCGAAATATTAAAAACATTCGATTTGCGTCAATGGAGAAATTTATCAGTTTTTTTTTTGGAACATTATCTGAATGTTGTGGTACCATTTTTAAACAACGGTCATATTTTTGTTACAAGTCAATTTTCAAAAACAACTGGCCTCTTTACAAACAGTATGGAAAGGAATAGTTATGTTCAAACTATACCGTTGGCATTTGACGGTAATAAAGTCCCAACTAACATTTAGACCACCGTACATAAACAATTATTAATAGTAGGTTCACTCTATGCTCTTCCCAGTGCAATGTCTATCTCACCCTGTTTCTGATGCTACTTTTTTTTTCGGTATTTTCAAGTTCCAATCGGGAGACAGTTAGATACCGTGTGTTTTGTAGTTGAAGGGTATAGAATGTTTCACAATATTTCGAAGACTCGGCATCTGGAGTTAGGGATTTAGCAATAAAAGTTTTACAGTAAATAGTAACAACTCCTAAGTCGGTAAAATTTAGATACTAAAATATTCTTAACTGTTTAATTCCAAACGATACATTTATCCCAATTTGTAATAGTAACAATTACTACAAATAATGACAATTAATATTAAATTATGACATTGCCTAGTAGAATAATAAATAGGAACTCTCCTCACTTTTAACTCATCTGTAGTAGACCCTGTTTCACCTAAGACGAACCCACTTGAAGCTGCAGTTGTATGCAAGAACTTAATGTCAAAACCAGCGCCATATTGTAAAAAATGACATTCAACTTCACTAGCGTGACATTTTTACATTTTGTACATGATTTTACATATAATAGACACTGGTATATCGATACAAGGCGATATAGATAAACAAGACCCTTTTTGATTTCTGCGCAAGACAGATGGCAAACTTCATGTGGCTTCTTCTTATGTGAAACGGAGTATAGAATTTCTCACTGATCTTAACGTTTTCTTTTACCAACAATTACTTTAAATTTTCTCCACATATTTCAAGAAAACAACTAAAATTAAAATAATAACAACGTCGTCCGGTATAATTTATTTTTAATAGCCTATATAATATTATTTTTCCATCTTGGCAAGTAGGTCAAGCATGTTTGTTGTCGGTTCTGACTGTTTTTGTGGTACCCCGAGTACCACAATCTAAATTGACGTTGCACAAGACCCTACCAGACAAAATCGAAGGCTTGCGCACGATTTTTATTTCATTTGTCGATAGAAACCGTAAATGTTTATGAAACTTTAAAAAAAATGCATAACTTAACGAGAATATCTAGATCTTATGTAAAATAAGCCACGTATTTCTTACTCTGTGGTTTTTTTGAGAGAAAAGTTCGTTTGTAATTTAATTAGAATAATTTACCAAAATAAATATGATTATTATTTTTAACGACAAGTTCAACATATTTATGCTGGATGTACACTGCCATAGTGAGACCAATCATCACTTATGGAGCCATTACGTGGAGTAGTAGAACTAGCCTATTGACGACCAGAGAAAACCTCTCCAAAATTCAAAGACTAGCTAGCCTGTATGTATATCATTTACAGGAGCAATGAGAACATGCCCAACGGCAGCCATGGAAATGATCCTCAACCTCACCCCTCTACATATGGTGGTGGAGTGTTGCAGAAAGAAAAAGATACAGACTAAGTAGAGAGGGAATCATTAAAAAAACAACGTCCTCACTTCTTAAAAATCAGACAACCTGGGACATGCCACAAGACGGTATGATGAAAAAGTATGTATAACTTTTCAAAGAAATTCGTTACGGAATTAAGCAACAAGAAGGAATGGGATCCAAATACCATTACCAGACTTGGAAAGAATGCCATTCAATGGTACACAGACGGCTCAAAAGCAATAGAAGGAACTGGGATAGGAGTGTTCGGGCCAGGAACCAAACACTCTGAAAGCTTGGGAAAAACCCCAAGTATCTTTCAAGCGGAAATCCACGCCATAAGAAAGTGCGCCCAGTTCAATTTTGATAAAGGATACAGAAAACAAAGGATTATCATAATGTCGGATAGTCAAGCAGCCATTAAAGCACTGAGCTCTTGTGTAATCAGTTCCAAAATGGTGTGGGAATGCCTAGACAAGCTCAATGAACTATGCGAGAACAATATAGTTACCTTACTATGGATTCCAGGACACCCTGGAATAGAAGGAAATAAAATAGCAGATGAGAGGGACTGAAATACGTTTCTGGGGGCCTGAGCCCACAGACAGTCTTTACGCCGAATCCGGATTGTCAAAGTCGGTCTGTGATGCTTGTGAGAACAGACCTCTAATTTATCTGCCTTATATCTATGGTTAAAACGCAGTAAGTATTTGACATCTAGATAGTGAATTATAATAACGTTTACTGTACTGACTCAAAACTCAAATCCTCGTGAATGTAGACGACGACGATCGACTTTATAAAATTCATTGTTCGAAACTTGAAGAACATAAAGTTAATCATGTGAACATCGGTGAATTACTTACTATGGCGACATTATAATACGTTTTTTATTCCGAGGGGACGTAATATGTCAAAAGAAAAAATTCCTAGACGCTCTTGCACACACACAGGGTGTTCATTCATTCAATCTCGTTCCCACCTTATTTAGAACGAATAATACATTCATTTTCAAGAATTTAAATCAGCATTTTTCGAGTGGGTACTTTTAGAATCTTGATTTTCTTAATGACATACATATATAGGAGTTTAGAGGGTATCATTTGTTACCACAAAACTACTCAGTCATTTTGTGTAACGGCATTTTTATGTCTCACGGTTTTCCTTTAAAACAGGGCTGCACAACATGAGGCAATACAAATAAAATAGCTCGTAACGCCACTGGCGAAAGTTACAGCGAATTCGTATGAATTTTGGTCGATCACTCTCGAATATTCGAGATGCCACGCTCACGTATCTAAGAAGGTTGAGTTTACGAGGGTTATCATAAACACTATTGTTTTCCACAGTATTTTCCACGAAGTGAAATGCATTTTTGCATCCTTAGGGCTTAGCAGAATGGTCCAACATTTGGATGTTTTTTTAGTTTAAAAACATATATGTATACCAATTAGCGGTATGCAAGAGTTCTTTGATCTTGCAATGGAATTGTTGCTATAGGATTTTTACGATAAAAAGACGATGGCATTTTTAGTTACTTTCCTGCTTATCAAAATGAATTTTAATTTACCAACCGTAAATACCATTTACAGACTTCCTTCTAGCTGGTCATCCAGCCTACTTGTTTGAAGTAGGCGATAACGTCGCCGGAAGTAAGCTCCCTCATGCTGGCTTGCGAAAGGATACTGCTTACTGCAGCAGTTCCTTGGCAAGCCTGCAACCTTCTGCATCGTCCCATCTACCCTTAAACTTTTCAAGGGAGCGTTCCTTTGTTAGGTCAATCATAGCCGACGCCGACAGACCAATGAAAGTGCCATGTCCCAAGAGTTTTTGGGAGGCTGTTTTCCTGTCTAGTGAGTCGGCAATGTGGTTAGCCTAGAGTGATTTCGTTGTTGCTGAGATGGTAACATTTTTGTTAAGCTATTTTGAACGAGAATGCCGAAATGGGGCCCGCTTCTCCCGCTTACTGCTGTAAGTTTTCGCTATTTGTATTCATTATTATTAATTACTATTATTATTGTTACATAGGGTCATGGCACTACTTATGGCCACTTTAAGACAATAATCATTTTATAGGGTCGATTTTTCAATAATATTCTACCAGAAAAAAAAATACTATTTGATAGGTTGAAGTAAGTAGTTTTCAACAATATACAGGGTGCGGCAGATAAACGGTCAATTAGAGATATCTCGAGAACTAAAGGTATCCGAAATATGAAAATTGGCATGAAGGGGTTTTGAATAATGAGCTATTCAATGAAAATATTGCCGTCACCATTCTACTTCCGGTTATACCGGAAGTCCCACATAACTTTGTAATTTTTAATGGAAGACCCTGTATATTTTTGAATTTTAGGAATATTTAAGTTATTCTGAACATTTTTTGTTAATACTTCCCTATACCTATTTTGAATCGTTTTTGAGTTGTAATGTTTTTTATATGAAAATTACACTTTTTTACCATGTACATGAAATTCAATATCCTCTAATGTAATTTGAATAAAACTTCAAATTTCCTAGGAACTATTTACCACATACCGCTTTATCGTTTACACTATGAAGTTACCTTTTTTATTATACAGGGTGCTGTCAAAATTGGAATAAAAACGGAATCCACAATCTTCGCGTAATTCCTTTTTTTCAAATGGGACACCCTGTATGTGATTATTTATTTTAGAAGAATATGTTGTCCACTATCGATATGTATCACTATTCCCTATACCTATCTCCTGCAGTTTTCAAATAAATCAGCTTTATACATTTTTGTCACAAAAAATTAATTTTCTTATAGGCTATGTGGTATTAATTTATTGAGTTAAACACTCGGTTAAACATTGAACAATTATACAGATACTATCAAAGATAATAAGGTACTAGCTTATTAATTCAACAAATGTTCAAAGTGTTGCCCATCAACTTCCAAACATTTATAGACTCTTTCAAGGATGAATTTGGATGAGCTGCAAAATATCCCAGGATGTCTATTTGTAAATCCTCATTATTGACATGGGTCTTGGGCTAATTTCTTTTACTTTTAAACTGACCAAACTGGGAACAGTTGTGTAGCAAAAGTTTAACAGTTTTATGATTTGGTCGAGACTTTTCAGGATATCTCTCAGCAAACACACGGCAAGTTCTGGATACCATTCTGTTATACTCACCGTGAATCATAATTAAATTCAAAAAATCATCATTTGTATATCCTAAATGTGCCATTATTATTTTGTTAACAAAATTAAAGGCAAACTATTATTATACCTTTCACACAACGGCATACAACAAGGTGACTATTAAACATTAACAATAACTGTCATTTGTCAGAATATTCCATAGGCGACTTGATAAATTAATTTTTTGTGACAAAAATGTATAAAGCTGATTTATTTGAAAACTGCAGGAGATAGGTATAGGGAATAGTAATACATATCGATAGTGGACAACATATTCTTCTAAAATAAATAATCACATACAGGGTGTCCCATTTGAAAAAAAGGAATTACGCGAAGATTGTGGATTCCGTTTTTATTCCAATTTTGACAGCACCCTGTATAATAAAAAAGGTAACTTCACAGTGTAAACGATAAAGCGGTATGTGGTGAATAGTTCCTAAGAAATTTAAACTTTTATTCAAATTACATTAGAGGATATTGAATTTTATGTACATGGTAAAAAAGTGTCATTTTCATATAAAAAGCATTACAACTCAAAAACGGTTCAAAATAGGTATAGGGAAGTTTTAACAAAAAATGTTCAGAATAACGTAAGTATTCCTAAAATTTAAAAATATACAGGGTCTTCCATTAAAAATTACAAAGTTATGTGCGACTTCCGGTGTAACCGGAAGTAGAATGGTTACGGCAATATTTTCATTGAATAGCTCATCATTCAAAACCCCTTCATGCCAACTTTCATAATTCAGATACCTTTAGTTCTCTAGATATTTCTAATTGACCGTTTATCTGCCGCACCCTGTATACATCTGTTATATTGAAAAAATTTAGATATATTTTTTTAATTTTTTTTCTCAAGTGCAACAAATTCCTTACTTTTGGCCATCAGTCCGACATCAGTTCTTCAATTATGGCCACTAATTTTCAAGATAAATGCATATTTGTTTATTAAATCAGATGGTGTTATGTTATAGGTTGGTACCTTACAAAAGGTGTGGTAAAAAAATGTAATCTAAATTAAGAAGTTTAATGTAATTTAACAATTGAAATTTGTTACTTTTCATAGATATTAACACTCCCTGAAAATTTTATAACAAATTTTCTACTTTGTTCTACGAGTTCATGCTTGGGTTACAGTCCTAAAATATCAGATCTAGGAACTGTGGAAATGTCATTTTCAATGTACATACTTACTCAAACATGGTTTTTTCCTTATTTATGCTTTTCAAACACTGTATTTCTATTTCATTTGCAACACATTGACTTACAGTTGCAGCATATTTATATACAATTGATATTTTACCATGGGCACCAAATTTAACCAATATAAAATCAGCCTACCTTACTTAGTAACTGTATAACACACTCACCTACACAAATATGACTTATGGCCATTTTACTTTTGGCCACCATATGGCCATAACTCAAGAATCCTTAATTTTTTGTTTCTATTTGATATTTATTTTAGGAAATTGAAAAAAAAAATATTTTGATAAAGATATCTTGGGTTTTGATATCTACTTTACCTCTGGAACTACAAATATTCAGAAAAAAACCTTTGTGAAACTCAAATTTGTCAGGATGTTTACTGATAAGTTCTTAGCAATAACAATAGGCAAATGCCTATACTTATTACACACTTTAACTGTTTATTTCACTGCTCACAACAACCTTTGTTTTTTAACTGTAAACTCACCCAAATATATTGGAACATGCATATTTACCTCCCCTAACCGATAATTTTGCTTACATTGTTGCAAAACGCTTAATTTTAGTTCCTAAAGAAGCAAGTGGCCATAAGTAGTGCCACGACCCTATTTAAATGTAAATTGAATGTTTTTAATGTTTAAGTAAAGAAAAAAACTACAACTTTGCAACATCACAATATTTTGTTTTGCAACATCATCGTATTTTATCGTAAATAATCTATACATGGCCAGCTTTTCTTCTTTTTATTAATGTACCCAACGATTTTTATGACTATCCCTTGTATTCAACAAACACTACTATCAAATAACCCTAGAAATTTCTATTCGGAATGTATATATAACCATAAAAATAGAAAACTGTAATAGTAATTCTCAAGTTTCACGAGTATATGGGCATCACAAAAGGTAAAAAGACCCAAAACGAAAAAGGACCTATTCATTATTCTTCACTTCTACCTCTCCGCGACCTCTTTCAATGTGGATTCACCTGAGTACACAAAAGTTGAGTGCCCCCTGTACGAGAGACAGCTGTAAGCGCACTCGGGTACTGCTTAGTTTGGGTTAAAAGTACCTTTAGTTAGGCTATGGGTTGGTACTTTTTTTCGGTAGAGATGTAGATAACATTTTTAGTCGCTACATGTAAGATTATTTAGATAACAATATTTTTAAATAAAACGAAATTCCCTATACTGCAAGTCATTGGAACGTTTTTGTGTAGGTCGAGAATTTGAGCGGAATCATAATCGTAGGCGAATTTTATTTTTCTGGGCAATAATTTCAAAGTTGAATTAGTTTTCCCCAAATTAATGTTGCGTTGCAGTGATTCAAATACCAGTATTATGTCAAATTGCACTGTTCGTTTCATTTTTGTGGTCTATGAACATATATTTCGCTGATTCCGACCACAGAACTAGTGTTTATGTAGTTCTATGCTTACAGCAAAACGAACACAAATTGACACATGACAGTCGACGTTAAGAAACTCGTTAGTTGGGTGGAATAACATTTTGCATTCATTTATTCATTAATTATCCTTTTAAAAACTATTTCTACAACAAAAATTAGAGAACGTTATACCTATGTTGCGTTTCTACACTCTCTATCCTTATAATTGACGTTATTTAAATAAAACATTAATAATATGGAAATAAATACGACAAATAAGCGGGGTTGCTAGAGGCAACGTGGCGATGCAAATTGAAAAATTTACATTTGAAAGTAAAAATGTACATATTTCGGGGTTAAACTGAATTTTTATTCTAATTTTCTCTTGAAATAATTGCTTGATTGCGCATTAGTATGCGCAGGTGTGTTTTATAGCAAAGAGGAGGCGAACGAACAAATTCAAATTCGTTATTACTATTTACATACCATTATTAAGTTGAGTAAAAAAATTTATAAAACATTACGTTGTAGAAGGTCGCGAAGGCGATTTACCTAGACAATAATAAAATTGGAAGGTAACAAGGATAATTCATTTTATTAGGTACCTATATATTTTTCGAAGTACGTTAAAATTGTGAGGTTATGTTCAAGAAGTATTTTTTAAATTCATTCCTCTGTTCGCTACCTCGTTGATAAATATAAAGTCTGTTCATACTGAAGTGAAGTGACTAACGTAACACCAATTAAAAATGGCTCGTGCAAACTGGTACAATTACAATTTGGACCGGACCCGCGGCACTTCACAATAAGTATGACAAACTTCACCCCTTTCCAAGCCTCCTACGACAATGACTTTCAGATACGATACGAATTTAGATACGAATATGATTCTTCTATTTTATTCTAAAACATTCAATTGTTCTGAAAATTGCCCTATTAAAGAAAAATTTACTTTTGTCTAAAAGTATTTTAGTTTAAAACTATATCATTGTTGTTACTGTTTTTTATCGAAGAGTATTGGTATAATACTAAACGTTGAATTTGCGGTTAATTTTCCAGATTATTTAAAAATACAAATTACGTTGTTGAGCAGATTGTGCACACGTCAATATCAAGTTGGAATACTCTAACCTTACATTATACTTACATTTTCATAAAAGCCACTGTAATTAAACATGGAAAGTTTGCTACAAAAACGTCATTTGTTAGTATAAAAATATAATTTCAAAATTTCGGCTCGTTTGACTAATTTAAATTATATTAGTTTAATCAATGGCATTATTATTTCTAAAAGAATGTCAACATTACGTT
This sequence comes from Galerucella calmariensis, assembly GCA_910591675.1. Taxonomy (NCBI): domain Eukaryota; kingdom Metazoa; phylum Arthropoda; class Insecta; order Coleoptera; family Chrysomelidae; genus Galerucella; species Galerucella calmariensis. Next base: position 219,098 of record CAJUYG010000227.1, on the reverse strand, counting down.
TTTTCCAATCTTATACCGATTTCAAGATAAATGTATATTTTATGAACAATTAAATAAATAGATATTATTGACTAATAAACTTACTTGTAACAGTCGATGTTTGAAATAGATTTCACTTTAACACTATCTTAAAAAGTAGATAAAACAATTTTAAAGGTGAGGATTAACAGTGACATCACCAACATACGATATATAAACAATTAGGTACTTTTTTGTTTGTTTGTATGCTTGTGTATATACTACTAACAAATGATAAAGAAGTAGGTAATTAGCTTTTACTAGACTAAATAATACCCGTATCCAAATACCTATTGAACAAAAAAAAGACGAATTTTGGTAAAAAGAAGTAGATACATTTTTCTCTGGCTGTTTTTAACAAGAAACATTCTCATAAAATATAAATTTATTGGTTTATATTCTCAAGTACGACTTTAAGTCTAAATTTAATTTGTTTACTTTATCGAACTTACCGACTTGTAGAACATTATCAACACATCCCGTTTCTAATAGTTTTAATCCCTTGCAGAAGGATAAGTTCTGCGAATCAGCGTGATGTGTTTGTCCAGGAGTATTCACAGCACTCGCGGGAGACGGGGGCACCCTTGATAAGGAAGAATACATACAAATGTCCCTTTCATTTCTCGGGAAGGACCAAAAAATGATCCTTCTTTGCACTGGCTCCGGTATACGATCATAGCGTTCTTCAATTCGCTGAAAAGGGATAGTTTCGGCCACAGTTTTAGCGGTGATGTCGAGCAGCGAATCTGGGGAACGCGGTCCCACGGGGGGAATTAGAGATGGGGGCCCCCCCACAACTGCGGCCCGCGAGCAACACAGGCGCCTGTTGGCTTGCGCTGCCATTCGAGTCGACACACACGCACTCGTTGCACTAGTCTCTCGCTCACTGACTAACTTACATTTGGTCGAGGGAATCGCAGAGAGTCCTAGGGCGCAACTGAGACAGCGGAGGAAAAACGTTGCCAAGCTTCTCATCACTTGAGTCACAGGTCTCGAGGAAACTGAATTATTAAATTATGTAAACGAAGCAAATAGGTACCAATTAAATAAACTGATACATTATTATTAATAGGTATATACATTATATCTAAGCTGAATGATTGTTCATTATATCTAAGCTGAATGATTGTTAATCATGATTATCATGAATTTATATAAAGCTAGGATATTATAATAGGTATCCTCTCTCGTATCCTCTTTTTTAAACAAGATGTGAATAATGTATTACCTTTACCTTAAACGCTTGGGGATCTTTATTAGATACCTACATTATTATCTGCAACTGAGTTGAGCAATTTTATATTATTGTTTTTATTTAATTTCTAATTTTATTTCAATTTTTTTTGTTAAAGTCTTATTATTTTGTACTAATAAACTGTCGTAATCATACAAACATTTAAATTTATTGTTATGGATTTATTTTCCTTTGGCTGGTTGTTTATGTTTATTTTCATTAAATAGGTGGAAAATTTGAAACTTTGGCTACGTCGCGATCTCGTAGCGAGACGTAAACGAGTGCGACTGCGTCGTCTTACCTCAGCAGACGGCACAGCTGATTCGACCCCCGCGTGCGTAATGTGCTTTGTTTATGTTGGCCACATGGCGCAAGGTGCAGGGGGCGCCACCAAAAGGGACGGAGACGAGAGTGTGGACCACTGTCATACACCATCCCACATTGCCGGCTTACTCAATATGTCAGAGAAGCTTAGAACTTTTTAAATTAATAACTAAGTATTATTATCATCCAAAACTACAGTGACATTATATAAGACAACTTAACGTCCTTTTCGAAATACGTTATAATTTTACATATTTGAATATTCTGAGCAATATAAATGTTTATATATAATTATAGTGCCCGTATTGTTTAAAATCCACATGTAGGTAGGTATGTAACTGACAATCTAAATTAAATAGCTTGCAATGCAACGGTTGGAAAAAAGACGATGATATTTTTATTTTTTCACAGGAAGATATCTTTCCTTTGCCTAAATGTCTCAGGTGTACAATTTAGGAAGTTGCACCTGGTATACCGGTACCCGTTAGGAGGTACTTATACTTATATATAAATATTTCTTTGGTACGTTAAAAAACCCCGTGAACCCTTATGCAAGAAAAACGACTCCATATAGGTATATTAATACTTTTTTATCAGTTTATAATAATTAGTGATTCATTTTTATTAAAACATAGGTAGGTACCTAGAGATGGGAACAAATTATCAACGCTAAAAACCAAAAATAACGGTCTTACTTAGAAATTGCTAAAAGTACCTAAGTTATTATAAAAATTGTACCTATAAGAAATTGGTGGGTAATAAAGTTGTTTTTTTACAATAAACAATGTTTACATACAGAAAAAACAATAAAAAGTTTCCAATGTGAAATTATTATGATTAGGTACAATTTGATTACGTAGAGGGCGTTCAAAATAGACGTTTATGTTCAACGGTTTTAAAAATTGTTTAATAGAGGAGTTCAGTCTAAGGTCAGTGTGGCCAACAAAAAGTGGTTTTTCTGACAAGAATGACAGTTAAAACATAAGATTTTTGCATGTTTTTTATCATTGCGAACATCTATATTGCTTTATTAAAATAATGAATACACCCCCGAAGCGTAAATATTGGAATTTAAAATAACTTTTTAGATGAATACACAGCACATAGGTGGCCAAAAATTCCAGGAACTCTTGCCATGTTACCATTTAATTTCTGTTATTCTGTCACTACTTATGTCAAATGTCAGTTATATTTATCTTTGTTGATGTTCGTTTAATTGTGTATGTCCCTTAGACAATCTAAGGTATGTCCATTTTCGATTAGATTTTAGTAGCATTTCTAGTTAGTTGTATCTCTATTCTTCTAATTACTTTTTCCACTGACCTCTGACATAACTAGTGACAGATAACAGAAATGAAATGGGGACATGCCAAGAGTTCCTGGAATTTTTGGCCACCGATGTGCTGTGTATTCAGCTAAAAAGTCATTTTAAATTCCAAGATTTACGCTTCGGGGGTGTATTGATTATTTTAATAAAGCAATGTAGATGTTCGCAATGATAAAACATTTGTCTATGATAAAACACATGCAAAAATCTTATGTTTTAAGGGGTAGACATTAACTGTCATTCTTGTCAGAAAAACCACTTTTTGTTGGCCACACTGACCTTAGACTGAACTCCTTTATTCTGGCCAAGATATTATTTGTTTACCATCATATACCTACCTAACTAGGATAAACTAAACTGTAAAATAGATTAACTAATAAAGTAGTATCTGATTAAAAACCAGGAAGTGAGTGGTGCTCGGACTCCAGACAGACCGACGAGAGTTCTGTGATGGCGACGACGTTAACGGAAAACTCTTCATTTACCATAATGCGTTATTATCAAAAAACGTTCAGTTCAGTTAGGTCTATTAAGTGATCTAGCAAGAAAAGTTAATTTACTATACCACCTCTACATAAAATGTTTGTCTTGCCTACATTTAATTAATATACCAGGTGTGACAAAAAATAGGTAGGAAAATGCATTCATACAGAATGTTTGTTTCTTTTATTCCATAAATTTCATGCTTGATCTATAACTATTAGTCATTGCTTTTCTTACATTACAGCCTTTCTACAGCAACTTTATTGCAGGCAATATAAATTGCATGCAAAATTAAAATCCAGTCTTCTTACATTTGTGCCTTATTTGTTGCAACTTTCCAAGATTTTTTTGACATTTGACATTATTATTAGCACATTAGAAATTTTTTTCGCCATGTCCAATGTAGATATTTCCAACACTACACAAATCTCCGAGAGATAATAGACACTTTTAGCTGGTCATAAGTTTTTACACGTATCCGTATTGGAGTTACGTTGACGTTTCTAATTGTATAACCTCAAAGTTTTTTTATTTTACCTTTTTATATTTCTCTAAAACGTAAAATGGGGACGATATTAAATAATCCATTGCTGCTATACGAGGAAGATGATGTAATATAGCACAAATAGCACGGAATACTGACTTTGGTCGGGATACGGATACACACGTATATTATATTTCTCTATGCGTAACAATACGTTCCACGCATCGTATCGGCTGAGACGTAACGGGTCTACACATGCGCAGTTTGTTACGTATACGGATACGTGAGAAATTCAAGACAAGCTAAAAGTCTCTAATTTTAGAAATTAGGTAGTTTACAACCAAAACAAAATATTAATATAAAAAATTTAAAGTATGGTCATGATTCTTCTTCTATTTTTTATAACCAACACAATAATTATGTTGTAAAAATCTAAAATCACTAAAAATACGTAAAGTTGCGCGTGATTATAACCTTGAAACATTTCTATATTTTACAAGCCTGAAAATGCAGTGAAAATGGCCGGAACGCATGCGCAATTATTGTTCAAAAAAGGCCAGCAATTTCTTTAAAAAGGCTGTAATGTAAGACTAGTATTAGATAGTATAATAATTGCCGTTGTTAAAAAGACATTGTCAAGGACAATCTGTATAATGAATTTTCATACATATTAATCTGAAAGTTTTCTGATTGACCAGAGTATAGTTGCTTTAAGTTTTATCCATTTAATTCGAATGATACCTACCTACAGATATTAAATGCAGATTTTTCTCTTTCAAAATACCATATACGCGATGTAGGTACCTACATGCGATGTACGGCGTCCGCCATTGTGCATTGATTAACTATTAAGCAGAGAGAGCTTGCATAATTTGTGACGGTATACTAACGCGCCCCAAGATATCATCTTGCCACAGATTATCGATCCCTGTGTACACTTCGATGCATATCGTGGAGACATGGGCGCTTTAAATATTTTTTGCGCCCCAATCTGAAATTCAGAATTCCGCCCTAGGTACCTACCTACTAGAAATAAAGTCGAAAAAATAAGGTAATTTGAACTGCGAGATTTACACAATTTTTATTATTACCTACACACAGTGAACAAAATGATTTAGATATATAACAAAAATTGTTTGAAAACGTTACTTTAATAATAATTGTGACTATAGGTACCTATAACCTCACTTTTAGTGTCAAAACTTTTTATTCCATCCTTGTATAGGTACCTACAGGCATGAGTTTTTCTTAATCTTTCAATCATCTCTTCCAATGCTTTTAACTCAAAAACTAATGTCGTAATCTATATATCATTGTTACGTTTCTTTTGTTAAAAAGTAACTTTATCTTCGACGAAATCAAGTCGAGAGGCAGAGGTTGCTTGTTTTCTTTTTGATCAATAATTAAAATATTGTTTTTGCAGACTTTTATTTCTTTCCTAGCTTTTGTCGATATATTTTCTGAATGTAAGCGAATTTCTAAAGCTTTTGTGTGAAAGACAATCGCTATAAAAGGACAGGACAATGTGGGTTGACGACAATGCAACAGAGCAGGTAGCAGTAACGCTGGATGACGCTGGCGAAGGAGATATACCACTTTGTGCTGTAGTGGTAGGTTAATTGTTAGGGGAACATAAAGTGCCGATTGGCACTCGACACATTTGGATTACAAAAAATATTCCAATATTTTTTATTTGCATAGGTACAAGGTTGGATAACGTATAAAAGTAATAAAACCAATCTGAATCACCTTTTTTACGTCTATTTTGTTATTATGAGAAAGATTCAGTCAATAACAAAGTTTAATGTAGGTACTATCTAGTTGTTAGGATATCTTAAATTAATCTGCCTTTTTCCACTGACAACTCTCAAACTCTTGCAATTGATTTGTTTTTTTTACGAACGCTATAAGAAACAAGATCCAATACAAAACACCACTGAAACAAAACAAGATTAGAAAATACTATAAATAAGTACCTACTTCATCACAGAATAATTCACTCACACCGAAACGACACCTCCATTCTTATTAACTTATCGGAACTATCACCGGAGGACCACTCATTATGGAGAGCAGCAAAAAAAAATTAAAAGACCTCTATCGTGAGCGTTCCTCCGATAAAGGGATCTGATGTACCTGGGCCCGATCGAATGCAGAAAAAGTAAACACTGAATACCTTGATAAAATATTTACTACTCCACATGAAGCCAATAATGAAGATGATAACATAAAACAGTTCCTAGAAGCACCTGGTCAACTATCGCTCCCATTAAGATCATTTTCTCCTACTGAACCGAGCAAGGAAATAAGTTAGGTACCTTAACTCACACAAGGCACCGGGCTTCGGTCTTATATATAGTCGCTGAAGTACCTACTGAAAAACCTTCCTAGAAAATGGATCGTATTGATGATGACTACAATCTACAACAGTATACTGAGATTAAGCCATTATCCTATTCAGTGGAAACTTGCACATATAATAATGGTCAATAAACCTGGTAATCCACCAACGGAAGCAAGTTCTTACCGGCCAATAAGTCTTCTTCCCATAATGTCTAAAGTATTCGAACGTCTCATCCTAAATAGAATAGAAACTATATATACAATTCCTATAGATGAACTCATCCCAGACTACCAATTTGGATTTAAGAAAGAACATTCAACGACACAACAATGTCATAGAATTGTGAATAAAATAAAACAAAGCTTGGATGACAATAAGGAATTATGAGTGTCAGTGTTTCTCGATATACGACAAGCATTTGATAGAGTATATGGCACAGCGGCCTCTCTACAACATTAAAAAACATCTATATGTTTCTCCTCTTAAAATCATATCTAAACGATAGACACTTTCAAGTAAAATTTGACGATGAACTCTCAACCTTTCATCAAATTAAAACTGGAGTACCCCAAGACAGTGTCCTAGGCCCTTTATTCTTATATTTATTATATACGGCAGATGTTCCAAACCAATGAAACGCTCATAGGTATATCAACATTTGCTGATGATACAGCAATTATGACATCTAATACTGATCCTAACACAGCTTCCAACAAACTTCAAAATCACCTAACTCTTCTGCAATCATGGCTGAAAAAATGGAAAATCGAAGTCAACACTAATAAATCTAATCAAATTACTTTCACCACAAAGCAGTGTGCCTGTCCACAAGTTACCATTAATGATGATCCAATATACCGATATGCAAAGAGGTCATGCAAATATCTTGGTCTTCATTTAGACCAAAAACTGACATGGAAAACTCATATCAGAGCTAAAGAAAACAACTCGATATAAAAATTAAAAATATGTATTGGCTAATTAACAAAAAATCACAGCTATCTACAGAAAGCAAAATCTTAATCTACAGATCATAATAACACCTATATGGACATACGGTATTGAATTGTGGGGTTGCAGCAATTCATCTAACACCAAGATCCTACAGTCCTTCCAATCTAAAACCCTCCATCTACTAATAAATGCTCCATGGTATGTTTCAAATGACACTATACACAGATATCTAAGAATACCCAGAGACATCATCACAACTCGCTCAAATAAATTCAGAAAACGATGCTCAGATCATAGCAATCAACTTATCAGTAACCTGTTCAACCTACCAATAGAAGAAAGAAGACTAAAAAGAATTCGGCCCGAAGATCTGTAAACCCAGAGAACCGTGTACCTGACTCAAGCCACCAATTCACATCTCATTTACTTATTACTCTATAGTGTAGTAGATTGTAAATTTGCAGTTGAATAAAAAAAATTCTTATTAAAAACATCATAGGGTGCTGATACTGTTATTTTATTGTTTATATGGTCGCTATCATATTATTTAAGTAGACAACCCACGCCACTTGCCACATTTATATAATATGCTGCATATTGAATCTGCCATTTTTGGTGAGGATTTCTAAATGGGTACCACGAAGTTATCCCTTGTTATTTTATTTGTGTAGTTTTCCTGCTTGTTTGCAAAAACCGGTTTTTAAATTTGGTTATATAAACTGCTCAACTCTTTTTCGCAGTGTAAGTTATTCCGACAGTTTTCTCAGTGAGGGATAGATGACATCTAATAAAACGATTTTTCCTTGCATGTACCAGGAATGATAATCTAATTACTACAGCTACCAATCAAAGACATATGGTTAAGAAAAATTGAACTCATAGAATACATGGATATGGTTCCATATGTACTGTGCCAGCATATTCCATAAAAAATTAAGTTGGGCTAATGTCTCATTGAAACTAGGAAAAAGTGGAAGCAAAAATACCAGTAAAAATAATCACTTATTTATTTATTCTTAAGATAACATACAATAAAATTACTTTAATTCAACAAACTAATCGATATGAAATATATCGTCCAGCTGTTTCTGATGACCGAATAATTTTGACCACCTGCAATAAAGGATAGTTTGGTAAGCAAATACATCAGAATGGATAAATCACATTTAATAGGCATTTCATAAAACCTGTATGTACACACCTGTCCTCTTTTCAAACCAAAATACCTTGCAACTGGGTCACCAGCCTGAATTCTCATCAACATGTTCTCTTTCAATTTACTGTACTCTGTTAAGGAAAACTGAATAATTACTAAACTAGTAAGAAAAAAAATTTGAAAGTTGTTACTAAAAGGATACTATCTCAGTAAAAGTTCCTGTTTTTCTTCGGGTGTCATTACAACATGCTCAGGCACCAATTCATGTTCAGTTATATTAATAAGTAACTCAGATTCAAGGAATTGTTCCAATATATATTTTGGAGCCATATCTGCCAAAGATTGTTTTGCAGTTGGAGTCATACCTGAAAACAAATTCAAATAGAATTAAATAATTGCAGTAATCATAAAGAAACCTGTTAGTGATATAAAGTAATTCACATTATTACCTGCTTGAACAACAATAATAGCTCGATGAATATTTTCCTCCTGCATACGATGACAATAAGTTTTAATGGTTTTTATACCGATTTTAGGTTCATCAGGGAAAAATACGAATAACTGATCGGTGGGATCATCATTGTGAGCTACTAAGACAATTAAATCACTTCTAGAAGGCCTCTTTTCGCTGAAAAATAATACAAATAAATATTGGCTATACTTGTGTAATACTCGTTATTATTTACCTTGGTTTGTCTCCAAATTGCTCCTTAAACTGTTCTAATGTTTGATCCAATTCATCTTGAGTTACCAAGTAGCCCCTGTCGTGGCACAACTAGGTATAAACAAAAAAGCATACTTTCAGTTTAGGTAATCTTTAAGTGTGGATTATATCTTACTTGCATCACTGTTTTTCGAATTCTCCATAGCTTGTATGTTTCCGCCTCGTCATCCATGTTGTATTTAAATAAATGAGTTGATAATAAATATATTCAATTAAATCAAATTAATTATCAAACACAAAATTCAGTAACCTTCTCAGTATTAACCTCCTCTTCTTTACCATTAGTGACAAGTGGCCTTGAGCTTCTGACATAGCCCATACACCACCAGTATTCAGCTACATTAAATTTAGAGTATAAAATAATGCTAGTAAATTGTTAACATGTTATCTATACTCTGGTCAATTTACATCATAATTAATTATCTAATAAAATATTGTTCAGTATTATTTGTAGCTTAAGCTTCCTCTTCATTACTTAGAATGACAGGCTGACCTAATCACTCGACTGAAATTGCACAGACGAGTCCAGATTTAATATTTCCTGTGACTATGTATAATTTATCTTTTATGAATTTGTAAATGCAACATTTGCCCAGATTCAGAGCGAAACATTAAATTTTGTTCACAAAAACTATTAAATAAATTCAATCACATTTCCAGCAATTTACTTGTTTTTGATAATCTTTTAATGGTTTACAATAAAAAAGGGAAAAATAAAAGACTTTATAACTTAGAAAAAATATTCTACTAGTTTATTCATCTGGTACTTCCAAGGTTCCATCACGAATTTCTTCAATAAGGTCGTGTGGTGCTCTACCATCAATAGTGCAACCAACAGAATGAGCTGTACCAAGGACTTCTTTAACTGTTCCAGACAATTGTTTAGCCATAGATCTTGGCCTCATCTGTTTAGCAATAGAGATAATGTCATCAAAAGTTATATTTCCGCTGTGCTTTACTAAAAAATAAATATATTATACTCCAATTACGAACTTTAGTAGTAAATTCAATAAACTCTCCATAAATATTACACAATAGCTCAATTTTCAGAAAATACAGTATAACTAATACAAGAAACTAACAGTTAGTGGTTAAGGGAAAAATTAGCCTATCTAATGAATAATACTTACTGTTCTTTTGCTTCTTCCTATCACGTGGGGGTTCTTTCAGGGCTTTAATGATAAGTGAGGCAGCAGATGGTACAACAGAAATTGTAGCTTGTCGATTTTGAATTTTCAACTGGACTGTGATTTTCAATCCTTTCCAATCTGCTGTTCCTTTAGCAATATCATCACCAACTTTTTTTGGGGACTACAAAATAAAACATCATTTAATACCAATTAATCCAACACAATATCGAATTTACTTACCAAACCTAAGGGACCGATTTTAGGAGCCAAGGAAGATGTGGCACCTACTTCACCTCCTACACATCTTAAGTAAACTGAAATTAAATAAAACATTATTATAATTCTATTCACACTTTGATTTAGACATTCAAAATAGGTTAAGATTTTTTCAAGAATTTGTAAACATACCGTATTTTACTTCAGTTGGATCGAATTTAGGTGGCATTTTTTATCAATTTTTAATACAATAAATGAATTAATGGGCGATATATCGCCGATGTTTGTTGATTTTCCAAAGGTGAAGATATTTTCACAATGGACAAACTTATGAAAGAATATGTCAAGTCAATTGACAGCGAAACCGTCAAAAAAGAATCTTCTTCTTTTTTAATACATAACCTTCACTTATGAGATACTGCAGTACAAAAATGTCAAAATATAATCTTATTTTTATTGGACAGCCGTTTGAAAAGACGCGATTCCACGAACAAACAGAAGAAGAATCTTATTTTCAATGAAGATTGTCAAGTTTTTGATTTAAACAAACTGTAAACAATAGAGAAATATAATGTCTATGGTGTAATTATTTTTATTGTAACACACAACTCCAACAATCAAATGATTCAGCAACTATTAATAGCCATTAAAAAGTATTAAATAAAAATTATTTAAAACATTCTGTTTAAGCGTTTATTTATACATATAAAACAATCTGATAAAAACTATAACAATAAAATATATATTAAATAACTTCTTTGAGTGCTTTTTCCAAATACTGTGACATAAAAGGATAAACTTTGTCATAACTAGCAGAATTCTTCTGTCGCACCAAACTTTCATATTTTTGCAAGGCTCCAGCAATTAAATCTAATCTTTCAGCTTCATTATTATGATCATCTAGCCAGGCTGAAATTTTAGGAAGTGACCAACTAGTATTTTGATGCGGACTAGCTAACTCTTGACCAGCATAAGCAAATAACATCAATAATATAGTACTATGGGGAACAGGACTGTCAGTTGTTTGACTAGCTATAATTTCTTCAGGTGTTAATACTATAAGAGAAGCTACTGATTTAAGTAAGCGATAAGGTCTTCCTAAATCTGCTAAATGTGGACATATTACTTTCAAGGAAGTTTCAAGGTGATTAAAATCTGTTTGTAAACGAATTCGGCCTCCTTGTGCAAGAGGTCTCAATAACGATATGTGTCTTACAAATAATTCAATTGTTCGTATAGCAATTTCATTACATTTAGCAGCTAAAACTTCTCTATTTTTAAAACCATCAAGGTATGTTTTATACACTCTTGAGATAAACTGACTCAATTCCTTCATGTAAGGCGAAGTATTCATAATTTTATTTGGAGGCTGCGTTTTAGCCCAATCCGATTCTAAATGTAATGTTATGATAATTTTTTCTATAACAGAATTCACTGACGTTATTAGGACTTCAATAATAGCACTCACCAAGGCATCAAAAGTTTGTAAGCTATCAGTTATAATTTTTATACAATTTTCTGTTAAAGTTCCTTTCATATTTGATAACATCCTTTGTATCTGAAGTTGAAAATAATGTAAAGAGTTTGCAATGTTTACATTTTTTTGTTGTCCAGTATTAGGTGTACCTCCAATGACTTGTGCAGCTTCCGGACCAATTTCAAGCTGTTGTTCTATTTTAACAGCAAACATTTTTATACACTTTGAAATATTTTTTGAAATTCTTTCACTCAAATTTTCCTCTATAAGAGCTACACTCAATTCACTACTGACAATACGAGTTAAAGAATCGATTTGATCTTGAGAAGGCAAAGATATTTCTCCAGCAAACATTTCCTGTACTGGATCTAATAGTTTCGTTAACAACATTGATAAATATGCATTTTCTAAGTTTTTCAGTATGTTTTGGTTGAATGAAAATATGTCGTATTTAAGTTTATTTGTCATATCTAAATAGCACTTTAATAATTTTGGATAGTCTTCTTCCATTGTTTGTTTTACTGCTGAAGGTGAATTCTGTAGTTCTTCCTGAAATACTTTACCAAATCCTGTCCAAAATTTTTCTGCAATATTAAAATCTCCATTTGGCAAATACAAATTATTCAGAGTTATCTGTAAAAATTTCACTTGTTTGCATATCTGGTAAATATCTTCTGCAAATACTTTTTCAAGTTCGCTCCAAATTTTATTTCTAAAACCTTGAGATGTACTAAGGCTGAGATGTCCTGGACCTCCTTTAGTTTTCACTGATGTATTCAAATGTGGTACTGCAAAGGCTAACTTCAAACTTTCTTTGCATTCATGTATATTATTATCAACAAAATTATGAATCACTGATTTTATTGTTCCTATATTTATAAATATCTGCAATGCAGTTGTTGTTTGTGTTACATTTTCATTTTTAACTCCTTGATTTAAAGAACCTGTTGCTAATTGGATAACCTTTTGCTGGTGTGCTCTTATATTCCTCAATTCATTTGTTACTACATCAACTTCTTTCAATTCAGGATCAGATGCTAGTTGTTCCAACTCTTGTAAAAGGGAAGCCTTTTGTACAGGATCATTAGTATGGGACAGTCTTTTCCTCAACTGTTGTAATCTATTTACTTGCCTCAGAATGTGACTTGCCAAGTGCAAACGGCTTAACACCTTGGTATGTTTTTCTAGTTCATTGTAAGGTACTGTTATCTGTGTTTTCAGTCTTTCAGCATCTGTAGATAGTGTTTTTACATGAATATTCATAGTACTTAAAATTGTTTCAAGTTTTGTTGCGTTATTGGCTTGTTGTAGTAAATCCTCATGCTTTTCTAGTATTTGTCTATGCAGTTCATTATTTAATAGCTCTATTCCTTCTGCCAATTTCTTTACTTGATCTCTGATATTTAATGAATCACTTAATACCTTGTTCGATTCAGCTTTTAAGAACTTATTATAGAACTCATCTTGTTCTATCTTACAAATAAAATCGTTTTCCGTGTTTTCCATTATATAGTTATAAGGAAATTTTCCTTTTTTAAATTGTAGTTTTAGTACATCTTATTTCTTTGCAAACGTCAACTTCGTTTAGAGAGAGACATGTCATAGGTAACATAAAGAATGTCAGATGACGCGTATGTTATCTGTGGTCGCGATCATATGTTATCTATGGTCGCGATGACGTTTTCTGTTTGGGTAGCTGAATAAATACTATATAATCTGAAATAGACATTTATTTTTCATCTTGTTGTTTTTATTGAACCGAAAACCGAACCACTACAATCCAACCACCACATGTTACCTATCCACTAGATGTTTTTCTATTTCTGCTGGATGTATACTTTTTTCGAAGATTAATAAGTTTTTATAACTGAACAAGATATTTGTACATACTTGACTCAAAAATCGTACTCTATTTTTTCTGTGAACTGTTTTGGTTTAATTTAATCGATAAGTTGTGAAATTTCGTAAAACAATACAAAGAAAACAAAATTGAAAATGTTTAACCAAAGTTCTCTAAATTCCTTTGGGGGAGCTGCAACACCAAGTACAGCAAACCCTATGAAAGATTTTGAAGTAGTGCAACCACCAGGAGACTCCATCAGTTCCATGGCATTTTCCCCTGCGACATTACCACAAAATTTTTTGATAGCAAGTAGCTGGGATAATAATGTTAGATGTTGGGAAATTGAACAAAATGGTACAAGTATCCCAAAATCCATGCAGACCTGTGGAGCTCCTGTATTAGATGTGGCTTGGAGTGATGATGGATCTAAAGTGAGTAACATTTAGGTACATGATAAGAAAATCTTTTTATATGTGGCCCTTTAGGTTTTTATGGCTGGATGTGACAAACAAGCTAAAATGTGGGATTTGGCAAGCAATCAAGTGGTTCAAGTTGCAATGCACGATGCACCAATCAAAACTTGCCACTGGATAAAAGCCCCAAATTATTCTTGTTTAATGACAGGTTCTTGGGATAAAACATTGAAATTCTGGGATACCCGCAGTCCTAATCCAATGATGAGTATTAACTTGCCAGAAAGATGCTATTGTGCCGATGTAGACTATCCCATGGCAGTGGTTGGAACTGCAGGAAGGCAGATTATAGTGTATCAGTTGGAAGGAAAGCCTCAGGAGTATAAGAAGCTGGACAGTCCTTTGAAATATCAACATAGATGTGCAGCTATATTTAGGTAGTTTTATACCAAAAGTACATTTATATATTTTTAATACTAATATTCTGTACCTTTTCAGAGACAAAAAAAAATCACCTACTGGATATGCATTAGGTTCAGTGGAAGGTAGAGTAGCAATTCAGTATGTTAATCCAACAAATCCTAAAGATAATTTTACATTCAAATGTCATCGTTCGAATGGTACACCTAATGGTTATCAAGACATTTACGCTGTAAATGATATTGCGTTCCATCCTGTACATGGCACTTTAGCTACTGTTGGTGCCGATGGCTCTTTCAGTTTTTGGGATAAAGATGCCAGAACAAAACTGAAACCCTCAGAGTTGATGGAACAACCAATTTCAAGGTGTGCTTTTAACCATAATGGACAAATATTTGCATATGCAGTTAGTTATGATTGGAGTAAAGGCCATGAGTTTTACAACACTCAAAAGAAGAATTACATTTTCTTAAGACCATGTTATGAAGAGCTCAAGCCCAGAACATCATCTTGAATATATTTCTAGCTCTAATTTCTCTGTATATTCCTTTTTTTTTTTTTAAATAAATCGCTTACCATAGTAACATTTATTATTTTTATAAATAATGTGTGTGAAATAGTGTACTATTGATGTGATATTTATAAATCTTGGTAACTTTGTGATCATTTAAAAAGTAATCAAATCGACTTGCACAGTTTGTTTGTTTTCTAAGCAATATATACAGTGTGACCCATTTTGTTTGGAAACACCCCTGTAAAATCCGCATTTCTCAACCGATTTTGATTTAATTTTTATTGTTAGATTCAGTATTAAAAACAGTATTTTGGCACAAATTGTCATAGCCTAACTACTATTTCCAAGGTTAATTTTTCTTTGCCAAAAAAGACAAAAGTACATTAGGCATTTTTTTTCTCAAATATAACTATACCACTGGATTCAGAATCATCACAAATTAAAATACCAAAATTTTATGAAAACATTTTTATTAACGACAAAGTTATTACAACATGAATTTGGAAAAATTGGTATTTTCATTAATTTTTTACGTAGAATGTAGACAAATTTTAGAAATGGCAACATGGTAAACAAAAACTAGGGCTCAAACATATTGCACAGTGAAAATTCAAAGCCGATAATGAAAGTAATGTAAAAATTTGGATTGTTGGCAAAATAGTCTATGACAATAAGGTCATTAAAATTTCTTACCTGCAATTTTTTTTAAATACGTTTGGTCACTGCTCCAGTCTCAATAAAAACTTTATTAAATTTTGTCAATTTTGTGTTCTATAAAACAAATATAATACAAAGCAGCAAATACGACTTCTATCATTGTAACCACAAAAAAGTACAATTTTAACTTTGTCTTGAATAGTTGAATATTTGGAACATTTAGTAGGTACTTACTGTTTCATACAAATGTTACTGACTGACATAAATAAAATTTCAAAATCAAAGCCTACTTGCGATTCGTTGATTTCATTTAGTTAATAAATGAAATTATTAAGCACAATTTTACATTACTTTCAGAAGCTATAACTCCAGAACGTGTTAAGTTATCGGCTTCGGATTTTTACTGTTCAATATGTCCTTGTTTTTGTTTACCATGTTGCCATTTTCAAAATGTGTCTACATTCTACGTAAAATATTACTGAAATTACCTCTTTTTCCAAATTCATGTTGTAATAATTTTGTCGTTAATAAAGTTTTTCATAAAATTTTGGTTGTTTTCATTTGTGATGATTCTGAATCCAGTAGTATAGTCATATTTGAGAAAAAAAATTGCCTAATGTACTTTTGTCTTTTTTGGCAAAGAAAAATTAACCTTGAAAATAATAATTAAGCTATGAAAATTTGTGCCAAAATACTGTTTGTGATACTAAATCTAACAAAAAAAAATTAAAACAAAATCGGTTGTATGAGAGGAAGTAAACAGTTTCCGATTGCGGCGGGAACAAACCTCATGTTGACTTACATAGCGCCCTCTGTGACGGTCTGTGTTGGAACTGGTGGTGAGCGATATCGTGATTTTTAAATCACAATGTTAATTGCTACCGTGATTTTTTGATATCAGGGATTTTAAAGCGTGACGTGATCACGACTTTCACAATTTTATTATAGTATGGCATTGCTACTGTATATACATATATCAAATATTGCGACTCGGTTCGGGTAATGGAGGGAAGGGACAAACTGAAATACAGTAAACTTCAACAAAAATTAAATATTTTATATTCTTTAAATATTAAATTTCAGGTACCAGGTATTACATGTTTATCAACTAAAAAAAATAATTATACTAAATCTCACTAATATCTTCATCCTTTCTTAATTCCGTTGTTTGATATTTGTAGTTTATGAATAGTTTATGGTGATATGCAATAATCGACCATATTGAAATATAAAAATAAGATTTTTTAACAGACAGAAGACGATAGGAAACACGGCAATATTGTGCTGTGGTCGTGATCACGTCACGGTGTTCTACGAGATCAGGTAACAGTCGTGATTCTTGAATTCTATATATCTGTTACTAAATCACAGTTAGTGATATCTCGCTCACCACTAGTTGGAACTATTTTGACATAAGAATGACACAGAAAAGTAATATCTACTAGTTGTAGAAAAATGAAACCACACAAATTGCTGCTTATAATTTATTCATTATAGAATATTCATACATTCTAACTGGCAATTGAAGAATTTAAAGACTTAATATAATATAAAACACTATCAATCTTATTGTTTTTTCTTTGGTACGTACTGAAGAACCAATACCGACTTCGGCGATAGAGGTATATTCGTAGAATCCTTCTTGGCACTACAACAAAATATCCATGTTAGTTCTTTTATTAATATTAATAATTGTTTTTTCTTACTTGACATCCTTGAAGGCAGTCTCGTTATAATTTTGACTGAAGTACTGTATAGTCACTTCCTCCAAATCAGACAACGAGGGTATGTCTCGCCTTACATCTAAAGTAACTGTTTGATTACCAGTGTTGAGAGCTACAAGAACTCCAGGATTTCCCGCAATCTCCCTAAGAAAAAATATCGATCATCAATAAACACCAACAATATGAATTCATTCAATAGAAACTTTATTTTGTATACTATACCTTTGTCTAAAAATTTATAGCAGCATGAAAAAAATGGAAATTGAAGTTTATTGATAGAAAAAAATAAACAAACTGTAATATTGGGCGCGTTCAGCCACGCTAGCCGCTGACTAAGCGTAAGACTAAGTAAGAGAGGTTTTAAAACATATGGAAGAAACTGGCACAAAGTTTGTGCGCAGCCAGTAGCGCACGGCGCTTTACAGCAACTAACTGAACTAACAAACCCCGCCTCTCTCTACACAAAAACAAAACTTTTCAAATATTTGTGACCCAAACTAAAATAATATGTATGTAGTTACTAGATATACATATATTAATGTAATTTAGGATGTTATTGTAGGTACCTATTACTTATGTGAAAAAGTGCTTTAATGCTTTAATATCTTAAACACTGTAGTTGTATGCTTGCTCTGTAATATTGGTGTGTGCTTCAAGATGCCAAATTGTTTAAATGGGTACGTTAATTGATTAACTCCAAAAATTATACAATAAGAAGTTTTTTTAAGTTTCCTGATCTAGATATTAAACGAAGTCATAGATGGTTTGAAATAATGAAACTTACTTATTAAATATAAAAGGTGTTATTTGCGTGAAGATCCCTTCCTTAAAAATAATTTTACAGATTCATTTAGATTGACAAAATTTGCACTTCCTTTCTAAACTTCAGAGTACAATTTCCATCCCAATTCAGATATTGACTGTTTTTGTATGTTATTTTGGATATCTTATTGTATGAAAGAACTAATAATATTATAAAGGGTTTTTTATTCTCCTACCGTAATTCCCTATAATATTATTCTAATACAATTATTTGCAGCTGAATGATTTAGCGAAACGTTGAAATAAAAAAATAATAGCTATTTGTGTATTAAGAGCGGAAAGTGATACTTTGCCGCTTGAGGCAGAGCCGAAAGCGGCAACGCACTTTCTGCTCGAATTGCACACAAGATTTTTTCTACGATCACCTTATTTTTAAACAAATAATTGAAAAAAACATGAAAAGTACACTTTATTAGAATGTGATGTTGAAAACATGTAACAATTATTGTTTTTCGTATTTACCTCTGGATTTAGTTGGCAGAAGATTAAGAGTAATATTTTTAGCAAAATCTGCTATATCTGGAGGTGTGCTTGAAAATTCACTGTCACTATCCATTTTTCAAATAGCTATTTATAAACAGACAACTTTTTTATAAACTAAAAATGAAATAATGACGTTTCATTAATTCCATAGTCTACTATTTTCACAAAATAGTAGGTAGGTACTTAAATATGCAATCACTGTTGCATCTAGGTGTATAATGCATTGCCTACCTTCTGACTGTTATATTTCTACTACGTAAACTTGTCCGTATAAATCAATACTATGAAAATAGGAATCTGCAAAAACGATCAAGAAAATTGTCAATCTTAACAACGTCATATTTGTAATAAGTTGTAAATATTAATTTTGATCTTGAAGTAAGAAATAAATCCTTCACTGTAGTATTGAATCAAAATAATATCAATGTATAAGGTTTAAATTATTTTATAATTTCAATAAAATTAAACATATAAAATATACACCTCCATCTATTTGTTGGTAGCGTAACCTGCAGCGTTGTAAATCCAGTAACTTGTATAAATTGTAGATGTCAGTCAAATTATATAGGAATATTTATTAATTTCGTTCGAAATATCTTCAAATATTAATATTTCAACTAAAATATTCGGACTGCTCTACATTTTGTTTTAATATATCTATTATTTACTACCTTTCTTTAGTTTATTGTAAATGAAAACAGGCGAGCGGAAAAGTACGCTCTAGAGCGTAAATAATGTCAATTATGACAGATCGCGGAAAACATCAACTTTGCGGTTAGATTTGAGTGTGCAAAAGTCTACTTTGGGTAGTGATCGTAGGAAAAAAACATTATTGTGGTCTGATTCCCAAAAAATAAGAGAAAAACAATAATGTTATTTCTTAGTCTATGAAGACTTGACTTGAAAGACTAAAAAACAAATATTAAAGTGCAAAATCATTCAATTGCAAATATTGTACAATATTAGGCGAATGCTGAAAGCTTTAAAATTCGAAAAGCGCGCGTCTTGAGTACTAGTTTGTACCAGTAGCCAAGCTGGGCGCTAGCGGTAACTTTTTGTCACAAAACACTACACGTATAACATATCTCTTATTTATTACTCTATGAGTAAGCAGAGGGCGAATTTGACCGTCAAGTGACAGCGTCACAGAGTACACCATCTAACAAGAGACGAAAGCTTTGTCGGTTCCTTTGAAGTCGGACTAACACAATATTGAGCGGAAATACGTCGAGGCATTGACACCTAAACTACCTGATACACTGAGAAAAGTAACACTACACTAAGAAAAATAGTAGTGTTGATGAACATCCCTCTCAATTAGGTCTTTAGAATATTTTTTTTCAACTATCAACATAAGAACACCTTATTATTCATCTCATGTGTGTAATGAGAAGTGGCTCATTATCAACCTAATCTTAAAATAATACACGGTGAACTGAGGGGAAGGTACGGAAGTGGCGGCTTGACATTGACAGATAAACTAATTAATTCACGCATGTGCACACAAATTTGCGATCACGAAAACTACTTTCTTGCGACTCTTGTTAGATGGTGTACTCTGTGGTCTAGCGGCAATTTTTTCCAGCGAATTTATTTTTTACGCCAAGTTGGTAAGCGATTCATTATGTCAACGTCAACCCAGAGAGAAATAATAAGAACGGGTAAACATACAATGGGGCTCCATCAACTGCGCATGACTCAAGACTTTGCCAAATTTAGTAGTAACATAACAATATTGAAATAAATATGTAAATATCAGAAATATAAAGCTAAAAAAAACAAGAAAACCCAGGCCCAAACCCGGTTGATCAAAGTGTAACTATATATAGAAATCTAAAAAAATGAGAAATAAAAAACTAAAAAAAAACAAAAATCCCAGCACCTAACCCAATATTGAAATAAATATGTAAATATCAGAAATATAAAACTAAAAAAAAAAACAAGAAAACCCAGGCCCAAACCCGGTTGATCAAAGTGTAACTATGTATAAAAATATAAAAAAAATAAGAAATAGAAAAAAAAACCAAGCACCTAACCGGGTTTCGAGCCTACGACCCCTGAGTTGTAAGCTCAATACCCTACCAACTGCTCTAATCAGTTCACATTCAGTCACATCGAATAGAAGGTTAAAGGCTACTTGGACGCATGCGCACTTCGGCTACTAAATTTGAGGTGGTGGGAGGAACCGCATTGTATGTTTACCCGCTCCTAAAATAATACCTTATGATGTCAACGACAAACAACATTTCAAACCTTAAAATTTCTATTGTTTAGTTTTTATTAATGTTTAATAAAGTTTAATTATAGCGGAGAATATCGAAACGTATACAATTGTAGAATTTAATATTGAAGGAAAAATATTGCGAGGAAATATACCAATTAGAGGCATCCTCCAGTTCTTCTAACATTAAATAATTAATGAGGTTTTCCATTGAAGAGATAATACAAAACTTTATATTTATAAAATAAGGTTATGTGATGTTTGTCATAGTATCAAAGCATAGACGTTCAGCCACCTTCAAGCGCTTTCACAGAGCGCCTCTGCTAGCGTTAATTTTGCGCTAGCATGGCTGAACGCGCCCATAGTATCAAAGCATATAGTTCATTTACGATAAGTTTGCAATTTTGACATTTGTAGTAACAATTGCAGCCACTGAACAAAATCTAAATATCCAAAGTGTGAATGGAATAATTAATCATATAAAGGGGGAAGTTACGGTCCAAAAGTTGGCTGACGTGTCCGGGGTTGACAGACAATTTTATCAGAATTTCTTGTGTTGGTTTTTCGTTTTCATTTCATTTGCATTTTATAGTTTGTTATTTACTGTACATCTTGAAATTTATGTATTTAATCATCAACATTTTATAATCTCTGCTCTTATTTTTGAGTTATGCAATAAACAACTCATTAACATAATTTTATGCCAACTACTGGAAAAAAATTATAACGTGGCAACGATGTAAAGCATCTGTCATGTTTTGTTATTGCAAACTTATCGTGAATGAAATATAGATGTTCAGCTATAGTTTGGCAAGTTTATCTGAAGCTATGCGGCATCGTTAGGATGCGAGGAAAAACATGGCGCAAACGTACAAATGGCGTACGGTACCTATTTTACCAAGTAAAACTGAAAATACAAAGGTCACTGACAATACCAACGCCACTGGATAAATCAATATCAGACAATTGACGAAGTGAGAGGGAAGATCACACGCACGCGCTTGCCAATAAGAAGTCAGCTGGTCGATACAAATCACCAATTATGTAATTCAGAGGGTGTGGTCATTATGGTTTTCGTACAACGCTGCCAGAGCTTGAAGAAGCCCATAACAAATTTGAAAGTGTTCATCTTTTAATCGCAGGGCACTCCACCGCGGATTCAAGCTTCAACCAATATTTTCACATGGAAACCATCGACTGTAGAAGAAATTGAGGACATTATAAGTGGACTGAAAATAGGCAAATCTCCGGGAGTGGACAAAATTACGGCGGATACTCTCAAAGAATTCAAACCTCAAATGTCTATCATAATGAACGATCTTGTCAATTTGTCATTCAGAACTGCATCTGTACCTAGCTCCTTAAAACGTGCAAAAGTGATTCCAATATTTAAAGGAGGAGACCCTCATATGCCTAACAATTACAGGCCAATATCTCTACTCTCAAGCATTTCTAAGATTATTGAAACTTGTGTGAATAAACGAATTGTTCAGTTCCTAGATAAGTCAAACTTCTGGTTTAAAGGTCAATACGGATTCAGACAGGGAAGCAACACAACGACAGCTGTGACTGATCTCATTACTAATATCTATGACAACATTGACAAAGGTATGGCTGGCGTTCTTGTTTCATTGGATTTAAAGAAAGCATTTGATACGGTGGAACACAGGATGCTAGTAAATGTTTTGGAGAGCATTGGATTGAGAGGAACATCTCTGGCATAGTTTAAGGATTACCTCCAAGGGCGCATGCAGCATGTAGAAATCAACAATGAAACCAGCAACCTAGATGACATCAGATGTGGCGTTCCACAAGGTTCAATCCTAGGGCCAACACTGTTCTTAATCTATATCAACTCTATAGCTCAACTTCCTCTCCAAGGTCAGATACAATTATATGCTGATGATACATGTCTCGTATACTTTGGTAAAGGAAAGCAACTACTGAAAATGCAGATCGAATCAGATCTGAATCTCGTGAAGGAATGGATGTGTCATTATAAACTAACCCTCAACATTGACAAATCCAACTATCTGGTCATATCCAGAGATCAGGAGTGGCAGCAATTAACCATAGGAACTGGAACGAATCAACTAAAGAAAACTGATTGCATTAAGTATCTAGGTCTATATATTGACAACAAACTCACGTGGGAAGAACATATAAATAATGTAGCCAAGAAGATTGCACCAGCTATAGGTGTCTTAGGAAGAGCTGCACAAGTACTTGAGGTCAAGCACAGGAAAGCTATATATTATTCTCTAATTCACTGCCACCTGTCCTATTTAGCACTCATATGGAGCTGCACTTTCCAGAATAAAATCAAACCACTAATGGTTCTTCAGAACAAGGCGATAAAAAGAATTTTCAATTTGCCAAGGCTACATCCTACTGAAAATCTATACCTGCCCAATCAGATAATGGACATCAAGTCTTTACACAGCTTCCAGTCATGCATCTATATACATAAATGTAGACTCAACAATTCCACATCAAACATAAACTTTAGCACAACCAGAAACATGCATGAGCACAATCTAAGAAGTAGTGACAACATCACAACAACCTTTATGAAGACATCGATAGGACAAAGAAGTATACTTGCTGAGGGTGTGAGACTCTATAATAAGCTACCATCATCCCTAAAAACCTCGCGGCTGAATTATTTCAAAAACCACTTGAAGCAGCTTATATTCTCTAATTTCTTTAAGGACTAGTAAAAATGCTCATCTTACCTTTCTCTTAAAAAAAAAAAAATATATATATCTGTGATTTTGCTAAACTGTGATTACTATTTAATTAAGTTGAACTTTCTTTTTTACTATAGGAAAATGTACCTACCTGTATGGCCCATATAGCTAACGCTCAGGGCCTTTTAATTTGTATTTGTTAATGTATAATGTGACATTGAAAAGAGAAAATAAAATAAAGGAAAATAAAAAAAAATATATATTCATAAATTGAAAAAATAATGTTAATAGAATAAATCCAAGGAAACAAGCACATTATGAAATTAACGTTTAATCATATTTTTAATATTGTTAATAGTAAAAAGACCCATTTCTAATTATTATCACTACATAGTTAGCACTTCAGTTTTTTCATAGTTAAACGTGGCAATGTCGAATGTTTTCGATTGCATTCCTTTCACAGTTTCAGATAAACTTGCCAAAGTATACCTTCAAGCGCTTTCACAGAGCGCTGCTGCTAGCGTCAACTTTGCGCTAGCGTGGCTGAACGCGCCCATTTGTCTGCTACTCACTGACAAGCGACAAATGACAAGAACAAATTACACAATTGTTTTTTTTTTAAACACAAATGATTCTTACCTAACGAATACGAACACTGTATTATTACCAATAGAGTACATATCACAGTTGCCTCGCATAATCGACGGGGAATCCCTGATTTTCAACAATTGCGGATCGAGTGTAGCATTGAAATCTACCAAACTTGCTCCTGGTAGAAGATTTGTAACAATACTAATAACGTCAGATGGTAGAGAAGACGATTGTTCCTTAAATAAAATTGTATTAAAGTGATTAGCTTTGATATATTAAAAATCATTCAAGACTTACCCCCCACAATGGCCATTTAACGTTGTCCACTTTAAATGTTTGATTCAATCTTTTGACTATGGCTGTAACATTTTCCTTTGAAAATACATTTGTGATTAAAGGAAGATCTACTACTAATTTGTCATTTACTTGGTATGATTGAATTTTGTTTAATTCTTCAGCTACCATCAATACACCATCAGCAGCTTCACTGGTTATAACCTAAAAAGATTTTTTTTTCAATTAATCATGAGTAGAGTAACATTTCAGTACATTTGGCAACACTGTAACTAACCTCTTTCCAATTTGATAACAGCATACCAAGATCCGCTAAATTCATCGTTTTTGTACGCATGAAAAAACCTGCTTCGCCGACTTCCACCCCGACTTTGTTCGTAAGCAGATTTTCGTCTTCAAATTTGGAATCGACAAGTAATAGCGGTGCATTCCTAATACGTATTCCGGAAGCTCCAGCTTCAAGGAATTTTTTCATCACTTCAGAAAACTCTTTCACTACCAACTCGTTACGGAAGTTAAGATGGGGATATTGCAAAGGAGCATAGTAATATTGATTGCGTTTTTGGGAAAACTTCCATGAGGAATTATTATTCGGAGCCAGCTAAAATAAAAAAAATGGAATGTATACTTTACGATTGCAACAATAAGTTGGGCTTACCCAATTGGTAGGTGGATTTGGAACATCTCCTATAAATTTAGGCTTTTGCCAAATATAGTAATCATCAAAAGTACTGTTTTTATCTTCACTTTTTTCAAACCAAATATCAGATGTTGATGGATCCAAGTCTATTATTACTTTGGACCCCATGTCTTTGCTTTGCTTTATCAGTTTTATTATGTCATGGGATTCATCAAATGGTTTGTAGGCGTCATCAGTCCAAGTGATAATCAAACCTAAAATAACAATTATAGAAAACGGTAAGTGTGCAATATACTTTTATACATTATTATTACCTTTAATATGTTTATTGACAGTGTTAAGATCTTCAGGTTTTGTGTTTTGTTTAAGCCCGGCTAGAGGTCCTACTTGCCACCTAAAAAATCATGTTGCTTGAAGTACCCATGAAAAATTGGGATTGAATATGATTTTGGTGTGTTATGTATATTAATTTGATCTTACCAAGTTCTTGGTGGTGGTGGAATACATTTGGGTGCAGCATAAATAATCATTACAGCACCGATTAACATTGCAGCCCATAATAACCAAAAAGTAACGAACAGAAACCAACGAAGCCTAACCCAGAATGGATCATTTGCATATTTCAATAATTCTTCTTTGGTCATACCCCCAAAATTATCTTTGGGTTCTTCTACAAATTATTAGATAGTAAAATCAAAATGCAAATAACAATATGTTTACCTTCACCAGCCATTGTTACTACTATATTCTTTTTATATAAAAATAAGTTTTCCAGAAAGTTTTAACAGACCAGTACTTTAAAAATGGTTTGCACTTTTTTAACTGTCTACTTAACTTGGTCTGTTAACTGTACTTAATTGTAAAATTTCACAATTCAATATTATTGCTAGCTGTTGTGATTACCATTTATAAACAATTACACATAAACTATAAACAATTTAGTATTACTTATGATTCCAAGGAGAATCAATTGAAAATAAATATAGTTTGTAGTATCAATTAGTATTTGACTAATTCTTTCTCACCAATAAATGAATATTAGAAAATGTAGGGAGGTAATATAATACAACTTACTATAAATAGGCTTTTTTACCTAATATGTATTCATGCTAGCATTAATTTGATCACTTACCTATATCAAGTTTTGCATCTCCATTCTTCTCTCCCTTTGCAATTTTAACATCTTTTAAAGAAATTTCCGAGTTTGGAGATATCTTATTTTCATCTTTTGGTAACATCCTCTCATCTGCTCCATCAGATTCCTGTTTCTTGAATTTGCTCCCACTTTTAGCTCGTGTAACTGCATCTTCTAGAGATAAATTGCTTTTACCAAGACTTGTTTAAAAAAAAAAAACGAAAAAGTTACATACCTTCCATTTCTTTTTCAGATATGGGCTTGTAAGTAGCACTCGGTGAGATTTTTTTATCTTCAGACTGGTTAGTCCTGTTCATTGTGAAATAAACTAATTGGGTTAATTGAACGTATCCGGCGCCTTACCAAGTCTGTAACGTATAACGAATTAACGACACAGACACGAGCACACGAGAAACCAAGAGGACAACAAGAGCTGTTCACAACGTCAGTATCATTATCGATTTTCTTGAACAGCAAAGATGATGCAAGATATTAACACTCTTACAACGATTCTACAAATAAAAAAGTCGTACAAAATTTAACAAACTTCTAGTTCTCGAAATTAAAAAAGCATAATTGATCAAAGAAAAGGTCATTAAACAAATTTTTTATATTTTGGAATGGATCATTTGAGACGCGACTTTATAGTAACAAAAAAAATTGGTTTATTTTAAAATATCTGAATACTAGCTCTGATACTTGTGAATATCCAATGTTTCCACTAATTTTGGTCAATAAATTACCTTTTAAGTAAACTGTATCAGAAGTAAAAATGTGGAATTTATCTGATTTCTGATAAAAATAAGTACGATAGAAGATAGACAAATCCACGTGACGTCATGCCCTAAGGAATCTGATGATAAACAAGCGTTATTTACACAACACGTGGTTCTTAATCGTTATTGATTTAGTGCTTCTTTGTTTTAGTTGCTTATTATTATTTCAAAAGCTATATAACTTTTGAAATAAAAATGATAATTAAATCAATACAAAACAACCAAATTAAAAATCTAAAGCCTTACCAAAGAATTGTTCTACCTCAGGGCTATTGTCAACTGTCAGTTGGTGAAGATTGGCCCTCTTTTGGTCTGGTGACCGAACTAAACATTTAGCTATAAACCTCAATTAGCCAAGGCCAAGAAGGGAAAATTATTTAAAATCGATATTTCCAAGCATTAAGAAAATTTACGTAGAAAAATTCAAGCCGCAATGTAATTCCGCTTCATTCAGAATTTACATTTTTTGGAAAAGAAATTGACTTAGTTTTTTTAACAAAATAATTCTCGTAAATACCAGAAAACTATGAATATTGAACTGAAATTTCAGAATACTACAGGAAACTTTTAGTATAAACTGAAATTTAAGTAATAAAAAGAACTTACTAGGTATATTTCTTTTTTTCGGCACTGTGAGAATCGTAGTGTATATATTCTGTGAAATGAGATGTCCTAGATTTCTATTTGTAAGTGGCAGACATTTTGCATTGAAACAAAATAAAAAATTCTCAACCTTCCTGGCATATTTTTTTATTACAATAAAAACTTGATACTTTTGTATTCTCATGCAATTATCTACTACATTTAGCACTGCAACACTTATCGCCCTGACAACTTGTGTGAACAAGTTATCCTCTTATAAATTTACGCTGTGTAATAGGTCTAAATTATTTAGATAATGGGTGTAATAAGATGATATTGTTAAGATGGTGCTTTGAGAAATTATTCCTATTAAATAAACATCAAGAAAAATTTGGATTTAGAAATAATTGAATAGGTTTTTTATTCCTTGTATATCCCATCTAGCTTTATAGATTAAAATAAGCATTTACTTTTCTCAGGTTATACAATAACCTAGGTTTAATAACACCTACTTATGTACATTAAATAATACAGACATAATAAAGAACGAAATAAAATGTAGTATTAACGAACTAGTTTACTCTCAATGCTCTAGAACAAATTGAAATATTATACAGGTGCTTTATGTACCAAGTTGAACCAATGTCCACATTCGCATCTTTTAGGCTCGCCCTTGTGTAGCCACATCCAATTTATACTTGTTGATTCCTCTTCGCATACGCATCCTACCAAACGGGCATCGAAAGCTGATGGAATTTCATTGGGTTGAACTTTGCTACCTGGGCCTCTTTTAATTACTTTAATATCGAAGGGATTGTCATTACCTGCTACTTTTGCTAATAATTCACGTTTTTCTAATCCAGTTGCATGTTCTAGAGGGTCTCCCATCGTAACTAAAAAGTAGAGGTTATGTTGCAATATTTTTTACTTGGGTTTGTTAAAAGTTGAATATCAAAAAGTCTATTGAACAAACTAACTGTAATAGTTAAGAGAAACAATAAATATGTATTATCCACACAGATAAAATCAGTTTTATTGGTATTTTTTCAATTACGTAATGTCAATCTTATGCGAAAGGGTCTGGCAAGATCCAATTTTATGAAGGAAACCAATAAAATTTTACATACCTTTAGATGCGAATCTATAGCTAGATGAAAGAACATGCTTTTTGGCTGAAGATGAAATAATTCTTGTACATAACGAAGCCATTTTCGGCTATCCTTTATAGATGAAAAAATATGCCAAAGGAACTTTTCGTTTCGATATAAACTTTGATTTATCACCGCGAGAGTACGCCTAGTGATTAAGAGTGCCTACGTTTAAGTGGTTGTACCAGGTCCACCACAGAGTACACCGTCTAGATGGAGTATTCTGTGGCTATACTGCTATACTACACAAACACAATAGCCTACTATCCACACTTTGAGAGTGATGTAAGAATCTAAATTTTCCAACGAATGCGTAAACATGTTTCTATCAGAGATAACGTGCTGTGGAGAATTATACCACTGATAACAGTGATAACATAGTTATA
>CAJUYG010000227.1:143941-184888 GCA_910591675.1 Galerucella calmariensis | reverse complement strand
ATAAAATTTTCATAAGGGACCAATTTATCAATCAATTAATGTATGTTTTTATAGATTCGTGCGCGTGTCCGACTCGTACTTGTCCGGTTTTATTATTTTAATAGTGTTATTGGAATATTTGATTTTTTTTAGGCATCGTAACGAAGAGAGCTACACCAGGAGTGAACTGCTATCTAAGCTTTCATCTGATTTCCAATTAGAGGACTTCAATGAAAATCATTGGAAATATATAGACGAACAAATCAAAATATTGAAGATTCAAAAGGAATTTTCCTTGTATCGGTATTCGCGTTTAATAGAGAAACATGTAGAATTTTTGATAAGAAACGGTAAAGATTTTAAAATTGTACTTACCGAATTCATTAAGGACATTGCAGACGAAGCAAATGTCAAAAAAATAAATATAAAAGATTTATCTATGGTAAAACGGATTTATATAGAAATGGCAAAAATTTTGGATAAATCTACAGAATTTCAAACGATACAAACAAGATTTATAATAATGTTTATCAACTTTAGTATAAATAATCCAGAATTTTGTATAAATATGTCAGATTTCCCGGATTTGGTTTCTACTATTCAACAAAGTTTCGCAAAAACTGAAAATTTCAATGCTGATGATGAAAAAATAATACCAATTGTTTTAAATTACAACCTCAAATTCCCATCTAACGCCATACCTAACAATGCTAATGTAGTTACTTTAATTTCACAAGTGGTAAAAGAAAAACAATCTTTGTCAATTTTCGAAAATGTTTTAACCTCAAATCTCTTAAAAAAAGATCGTAGTAAATTGGAAAACGAAATATTGGATCTATATTTACAAAATTTTATCGAAGATAACCCACAGCGTCGTTTAATTGAATGGTACATTAAAAACGAACCGAGAACTT
This sequence comes from Galerucella calmariensis, assembly GCA_910591675.1. Classification (NCBI taxonomy): domain Eukaryota; kingdom Metazoa; phylum Arthropoda; class Insecta; order Coleoptera; family Chrysomelidae; genus Galerucella; species Galerucella calmariensis. The sequence continues at coordinate 183,995 of CAJUYG010000227.1, read as the reverse complement.
TAACGCCTTATATTTCACAAATAATAAAAACAGCTTTAAACTGGTATAATTTATTAGATTGTAAATTAATAAAACAATATTCACATTTAGGTTTCGATAAAAAATCAAGCGAGTATTTCATCAAACAACTTAATGACGAAAAGGAAACTGATAAAAACAATTTGGTGAATTATTTGTCCATTTTATTACCGACTGAAGACTATGTGAATATTATTAATAATAAATATTTGCCTAAAAAAGACAAACTCGACCCGGATGATAAGGAGATGAAAGATTTATTCAAACTACAATGCGATATACTTAAAACTCTAACTAAAGTTAACGAACCGTACAGAACTCTACCGATAGTTATGAAATTTTGTAGAGGAGACTTTCTACAACCAGCGCTACGTGCTTTGTACAGCGCTTTTTACAGATCCCCGGAAAAAATGTTATACTCTTACGCGCAAACTCTGTCCAAACAAGCGGTTTCTGCTAGAAAACACGCGGTGTTTTTAAGTTGCGCTGTGCTGGACAAAGAACATACTTTGAATTTATTGAAAAATACCGACGAAAGCAACGTTTCTAGTCAAAAATACCAACTATCAGCTACTATGAAGTATTTCCAAAAAAATCCGTCGCAAGATTTACTTGATAAAGTTACAGAAAGTTTTAACAGGATTGATATCAACGATAAAGAAACTTTGGATACTTTAAAAGACTTTATTGTTCCAACAAAATTTCGTTCTAAGTATATCGAGTCTTGCTGGAAGTTTTTTGAAGGATTGGCGTCTAAAGGGGTAAAGAACAAGGAATATTTGGAAAGGTTGTTGGGGACTATGTACGAAGAGGGGTTATTGAAATGTTTATCTCTAAACTTTTTATTGGATGTTATTAAAAGTCAGTTTTCTGTAGTTGAGAATCGTTTATCGGCATTGGATTCTTTTGTATTGAGAGTTTTACGATACCGCGTTTCGGAGAGAGCTGAAAATTTTGTTATTGTCTTTGACTTATTAGCAAAATTACCGAAAAAAACTAGATCCGACTTTTTCCAAGAGTTTGTTAGAATAGTCGACAAAAAAATTGATGAAGATTTCCTACATACTTTCGATTCGAATTGGAATAAACATTTCACAATGATTGATAGTTTTGACGATTCAATTTTTTTAAAACTCATCCTATCCAAACGTCAGGGTTTACAAGCTTGGGTTAGTTTTCTTGTTGGTTATTTAGAGCAACTTATCGATCAGTTCGGGTTTCATTCTTATGAACACTTTAAAGAACAATTTCAAAATGTTTTATCGACCACCATGGATGAAGATACTGAACGGTATTCGGTTTATTTGAAAATTCTCCAGCTTAAAGTTACTCCTACAACGTGTATATTAATTTTGGATCTAATTTCTCCCGTCGACGAAGGTGACAAAGAAGAATTGAGAAATATTTATAGAGATATCATGAACATTTTGGGAAATGTCGACATACCCATTGTTCGTGTTAATTTGAGTAATTTTATTATTAAACATGGTGAGTAAGTTGGAAAATATGACTGTATTCTCTTCTTCTAACTCTCCTTCGAGAGTTATTTACAAGATATGACAACTAGATTTGGATACAAAATTAAAATATATGGCATTTAATACTAACCTTGTTATAAGTATTTTTTATTTAATAAGAATGTTGCAGTTTATTTTGTATGAATATATTTTTTTATGTTTATAAAACCATTAATTACATTCCAGTTGTTTTTTTTTCACCTCCTTATCATTAAATATAGGACTGTTGGAGACACTTTTTCTTTCCATTTTTTGGAGTTGAAAGTAAAGTATTTTAGTTTGTAGTAAGTTAGTTAGTTGTCAGAAATGCTGGGCCAACTATGTATGTATGTATGTATTTTGGGGTGACATTCACGGAGACCTAAAAGATCTATTGTGCCCTCTTACTTCTACTCGGTTTCTGAGGAGAGTCTCAGAAACTAGTAGCTCCTTTAGTCCTATTTTCTGGAGGGAATTTAGGATGTCTACAGGCTTCAACTTGGGTAAATGTTCCTCTTCTATCTAGTAATCTCCCAGGTGCTGTGCTCTAGGATTCTGAAGTGCTGTGCAGTTGGAAAGTATGTGGATGGTGGTTTCTTCTTCCATGCCAGAAAATCTGCATTCTTCTTCCTCCACTATTTTGAGTTTTTTCAGGTTCCCATTCAGGCGACAATGTCCCGTTAGGATCCCTGTTAAAACTCTTAGCGCAGTTTTACTTTGACTTATGCATTCATTTGATCTCAACAGGTTGTAGTCACCCAGAAGAGTCTTTGATTGTATAAGCCCTACTAGATCTTTCCAATGGTCAGATCTTCTCTTTTTCTCGGCTTTACCTATTTCTTCCAATATTACATTGGGGCTGATTCCCCAGAAAAGGTATTTCAGTACCTCTCTTTGCTAGTTCATCTGCTATTTCATTTCCTTCTATTCCAGTGTGTCCTGGAATCCATAGTAAGGTGACTATATTGTTCTCGCCTAGTTCATTGAGTTTGTTTAGGCATTCCCACATTTTGCAACTGATTACACAAGAGCTCAGTGCTTTAATGGCTGCTTGACTATCCGACATTATGATACTCCTTTGTCTTCTGTATCCTTTATCAATATTGAGCTGGGCACACTTTCTTATGGCGTGGATTTCCGCTTGAAAGATACTTGGGGTTTTTCAGAGTGTTTGGTTCCTGACCCGAACACTGCTATATCCCAGTTCCTTCTATTGCTTTTGAGCCGTCTGGGTACCATTGAATGGCATTCATTCCAAGTATGGTAATGGTATTTGGATCCCATTCCTTTTTATTGCTTAATTCCGTGACGAATTTCTTTGAAAAGTTATACTTTTTCATCATATCGTGTGGCATGTCCCAGGTTGTCTGATTTCTAAGAAGTGAAGAGGTAGTTTTTTTTTATGATTCCCTCTCTACTTAGTCTGTATCTTGTTCTTCCTGCAACACTTTCCACCACCATATGTAGAGGGGTGAGGTTGAGAATCATCCATGGCTGCCGTTGGGCATGTTTTCATTGCTCCTGTAATGCATATACAGGCTAGTCTTTTTGGAGAGGTTTTCTCTCGTCTTAAATAGGCTAGTTCTACGCTCCACACAATTTTTCCATAAGTGATGATTGGTCTCACTATGGCAGAGTGTACATTCAGGTTAGGATTTTTTGGTTACAGCCCCAGTTTCTTCCTGCCAGATTCCTGCACACCATTAGAGCCATTTTTGGCTTGTATGTAATCTCCTTTTCGTGTTTGTTCCACAGGAGTTTACTTTCTAGAGTTCAACGTACATACTTGACTTCTTGTCTCCATTCAATCTCGTTCACATCAAGTTTTATGGTTTTGAGGTTGAGTTTTCTTTTCTTAGTAAAGGCCATCAACATGGTGTTAGTGGGTTGATGCTAAGTCCCACTTGCCTACACCAGCTGTTTGTATAGTTCAGACCCTTTGGTACAATTGGGTCAATGCTGGGCCATAATTACAATTACTCTTTTTTTCACGTAATTTGTAATTGTATTTTTTCTTAAACTAAGAATTGTAATTGCAAAATCTGTGGAGGAATTAAACTTTGTAATTATATTATTTAAATTATCTAAAAACAATTTCTTTTAAAATTAAAAATATTATGTTCTCAATGTTGATAGTTAGTGGTAGGCAAAATATTAATGGCGAATCAATTATTTTTAATGTTTTTATTCTCACAAGGTTATTATGCCGATTTGAAAATTCAACTTTTGAATTATTTAAATAGTTCGCCATTTATGATGTGACGTACACACCCTAAAAGAGAAGTCAGCTACATAAGGGTTAACATATAAGATCACAATTCTGTCGTCTTCTTTTTCAAAATCGTGTTGTATGACACAAAACAATATTTATATGAACTTGGCATTATTCTAACATGAAAAATTGAGGGGAAAACTAAATTAACTTAACTAAAAATATAAATACAATACTTTCATTTTTTAATAATTATGAAACGTCAAACTTGTATAAACTGTAAACAAAAACAATCAAAACACTCATATTTATTATATAGACTTTGACAGTTCTTTAAATTTAAATGGCCTTTTTCTAACTGGCTAATAGTTCATGCATAAATCATTTAATCAGAAAGTGGCCAACTTCATTTTAAGGTTTGTGACGTATGTGTAGTGAGAATTGCAAACATTTAGGAGTTTCCTCCTGAAATATTCGGCTTAAAAAAAGTTTAAATCAATTTTTGCTTAGAAGTACTAAGACAAAAGCTGTATTAAACAAATAAATTGTAAAGCAGCTTTTAGTGGCAGGAATGCGAGCTCTTCCACAGGGGCCTGATGTTGGATACGTTTAAAGTTGCTGTCAAATGGAAATTATTCAAAACATATGTATCTCAACTACTGCCGACTCTATAGTGGATTATTTTTAAATCTTCAGATGAAACAGGCTAATTGCGGACTTTATAATATATTATATAGAGGAGAATTTATTCGGAATGGAATAAATGATAAGCGTAATAACATAGTAAATATTATTTTATTGGACCATCAACAACAAAGATATTACAAAATGATTCTTGTAGGTATAGTAAGGCACAAAGAAATAGAAACAAGTATAATAAATTATAATTAGTAATGTAATAACTATCTAAAAGTTTGTTGCAGCATGAGCTAGGTGAAAATAAACATATTATATAGATTACAGTTTTTTTTTAAATTCATAAGCAACATACCTACAATTGTTTTTGGGTTATTTTTTGCGATATGTATACCTTATATTAACCAATCAATAAATACAGAACATATTGCCTAAAAGGTAGTACCATACAAACGTAATCTTCTCAGTTCTCAGGTTAAATGTAGTAGGCCGGTGCAAACATGCTCTGATTTTGTTAAAAACAGGAAAAATTATTATTTTAAGTGTCACTTCTATTCAAAATAAGTCTATATTCACATATGTACAACGACCAATAGGTACATTTGACTTGACATATTCTTATTTAACAAACTATTAGTTAAACTTTTGACTGACTCTAAAATTTAAAAAAACCATATAATAATAACATTTGAAGTAAACAGCCCGCCATTATTTAGTTGGCATGCATCTTCGTATGTCTAGGGATTTTGAAATAAAAATACTGTTTTAATATAAAAAGTTGTATCAATAAAAACTGAAACTTTTTAGAAAAGTGTACAACATAAATTTTTAATTAAATGTAACTAATAGCAAATTATATTATTGTTCAGTTTTGGATATAAATGTCTCATTAGACTTCATACAGTGTGGAAACCACTTATGGATTAAAATTCTTAATGTCATTATTTTAGAAAATTATAAAAAATGCCGTGACACGCCAACTTTTGAATTGAGTTGTGCGTTATGTAAACATAAATTTAAATGTACAGGGTGATTCACGCAAGTATGTCATAGTCGATGTTGTTTTTTTTAATGAAACACCCTGTATATTTGCATATTCTTGAAATCCTCTTAATGAACCGATTATAATGTATGGTCAATTATGAATTAAACAGGGTGAAATTTTAAAATTAATAATTTATTACACTTGAAATATTGGTACTTTTTTAAATTAGCTAAATATGGATATATCAAAAATATAAACTAACTAATTATTAGACGTATTTGTATATTAAACAAAACCTGCTACGCCCATGAATTTTATCATAAATACCTAAAAATTTCCTAAAAACGCCAATAATTAGACAAAATCGGTAAATAATGTGGATTGTTTTCTATTCTGTCAGTTGTTATTGTGTTGACAGTTTATACTGAAAAAGTAAAATCTTTGTCAGACACTCTTTCCTTGTCGACATAACAATGAAATATTTAACTGAGACTCACCGAATTGAGATTTTAATGATGATCGGGTACGGGGATAACTGCAGAAGTCAAGTTGAAGTGGCAAACTTATTTAATCACAGGTATCCAGAATTGCCTAATAGTTCACAAAGTACTGTGTCTAAAATTCATGCACAATTCAGAGAACTTGGACATGTCAAACCATTGAAAAAAAAACCATACTTCGTTGAAGATGATGTGAAAGTGGATATTTTCTTAAGTGTCGAAGAAGAGAATCCAACTTCAAGCACACGTCAAATTGCCCGTGAAAATAATGTTAGTCATACAACTGTTCTAAGATGTCTTTATAAATAAAAACTTCATCCCTACGAATTAACTTTTGTGCAGGAGTTAACAGAAGACGATCCAGATCGTAGAATGGATTTCTGCGAAAGATTGATGAATAAGCTGAACAGAAATGAGATAGCTTTTGGTACCATTCTTTTTACCATTCACATTGAATGGAGAGGTAAACCGACAGAACTGTAGATATTGGTCAGCAGAGAATCCTAATTGGATGAGTGAGACACATACTCAGTACCCTCAAAAGGTGAACGTTTGGGCCGGTATCATAGGCATAGGCGTGCCCACGGGGGGGGCAGGGTGGGCCATGGCCCACCCTAATCTTTCCACCCCAATTCCTCAAATATCAATCTATTAAAAACATTTTACAATTTTTAAATCTTAACTTTTTTTCAATGATAGGGGAAAGCAGTTTTTTCTTCAAAAGATTCCGATTTGATATTTGGCCCCCCCTAATAAAAAAGTCTGCGCACGCCTATGATCATAGGCGACCATATTATTGCTCCTATATTTATAGATGGAAATTTGACAGCTGGAAAATATTAAAATATGCTTAGAAATGAAGCTATTCCTGCGTTGGCAAACTTATATCCCAACGCAATAGATCCTAGCTTACCGAATGAAAATGTTTGGTTCCAGCAAGACGGGGCAACACCCCATTATGCTTTAATGGTAAGAACTTATTTAGATGAAATCTTCCCCAGTGAATGGATTGGACGAAGAGGTACTATTCAGTGGCCAGCTAGATCACCAGACCTTACGCCGTTAGATTTTTTACTGTGGGGTTATCTCAAGAACAAAGTATATGTAACACAACCAACTAGCATCGTAGATCTCAAAGACAGGATAACTACAGAAATACGGAATATTTCACCTCAAACTTTAAACAAAGTTAAGGAGGAGTTCTGTAGGAGACTGTGCTATTGCCAACAACTAGGTGGAGAACATTTTGAGCATTTATTTTAATGTATTTTAAGGTATTTAAGGTATTTTAAGGTATAAAATTCCACCTTGTATAATTCATAATTGACCATACATTATTTAGTTTGTTGGAATCGGTTCATTAAGAGGATTTCAAAAATATGCAAATATACAGGGTGTTTCATTAAAAAAAACCAACACCGACTATGGCATACTTGCGTGAATCACCCTGTACATTTACATTTATGTTCACATAACGCACAACTCAATTCAAAAGTTGATGTGTCTCGGCATTTTTTATAATTTTCTAAAATAATGACAAAGAGTTTTATTCTATAAGTGGTTTCCACACTGTATAATACCCTTCTTGGTGTGCGTTATCGATTGTTAATGTCCATCTAACACATTATGTTGGAAGAAATGGAAAAAAGGCAGATCTGTAATCATAATCAAAATATCAAGATAATGAACCGTTTAAATTACCTCAGTCAAAATAGGATGTAGACGTACCTTTCGTAGTGGCTATGTGTATTACGTCTTTATCTAATGTCGCACTGACAGTTCTCGTCAGGTCTGTACTTTGTTGTTTACGGTAAATTATTATTTATGAAAAGTGAATATTAATCTTATTGTTAAATTTATTTAAATAATACAAAAATTTACCTAGATACAGGTAAACACATCAGCATTTTGATGGTTCCCAATATTTTCAGTTAGAAAAAGAAGCTGGTAAATATTAATTTCATAGCTTTTTCGAATTTGGCTGAATACGATCCTGTTGATTTTATTTATCAAATTTAAGGTTAGCTACCTATATGTCAAAATAGCAAATAAAATAAACGACATACCCAAAACCCGGATATACGTACGTCACAAACGATGACGCACACCAAGAAGGCTATTGAATGTACTATACTTTTGAACTTTTTTTAAATATTTTAATATACAGGGTGTTTCCTAAGTAATCTAAAATATTGTACGCTACGTCACTCTATTTTATAGACGAAAAGTGTGTTTACAAGAAATTGGAACTTTTGCTAAATCAAAGAATATTATTGGACGACCCAGAAATGTGAAAACTCCAGATTGTTCAAATTTATTGACCAACATCCAGAAAAGAGTAAAAGAAAAATTGCTGATGAAGTAAAAGTTAGTAACAGAACTGTTTGGAATATTCTAAAAGATAATTTTTTGTATCCATACCACGTTCAACGTGTGTTTTGCTTTGACAAGTTGAGGTTGAGATTAATAAAAGATTTGATCTAAGTCAAAACTTTATAGAATTTTCCAAGATTAAGCAAGGGCGAGTTAAAGAATCTCCCTAAATGTCGGTTACAAAATACTTATTTTTGATATGTAGGACGAAGAAAAAATTGTAATTAGTCAATTTAAATGATTTTTTTGGTCTACATAAACTATATACAACATTCTTACAACTATAAATATATTATATAGTCAACAACATAAGCAACAAGCAGATAGGACCATTTTAAAAATATTGACTCAATTGTTTGATTTTTAACAAGCAGTGCCGGGTTCTAAAACCACCAGACGTTTCCATTATCTCAAACTTATGAAGATTTATATATTCGAGAAAGATGTGTTGGAATACAGTGGCGTTCGGTGCTATACAAAAAAATGCATATTTCCACTGACCCTTATGCTTAACACGGCTCTGATTCTATCACATTAATTATCCTTAAAAGAGAAAAAGTTGTAGACATTGGATTAACTAGTTTTTCCCAAAACTACCTAAAAGAAAGAATGAGACAAAATCTCACTAATATTGGATCGTTGTATTACTAATACAATGCTAATACTGTGTAAAAATATTCGTTTGGTATTCGTTGTTCATATCAACACCCCCTCACTATTTTATTCACAATTCTCGTTTACGCTCACCAGCTCATCACAGTTCACAACATTTTCGTTCAACTTGCACTTCTTCAATCTCTCAAACTCCACCGACTTCTGTACGAGGCTGATTTCACTGTAAGAGGGGGGGAAATCTGGGAAAACGTCTTCGTACGTAGGGGGAGGAACTCCAATCGAAGTGGGGGAGATTCCCTTCGATGTTTCACTAGAATCTAAGATGCTGGGAGTGCTTCCTAAATGGGGATGGAATAGATCTGCACTGATCTCCATTAGTTCTAGTTCCGTGCGTAAGACGCTTCTGTCAATTACCAACATTCTGCCGTTGGGAAGGAGAATTACAGTGGGGGTGCAGACCTCGTCTGATCTTGTGCTACCTGTAAACAGAAATTTTCAATTTTTACAAATTTTAATTAACATTCAAAGAAACGCGCCCAAAAACGTCACCTGTCAGAATTGTGGAACATCGATGATCCATTCAGATCATAGAGATAACTATCATTCATTAGAAAGAGACGGAATATGGTTGACATATCAAAAGAACGTTTCATCTGAAACGTTTCTCATTTTTGCAGAACTATGAGTGAGATAGGTTTATCTATTCCTGATCTGACGGGATGTAGGTAGGTATTAAGGGGATTAAAAAAAGAGCATTATCAGATAATTAATTTTTTCTACTGAAATCCTTGTTATTTGGTTTAAAGCATTCGTTAGCTATAATAATAATAAAAATAATGTTACCTATAGTAATTTACACTGTTTTCATTTAATTTAAGTGAGAAAGCGTAACTTTGTACAATAAGTATATATTTGTTATATCTGTAAAGAAGGGATGATGAGTGTAGGCTCACAGCCCTTAGTCCACATGTGACAGTAGATATACTAAGCCGGTGCTAGACCGGAAGTGGACTGCGCATGTGCAAGAGTCACGTGTCGCAGAATGCGCATGTGTCACGTGTCATCTGTCAAACGTCACATGTCATCTGTCAAACGTCACATGTCACGTCAAATGTCACATGTCATCTTTCAAACGTCACATGTCACGTCAACACGTGTCACGTCAAACGTCACGTGTCACATCGCGCCGCCATTTTTAATCCATAATTTTGAACTATTAAATTTTGTGCCATTCGACGCAACAGTCCGCCATTTTTAATCCGTAATTTTAAATTATTAAATTATTGAAAAAATTTTGTTTTCTCCTGGGATCGAACCCGGGTCCTTCGCATTCATAGCTATACGCCTAACCCTCTCAGCCATGGAACTCTCCATTGTACATCCTCCCGAGGAGTTGTCCTTCTAGGTCATCGCCCATCCTGTCCTTACCAGAAGGTGGACAGGCCACTAGGAGACATCTTTATATCGGCAGGTGTAGGCCAAGACTCACCGAACACAGACTCTCTTATTGACGAATACTGCGGACACTCGCATGCCTGACAGTTTCATCTTCCTGTTCACATATCCTGCATAGAGGTGTGTCCACTAGCCCCATAGTATGGACATGTTTCCGTAGTTGACAGTGTCCAGTCAGAAATCCTACTGTAAAACGTAAGTTTTTCCTGGTCATGCTGAATATTTCTTCGGCGCCAGCTTCCCAGGGTCGCCCAGGGTGATCCTGGCAAGACTGCATCCTTTGATTCCATGCATGGGTGTAACGTTTGGCTAGTTTCGCGCAATTGTCGAAGTCGTCAGTCTCGCACTCACTGTCACTATTAGATCCTGAATTGAATATTTTCCTTTAAGTCTTAATTGAAACTCCATTATTTTATTAATAATTTTTCCAAGACTATACGAAGATGTTTACTCGCTAAATTTCTAACAGCAACCGACTGATCCTGGATCTGGATCTGCCCGCTCGCAATCACATCTAGTCATCTGTAGTTTTAGTTTGTCAAGCTAGTTTCTGGACACACTCTGTATATCATAGTCGAATTAAAGAGGTGTTTAGCGAATACGAAAATGACTAATTTAAAATACTTAGATAAAAATAGGCACAAGCAGCTTCCTAAGAAACAATCGTAAACAGTTTTTATTTGTTTTAGAACGAACAATGAGCTAACTAAATATAGATCTGGGTATAATTAGGATCGGAATTTAAAAATGTTTAACGCTTTGCCTGTTAACTAATACAAAAACCACGACTACATTTTCATTTATCAAATAATAAATATTAAACAACGGATAATTTTTCAAACTGTATATTTGTAATCAAATTACAATATTAACTTGCAACTCATAAACACAGCTAATCAAAATTAGATCTGGCCTCCAGGTTATTGCAACATCGAGTGCCATGAAAAAGCTGATTAACTAGCCAGAGATCCAGCTCCATAAATTGACTCAGAGGTTTCTACATCTACCGTCAGAGGTTGCGTATGGGACTGAGTCAAACAATAGCAGTGATAGAGAATAGAGATGGAATCATTGGTGCACTGAAAAACTACTCGAGGTGAACAGGTTTCGAAAAAGAACAAAAAACGGGTATTCTCACTGATCACAGTTCAATAAGAGAACGTCTGCACAAAATGATGCTGTACACACGTCAATTCCGATATAGAGTTAGATTCAGAACATCTGTAACCGGATTAGACAGATAGAGCATGTCCACGACAGTTGACAGTTGACAATACCCCTGTGGTAAAACAATAAACAATAGACACGATGAAAAATTATCAAACAACAAACAACTGTTAACCTATATTATATATATATTATTAAATATGCAAGCTCAGAAACTAAAATAACTTTAAAAGTACACTGTAGCAAAACCAACAAAACTCAAACACGATCTATCATTATAAATCAGCATAACCTCACTATTACGTACCACGAGTTCTGAACGCTTTGTTTATTGGAACTTTAGTTCTTTAGGTCAGGTAAGGTTTGAGTGACCGGGGGTCGCGACGCAAAAGATCTGACCGTTACGTTACGATATATTACATGTTACGTTGCTTCGTTATGTGCCTTACTTGCGTGCGTGTGCTCTCCTGAGTCTCTCTCTCGTTTACGAAGCAGCGATTCATATGCTTCGGCCGGGAATCGAACCCGGGCCGCCCACGCGGAAGGCGAGCATCCTACCACTGAACCACCGATGCTACATTGAAATTTTATGCAAAGCTGGTGTTCGCAGTGCTGGTGATCTACTTGAATTTGTTCGGATACATTTTTTACTATTATTTCCATAATTTTTTTGCGCGATAGATCTTTTTTGTTTATTTACAGCATCGGTTGTCAGGACGGTAGGTTGTGTTTACTGGTTTCTAAGTTTAACACGTCGGTAAGTGATTTACTTACCGTGGAGACGTCGAAAAGTAATAAATAGCATAAAAACAATTTCACCAAAATGCAATAGTATATTATGCAATGAGTACAAAATGATGCCCATTTTGTTGCGAGATGCATACTATACTTTTTCTATGACAACATATCGTTCACGTTTAATACATGCATACATTGCAAAAACTTTGAGAGAAATGAACTGATAATATATCATTACTCCGAATTTCCCGCTAATGGCTTTCTATCAGAATTGAAATATGAATTGAAGAAATATGTAAATTTTTTTTATTGATATTTCTAATAGGTACACAGGAATAAAAGCCTATAAATATGTATTTGTAGAAAACAACTATGAAATTACTCGTTACTTACTAAAACTTTGACAGAAACGATCTGCTGACATTTCATCAATTTGTCGCTGGACTTCATAATTTGACAAGCCGTAGTCGTTGTGATTTTAGAGTGAGCCTAAACCTAACACGAAATATTCCATTTCGCATTTGTTGCTTAGCAACTTGCCTAGCAGCCGATGCAAAAATGAAATTCTGTACAAAATGTGCTTGTTTATGATTGAAGTTACGATTATAAAATGAACATTTATCGAGGTTGTCGTAGAAAAAATATATTTTAAACTGATCGAGAAGTATAAATGTCACTTTTGACATTTCGTTCATTTCGAAGAAATTTAAATTATTTTATTCGGAATTTATTTCAATACGATCGCGCAAAAAATGGTGTAAGCATCTCGAACGTTAAGGGTAATTACAACGTTTGCATGTAGATTCCTCTCGTAAAATTGGACTAAATGATATAAGTATCAAGGGGTCTAGCACATTTACTTTTCGAAATACAGGGTGTTGAAATTTTGAAAACTTGAATGTTTTAATTCGATAACTTTAAAATGGATGGATAAATTGATTTGACATCTGGCAGGTTGTTTTTAAATGTAAAAGGGCATATTTTGATAAGAATAGTAGTTTGTGCAACTAGTGTGGATATGATGGCCAAATCGCACGAGGACTAAGTACGACGCCGTAGGCGGAGTGCTCAATCAACAGCATATTTTTTCTACGACCCACTTAAAAAAATCTAGAAAATAAAAATTTCTATAAACTGTAATATAACTTAAAATTAAAAATTTAACAATTCAATTTTATGTTTCCACTAATTTTTTTGTGGTATATACGATGCTGTTAGTAGTAGTAGTAGTTAGTAGTAGATGTTGCCAGTCGGACTCCCTCATGAAGGGTACCGTACCATTATCTATAATCGAACCCGGGTCTACCGCGTGAGAGTCTGGTTTGCTCACTACTCGACCACCGAGGAATAGGCAAATTGTTTATCTATAACGTCAAGTGTATTACATAATTTTTGCTTAAAAGGAACTACCTACTAACTAGTTCCTACCGTGTGTCCCGCGACACGTTCTACCTTTTTGTTTTACCGCAGGGCTGTTGTCAAAATAGTTTGTGGCGTCACGTGGACATGCCCTATAGTTCAATTGGAATAGCCACCAGAGGCGGCGGAATCTTTGTGCACTGTGGGCGTACTGTAACACCAGGATAATACAACAGTCAACCGTTGAAGAGTCTGTACAGACTGGAACAGGGCTAGAGCTATGGAGTGGGTGTTGTGAAGTTAAACCCTAGAAGCTGAGATTTAGATGACGTGACGATAGAATCATCACAAAAAATTATTTACAAATGCTTTTGATGAATTTTAAATCTGTACTTGCAAAAACCGAAATTATACTCGTACAAATAGTTAATAAAAAAAATGCAAGGTGTTCTTGGAGATCACCACAAAAAGATGGAAGATGGTAGAGAAGTTAAGAATAATGATGGTACTCTTTATAAAATGTAAGCCTTACCTACTCCCTCCGTTGAAGAACTATAGACAACTAAAAATTAAAGGAAGACACAAAATTTATATGAAGTACTATCATTATTTTTATCCCCTCTATCTTATCGAACGTTTTTGGTTAGAACACCTGTATATTAACAAATTAAATCTACTGGTTAGTAACAATTTCAATAAAACAGAAAAATCAAGTCTACTATAATCTATTTTCGTGTCTACTGTAACTTTATCACTCTATAACTCACGGTAATCCCGACTGGTGAGCTTCTCCGATTTTCAGATTGAGTAAGAGCCTCATTTTGCTAAAAACATCAGTAGTTGAAGAAATCGTAAACACAGTGGAAATTAAATAATTAATTTAAGAACATAGAAGTAAAAAGAGGGTGAGGTAGGTTAGAAAAGGAAGGTAAGGAACACGCAAATTAAAGAAATTTTTTTCTTGGGTGACATCCTTTTTATAGAAAAAAAAAAGTTGAAAATTATTGCTTCTTCTAGCAAACTGAGAAGTTGAATTTCTCTATTAGTGGTTAATAATTTTTTCTATTATTAACGTAGGTCAATAATGGACTAATTCAAATATTTTCAAATATTCATGGATAGTTGTTCAACAAAAACTCGTGCAACATCATTTTGTATACCCAGGAGATTGTCTTTAACATATTTGCTGCTTGAAATTACCTATCAACATAAAATTATTTGAATAAAAAGGCCATTAGTTTAAAATTCGCGCTCAACCAAAAATGACTGATGACATAAGGAGTACGTTCATAATATATCGAAAACTGACAGTGTACTTGTCAGTCAGACGACGGGGTAAATGCTTCTCGTGATGCGTTTGTGAATTATTTTTAACTTAGAACATAAAACAGACAGGAAGGAGCATTTACCAAATCAGTTTGCGTCCAAATAGGAGATTGCAAATGGCGAATAGTCGTTTCCGTTTTGACAGTGGCGTACTGTTTGTATAGGGTATGGGATATGTGAAATTTTAAAATTGTATCTTATTGAAATGTATTAAATATAAAACTATAAGCTTTCCTATACAAACAATATTGTCTAGGAGCAATGAAAATACGAATAAAGAATAATACTTCTGATAATACTTTCGTTTAAACTTATTTTCACCAAAAAAACTGCATAAACAAGGCATGTTCTTTTATTCACCGGTAGATCCACCAATCGACCAACTGCGTTTTTATATTCGTGTTCATTTATTACTGTTGCATCAACCAAAATTGCAAACCACTCCACCGTTGTATCGAGGTGGTGGATAGCTTTGGTGGTTCACAAAATAACAGCTTAACCTCAAAAAAGTAACGATTTTTTGAAGCAGTCAAAGAAATGGACGAATTAATAGAAATAAATTTAAAATGTGGTAACAAGGTATTGACGGCGCTATTAACAGCGTCAGGAATTGAAAACATTTCAAGTGGAACTATCAGATGAACTGATAATAACAACAATCAACTTGATTGTCAGTGGTCAGATGATTTAAATAACAACTGCGTTTTTTTATGTGCCACTGATGACTCCAGCATGTCGTTACAGCGGAGGCTGACGTCATTCAACCAAATAGGAAATTATTAACCACTAATAGATAAATTCAACTTCTCAGTTGGCTAGAAAAAGATACAATTGTCAACTTCACAGCTAGTAGTGGAAAGAATTGTATATACACCATGGTGTTGAAGCCATTCATAAACCTCGCACCTTATTCCGCTCGGGTCGAACACCCTCGCGAAATAATCTTGCTCGGTCAATAACAATGGTCTTCACCACATTGGTGAATAATATACTATTACTCTCGTATATATTTATTTGTTTGGGTAAAATTATAATTTCGACACTGGAACGAATGATTGATATTATTATTTTAGCCTATTTACTTAGAAATATGTTAGGATTTTCAGTTTACTGGTAAAAATTGTATGTATATATAAATATAAGAGACAAGGCTTGACTAAACTTCTACTCGCAACAATAATTCATTTGTATGATCATTTGGCACGATTTTCATAACACATATTAACTTAAAACTACTATTAAAATATTTATCATTGTCATCCTAACATTTGTAATTTTTTTTTAATTTTTAGTCTGTACATCTTTCTATTTAATGTCAAAAAATCAAAATTCAATGTTACATAGAATTTTGACATATAAAACCTGGCAACGTTGTGTTATTTGTCATTGAATTCACAGTAAACATTTCACTTCTTTTTACTTCTGAGTAGCCTGTCAATTAGTTTTTTCATTGAGTGATTATCAATTAACGGTTTTATCATGATTAACCTGTTGAGCTGTAAACAAATCTGTGGTGTTAATTATTCGTATCAAATCAACTTGTTGAATGTTGTCGATTTTTTTGACAACTATTTATCAAACTCCAAGCAATGACAAATATATATGTTACGGTAAAAGTTGATATTGCGACAAATATTTTCCGGTAAATGTGCACATTTGCCTCCTCGTTTGGGTAATGTGCATTCAACTAACATTTACAATTTCAAAGAAGGGAAATGTAGATTGAATTCACAATGACCATGTCGTTTTGGTAAATGTGAGAAAAAGGGGAAGGAAATATAATCTTTACATTCTCCCTTCCCCTTAAAAGATATCCAATACTTTGTAATGGACATTAAGTTATTCAAGAAGGGGAAGGGAATATAACCATTGGAATTACCCTTTCGTTGATTAACTTCATATGCGCGTTACAAAGTATTGAATGCATTCACCCTTCCCATTTTTGAAAAATATCCAATACTTTGTAACACGCATATCAAGTGATTCAAGAAGGGGAACGGCTAATCCAATGTTTGTATTCCCTTCCCCTTCTTGAATAACCTAGTGTGCATTACAATGCATTCATCATTAAAGTAGTGCGATCAACATTTCTTGTTCGAAATCAAACTTAAAAAACAATAAAAGAAAGAAATATATTTACTATAAATATTTTTTTACTGCAACAACATTTTTAATTTATTTGTATTCCAACTTTTCTTAAAACATGAAGGTAAGAGTATACATTTACCAGAACGTGAAGGCAAGAGTACACATTTACCGGGAAATGTACGTATACATTATATTCAGTTCACATTATACCTAACTTTTTGAGAAATGTATACATTTTACGGTAAAAGTGTACATTTCCCAAGAGTGTACATTGACCGTAACATATACAAAGGGAAATTTGGCATTTTAAAACCGCCTACTGAAATGCAAAAGGAAGTGATCGTAATAGTTTACTAGCTAAAGTAAACTTTTTCTTCATATTTACACAATCAGGAATCTTTAAAAATTTGACAGCAAGCAAAATAATATTATATTAACAAACATTGTAAGCGTTGTTGTCACATGTATTTAATTTCAGTTAGTATGTATACAAATACCTATGTAAATAATTATATGTTCATAAAGTAACAGTTACAGTGATTAGCATTCGCCAAACTGCCAAACTGGGCTAGACAAGCGGCAGTATCGCCATCAGAAAATATCTGTTTGGATCATCGGCACACGCTAACTTTTATTGGCAAGACTGCTTGTGCCGCCGGTCTAAAATAACTAGTAAAGCCCAGTCTTTAAACAAGCATTTTTATATTAAGAAATGTTATTCTGTTTATTACTGGAAGTGACAAGAGAAAATATTAGAGAAAAAAAGTTTAGTTTTGTTATAGAAGCAACACCAAAAGCCATTTATTGTTTACCTTCTTTTTTAATTCGCTAACTTCATTTATTTCATCCCTCGTATCATAACCGTAACGTCTGGCATACACTGAAAATATTTCAATAGAAATTAAGACACAAGAAAACACCCTTTGTCTATACAAATAGCTGGTGAAGGCAAGTGGGACTTAACATAAATGCTATCAAAACCATGTTAATAACCTTCAGTAAGAAAAGAAAACTAAACCTCAAAAACATTCAACTTGATGGGATTAAGGTAGAATGTAGACACACAAGACACGAGAAAATTTACTTTTTTTCCAAATGACATTACAAGCGGCCTTTTAATGACACTTGGCAGGCTTAGAAGTTGTACTTTTAATGCCTAGGCAGAAAAAGTTCGTTGCTAGGCAACCTTCCAAGTAATAATTTAAATCAAACTGTATGTGAGTTCATATACAGTTCTTGATTTTTTCGGTAAAAGGTTAAATTCCACATCTCGCACCTGGTCTCTTATCTCAGGTGGTGTTAATTGCATCAATTCATCCTCACTTTGCAGTAAATCCATTTCTAACATGACAACTTTTCAAAATTGACAATGACAAAGTAAACAGTAAACAAACATATTCAACAAACGTCATCAGCGGTAAACATAGTAACGCAGGGCCCAGTTACCTTCGATAAAATAATTTAGTTATTTGGATATTGATAATGAAACGCAATTTAAATATGAAAAAGTCGATTTTGCGTTGAGTTGGAACAAATTTGAAGAAAAAATTATATGTTTCACACGGCAGAAAAGCAGATTTAATGCCTAGTAAAACAAATAACTATATTTTCGAAATTGTTGCTTTGACTTTTTGAGCTAAAATTGTAGAAATTCTATTGACATTTTTGGGTCTTATGCCCTTGTTTCAGTTTTTTTTTGTCAATTTTGTAGTTGAGACGGTGTTAAAAAGAATGTCGAAGTAAGATCGGGAGACCTAGGAGGCCACTTATAGCTGAAATTTTTGAATAAAACTTACCATTATCTATATTGTGATCGTTGGCGAAACATCGCCTGAAAATATATCTCTTGCACATCATTCGTATACCGGGTGCGGCGAAACAACAGAATAATACTATAATGAATAAAACTGCTATCATGACGATGAGGGTCGCAAAACCCTGTTGATTTGAGCTTGAAGAAGCGTTCTTCGGTGGCGAGGGCACATTACCTGAAAACAAAATAAAAATTTCGTTAAATGTTTATCAGGGCATGTATCGCCTATCGCCAGAGGAGTAGTTGTTTCAAAGTGTTTTTTGGTGAAGCATTCTTTAGTTTGGTTCAGTTATTTTACAATGGGCGTATGACAAAAATTTTCTATAGGGTCAATTTATTTGTAAAAAATTACTCGCATCACTGACGTACGATAAAATTTTTCAAGGGAGTTTTTAAAAATTTACATTTATAATAGTCGTACGAAATCTTTTTTAAACGGGGATCGCTTATTTGCAAAAATGGACATCTACCATGCGTGTTCGATAAAATTTTTGTAAGGGATAGATTTATTTCTGAGAATTTCCATTCACCATGGGCGCACGATTTTTTTAAAATGGGGATCACATTTTTGCTACAACTACCATCTACCACGGGCGAACCATCAGGGATCAATTTATTCATTAGAACTTACTTCTATCATAGTCGTACCATACAATTTTTAAAGGCGGTTAATTTATTTGCGAATATTTCAATAACCATTGGCGCACGAAAAACTTTTTTAAGGGGGGGGGTTAGTATATTATTGCTTTCACTTCTGCTGGCAGCCTACATGACTGCCTATTTTTTTTCGTAAATGTGGTTTATGTTAGAAAGAAAATTTGCTTACTTAACTTGTCTGCCAGTAAAAATAAACTTTTATTTAGTGAAGATGATTAAAAGTACATAACGAAAATCGAAAATTTACACACTGCGGGTGATAGAAACCGAACAATTTTTTTTTGGAATAATTTATGATCAATTCGATGTACTTATAGAAGTCCCACACGTACACAGGTTTGGGTTAATAGAAAATTGAAATAATAAGCAACTGTCATAATAATTTTATCCGATTATTCGATATGGATAGGTAGAAAAAAATTTATTACGACGTTTGTTGATGTAAACATTGAAATTGTGGATGGTGTGCGTTGTTTACAACAGTCAGTACCGAACTTAAAACACAAATAGACTATTTTCTCTCTCTAAATCCAAACTGTGCTAGGATAGGAAGAAGTGGAGAGAAATTGTAGACAAGGCTAAGAAAACACAAAAAAACTATGAAAAAAAGAGATCTCAGATAACAAAAGGCGGAGTGATTCACCGCAATAAAGGAATCCATGAGCTACAAGACGAAGCGCTAATCATTTCTCAAGAAATGTAAAGGCTAATATATAAATCTATTCATTTTTGAGCTCATCTTGTTTACAATATGTCCCCCCAAGTTGGAATCACATGGAAAACTTTTTTATTATTAATTTTAGGAAGAAAAGTTATTCTTCATAAAAAGCTCTGCATTATCTAAAAACTATAATGCAGTCATCAAATATCAAATTTTTTAGTCGTATATGAGGTTTGTCAAAAAATAGTAAATTCACCCATATATAAAAAAATACTTATCTATAAATGGGAAACTTACCCGCGGCGCCCTCTATTTGTACGGGTGGCGCCACCTTGAGAGTCCCGTCAGTACCTCTAACACAAATCAGATGGTTGTAAACTTCGCTATAACAGCCGAAAAAGAAGATTCCTGTAATTTTACAGTTTTTGGTGGCAGATTCAAAATTACTGAAATTTTACTTTTATTGCAAAATGACATTTTTGGTCAATAGACGCGTAGGTTGATGGTTCGCGCCCGGACTATGGTGAAAATTTTTTCAATTTATTTGCTTTTTATAAGAGAGAAAGATACAGACAGAGAAACATGCTATGCGCACAGCTTACAATAGCTTCCTATATCAAAAAGTGTCGTGACAAAACTTTTCGTAAGAATTTTATCCGTCTAGCCTCCTTTCACAACGCGCGATAAGGAACTTCGTTCCAAAATGAATTCAACAACAATGCTGGGAAGTTCAAAGCTGTATGGAAGAATAACTAGGTACTTCTGTCACTTTTTAGTTAATGAAACATGTTTTTTTAAGGCCCGGTTGTACATTTGAAGCTTAAGATTGAGCTCAACTGAGCTGGGCTTAAAATATAAGCTTAGCTCAACCCTAAGCCTGTTGTACAAACATGGTTCAGTAGCAGCTCTACTAAACCTATATTTGCAAGTGTTGGTAGAGCTTCTTTCGAACTGACACATGCGTATGAAGTAAATTGGTCACATGTTTGTCAAATAACCTAACTAATGTCATATTTGCTACCTATTAGTTTTACAAGAAATTTCCTCTGATATACAATCTGTCACAAAGCGAACGGTTTCTTTAGAAAAACGAAATCTTTGTATAAACTTATGATCTCTCCAACATTCAAAGTTATTCATACGCTCTCATACACCCGAGGTCTTCTCGGGTGTTGTACGATTCCAATAAGTTCCGAAAAATCCTCATCATCGGTTAAAATATCCATAATTAACTTTGACAAACTTTTAAATTAATATTAAATTAAGTACAGGTTATGTTTGCAAACAATTCATTCACATTTAAGCCACGGAACATGATAACAATTTATGTTCCGTGCTTAAGCTTACATTAAACCTGCTCTCTTGGAGGCTTTACTAAGCTTAAGGTTTAAATGAAGCTCAACCGTAAGCCAACTTTGTACAACAGCAATCTGACGCTGAACCTGAGTTCACACTTGAGCCTTCACTAAGCTACAATTGTACAACCGGCCCTTTTATAAAGATAAAGCTTAATGGGTGCACCTCACATTACAGTCGTTCACAATACATATTCTCGACATTGTCTATTAAAGTAAAAGTCCCACTATAAACAATAAAAACTAACTAAGAATACTCAACACACACACACAACACACACACAAATAAGCAAAATAGTTTTTGAAAACAAAAACTGGACAAACTCACGATAGTAAAAATATGAGTTCCCAAAATATTGTTGATTTTTTTAATATTTAAATGAGAATGCTACGTTTTTTTTGTTCAGCAATGAAACTGTATTAGTTTTTTTCATTTTTCTATGAAAAAATGTTTATTTAGTGGTTTATGAGTGAAAACTGTTAATTTGTTTTAAGTTTGTGTGATATTTCCTATTTTTTCTAATAAAAACACCTTTTATTATAAGTATTCTGCCGTTTTTTTTAACTTTCATACATGCAGAAACTTTTTTAAAAACCTAATATGAGGGCAAAGTTGTAATAAAATGTTTTAAAATTGCTCAACGATGATTTTTAAATGAGTGGGCATAGTTGAAAAATTTGCTGACAACTTTGCCCACCCCCTTTTTATTTTTTTTTCGGATACTTCCTATGAGGATATCGAAACAACACTGGAACTAACGATGCAAAAACATAGCTTTTGGGATAAGTGCAATTACCAAAAAAAAAAAATCTCACAAAAATATATTAACCAAAAACAATATTTTCGTGGGCAAAGTTGTAAGGTTTTACGGTAATTACATTCATTCAAATTGAAACTTCAGATTATTTTATTTTTTAAAAATGTTTCTATTTTGAATTAACATTTATCTCTTGTGATTACGAAACACATGATAATCTTTCAGATTTTCCATGTTTTTCAACAATCTTGCATTTAAAACTTGGAATAAGTGCATATTCATTTATTTTGCAAATAATAAAATACATTCAAACAATAAGTAACAAACATGTTAGAAATTAATGTTAGAAACAGACAAATTTAATTTTTACCTATTCTAATGCTTCGACATATCCAACTTTTTTTAGTAACATTTTTCGATATTGTCAATTTTAAAGATACTTTACTCTTGAGTAAAACTCATATTTTTTGACAAACCTTGTATACGACTGAAAAATTTGATATTTGATGACTGTATTATAGGTTTTAGATAATGCAGAACTTTTTATGAAGAATAACTATTTTTCCTAAAATTAATAATAAAAAAGTTTTCCATATGATTCCAACTTAGGGGGACATTTATATTGTATATAAAAAAAGAAAATGTATCTAGTAGCTTATTATAATATAAAAAAATCTTTTTTTTATTAATAAAATGTTTGAATAATACTCAATCAGTGTCACTGGTTGGTGAAGTGAGTAGGAGCGAGACTGCGAAACTATTTTTAGCCAAGAAAATAGTAGTGAGGACTGTGAAAGCCTGTGTGAATCTACCAAAAAAATATTTTCTATACCTCATACATTGTAAGTCGAGTGCCAGATTAAAAGATCGCATTGTGTATGTTTATTTTCATAACAAACATTTAAAAAAAAATTTTTATTGAGATTGGAATTTCATAGAAAAATTTTTAATACATCAAGTCGATATGTGGCAAAAAATGTTGGTAGTTCACAGATGTTTTGTTAATACATTTTGCAGTTACAGTCATTGTGAGGAGAAAAAGAATTATTTTTTTTTTCAATTCTTCCCTCCTCTAATATTTTCGGCTGCAAAATTATACCTCCCATCATAGAACTTTCATTTCAGTTGGTGTACACTTTCTTAAGTTGATGTGAAGACGTTAAAAAAGGTAGAACGTGTCGCAGGACACACGGTAGGAACGTTAGTACCTTTTAAGCAAAATAATACATTTGACGTTATAGATAAACAATTTGCATATTTTTCGGTGGTTTAGTAGTAAGCAAACCAGACTTTCACGCGTTAGACCCGTGAAGAAGTTTTTTTTTATTGTTAATTTTATTTTTAAATAATTATTCTGCTTGATATTAATAACGACAACAGGTAGACAGCATCGTATATTTAAAAAGGGAAACAGTAGCATTACACAAATTGGACATTTAAGAACTGTACGTTTACCACAAAAAAATTAGTGGAAACATAAAATTGAATTGTTAATATGCTGTTCGACTCGTGTGGATTGTCCATTTTAAAGTTATCGAATTAAAATATTCAAGTTTCAAGTTTTCAAATTTCAACACCCTGTATTTCGAAAAGTAAATGTACTGGACCCCTTAATCCTCATATCATCTTGTCCAATTTTACGAGAGGAATCTACATGCAAACGTTGTAATTACCCTACGTTCTAGATGCTTATACCATTTTTTGCGCGATCGTATTGAAATAAATTCCGAATAAAATAATTTAAATTTCTTCGAAATGAACGAAATATCAAAAGTGACATTTATACTTCTCGATCAGTTCAAAATATATTTTGCATTTTGGTGAAATTGTTTTTATGCTATTTATTACTTTTCGACATCTGAACGGTAAGTAAATCACTTACCGACGTGTTAAACTTAGAAACCAGTAAGCACAACCTACCGTCCTGACAACAGTTGCTGTAAATAAACAAAAAAGATCAATCGCGCAAAAAAATTTATGGAAATAATAGTAGAAATTTATCCGAACAAATTCAAGTAGATCACCAGCACTGCGAATACCAGCTTTGTATAGAATTTTAATATAGCATCGATGGTTCAGTGGTAGAATGCTCGCCTTCCACGCGGGCGGCCCGGGTTCGATTCCCGGACGAAGCATATCTGCATATCATCACTGCTTCGTAGACGAGAGAGAGACTCAGGAGAGAGCACACGCACGCAAGCAAGGCACATAACGAAACAACGTAACATAACGTAACGTAACGTAACGGTCAGATCTTTTGCGTCGCGACCCCTGGTCGCTCAAACATAACCTGACGTAAAGAACTCCAAGAAGAAGTTCCAAAAAAAGATTTACTATGCAATAACATTGTGATATAAGTACATAAATATAAAAGAAGTATATTTCTGAGTAGATTTAAAAAAAATGTACACCTCCAGCTAAAATACAGAGCATTTCCAAGAAAACTATCAACTTCACATAATTTTGAAGTCGTCATTTATGAAAAAAATTAAAAAACACGTAAAAACTCATATATATCATATATAGGGGGTCCTTTTGCTCATGAGTAGACGTAATAACTTCAACCCCCTCCCCCCATGATCATCACTCCTAATTTTTTAAATGGAACACTCTATACATTATTGCGAAAATGCCAAAAAATCACTACTAACCGACTAAATTACTCATTGAAAAAATTTGTATACAGGGTGGTCCAAACTGAAATGGAAGATTCTTCGCCTAAAAATATAACAATGTGATTCAACTTTCTTTAATAAAATATTGATGATAAAAAAGATACAGGGTGGCAAAGTTAGAATGTCAAAAATGTTCTTCCTCAGTAAATTGAAAGATTTTTGATATACAAACGTAAGAATTTGTAGATAGGGGTTTAGGGCCTGGGAAATCATAATATGTTATCCATTTCGATGTATTTTCTAGAGGGCGCCACAAAAGCTATGTAATTGGTATAACTGTGCGATTAACTTATTTATCGTCATAATTTTCATTTGATTTATTAGCACAAAAATAATAATGTTAGTAGGCGCTGATGTCAGCGGAGTTTTCGAAAAACAAATTCTCTTAGGGTGGGTATTATAAAACTATTTTGACATATAACCAAAAGTTAACTTGTAGAATGACGTCACATGTTATAGTTAACTTCGAAATGGCGGAGTTAACTTTGTCGGGTGGAAGAGGTATCGATTAAAGTTAACTTTATGGAAAAACCAGGTTTTCGTTTTAAAGCTTTCTACTTTTTCCTGTCCATACTTTTTTTTTGTTTCTTCTTTTAAATTTCCCCATTTATCTGGCAACTGTTTAGTTGTCCTAGGGGCAAATCCAATCTCCACTAGTTTTTTTGAGATATCATTCTAAGTAGTTTCTTTACCTTTCCTCAAAACACTCCCCCATGTCCTTAAATTCTTCCACTAATGATAGAAGAGATTCAATTTCCTCATTGAAAAAGTTTATGGCTCGTCTATCCATTCAGACAGGAACAAATAAAATAAAAATTCGACATTGGGGACGAAATAACAAATAAACCAAAAAGACATATCTAAACTAGACCATAAAACTAAAGTCAAAATGCCAAAACTCTAGGCCATGCTCCATGTTATTCTTGTTTTTATTTTTCTTCTTTTTTTGAAAATGAAACTTTTATAAAACTGACATTATAAAACCTAAAGTTAACTTGACTGTTAAATTCAAAGTTAAGTTCTAGACATGTTTATAATACCCGCCCTTAATGTCATATTTTGGCAGATATCAGCGAAAAATGGATTTTTGGAATTTTGGGTTCTTGATACTGGACCTGGATATTGGGAGAATATTGGGAGAGTATTTTGCTTAACTAACTACCGGCTTGTCCCTCTATTTATTGGACTACTGGTAATTTCTCACTTCGTAAAACACACGAATTGGAAAGTTTTATAGATACCTGTCATGATATTATTTAAATTTCGATCATCGGAATAACAATTGCTTCGAAAATATACAAATGAGGAGATTATCGACTATTCGGCTAAACATTTTGAACCAAACCAGAAACATTGTTTGTTTAAAACAACAAACGGATTTTACATAAAATTTTATAGAACCATTAGGACGAGGTAATGTTTATTTGTATAAAACCGTTGGCCGCTATTTTATTTTTTCAACAATGACTAGGAAGTTTTTTTCACGATAATGAATTTTTCGGTTTAAATTACGTTAAAATAAACAGCAACTGAGAAAAAAATTATGGATCAATTTTTTTCCGGTGAATTGCTCATATTTTTGGTCATAATAATTAATGAATGTGTTTCTCAATCGATTTACTATAACCATACATAATAAGTTATTTTAAGGGCCGCTTTTAGTTAGTGAGGTTAGTTATCTGTGACCTTGACATAACTATACGTTATATGGTTGGATATGGTTGTATCTACTTCTATCAATAACTTCCAAGTAATTTCTTTTCAAACTCTTTTTCTACGCCTTTGTCTATAAAACGAATATCGCTAAAACCCCTTTTCTACGTTCCGCCGTTCTAAAAAAATGTAAAAATGAAAACAAAACTGTTTTCAAATTGCACACGTCCCTACTCTTTGTTCTAAGATGTATGGCCTTTTCTGTTGATATTTCTAAGCCGCTTTTCTGTTTGATGTGGGACACGTGTTCATTTCCACCACTTTTAAAGAATTTGGCCGTTAATTATCTGCCCGCCTCCAGTTTAGAATTCATCAAATCAGGGTTGTTCATAACTGGCAATTTTCTTTTTAGAGACTTCTATTAACTGTCGAGCAGAGAAGATGTGTTAGGAGTCTTCTATTAACTCTCCAGCAGATATCTTCTATTAACTGTCCAACAGAGAAGATGTGCTAAGAGTCTTCTATTAACTGTCCAGAAGAGTAGATGTGTTAAAAATATTCTATGAATGCTCAAAAAGAAAAATGTGATAAAACTTCGTGTCGTGACCGCTAATATAGCATAATTATGCTTGAATTTTACTAAAAAGTTTTGTGTTTTAAAAGTTTGGAGTTGACTCTCCAGGTGCATAAACGTATAGTGCCGAAGATAATAGCCCTCGGCCTGCGGCCTTGGGCTATCATTAAGCAACACGCTTTCAGCATTCTCTATGACAAAATTATCTCGGTATTATCAAGACCCTAGGGCCTAGGGGTATTACTACTGATAATAACTAATTAATAATACTAATTCTGTACCAGCTTTCTTCCTGGTATGATGGTTCCAAAAAATCCTAATTTAGGCAAAGATCCAACCCTGGGATATACCGTTACCTATTAGAGTTCTACGTGCCGGTATAGACATGTTACAAATGGGCCAACGTGTCATGTTATAAATTGGCACCAACGTCATGTTACACCGAAAATATATACGTTACCATACTAAGAGAATAAGGTGCCAGATATCTTGAAGATTTGACATTTAAAAGCATTTTATACAGGGTATCTAGAAAGCTACAGGAAGCTACAGTTACTAGTGGTTATTTTAAGTTTTAGCTTAAATTACCTTAATCCGAAAATGCTACAGCCTTTTAGCTACAGCCTTTTAAGAAGACGTCCTCATATAAGTTTTCTTCAAATGATATTCAAAAATACCGTTACTTAGAATATTCAAACTTGGTATAATCAATAAACAGTCACAAAAGTCCTATTAATGTGTTACCTGTTTACGAGAAGATACTGGAAATTGCGGTTAAAGATCAAATAATGAACTTCGTAACTCAAAAAAATTTACTGGTTCAGGAAATCGCACTCCTGCAAAAGTGCGCTGTAATTCCTAGTTTCTTTTTGGAAGACAGAGTTATTTAAGAAGGGGATTATTGGTGTGGTATTTTTGGATTTTAAGAGAGCGTTTGAGACAGTAAATAGAAAGCTATTGCTACTTAAACTGCGTAAGTATGGTTTTGTGAGTAAAGTATTGGATTGGTTGACGTCTTATCTTGAAAATAGAAAACAGTCTGTGAAGTATAAGAGTTCATTCTCAGAAATGGTAGATATGGACCTAGGAGTTCCTCAAGGTTCCGTTTTGGGGCCATTACTTTTCCTACTGTACATTAATGACATAGTGAGGCATGTTGTAAGGTGTAAAATTGAATTATTTGCAGATGACACTATGCTATATTTTGTTGGTAGTGCAGATGAAATAGAGAAATATTTAAATGAGGACCTAACTAACATATTTGAGTGGTTATGTGACAATGGTTTGAAAATTAATATTCAGAAAACCAAATTTATGATATTGGGGAAAAAAGGCAATATCAGTAAAATTAATAAGTCATTTAACATTACAATAAAAAAATGATGAAAGGGTTGAGAGAGTAACTAAGTTTAAATATTTAGGAGTAATGCTAGATCCAGAATTAAATCTACATGAGCATTGAAAGTACATAGAAACAAAAATTGCAACTAAAATATATTTCCTAAATAGAGTGGCTAGTAAAATTTCTAAATTTGCAAGACTGACTATATACAGGTCAATCGTGTCGCCCCATTTTGACTATTGCAGTAAACTGATATATTTCGCTAGTAAAAACAATCTCAACAGATTGCAAAAGCTGCAGAATAGGGCAATGAGGGCAATACTTAAATGTAATAGGCGCACCTCCATTGAATATATGATGGATACATTATCAATTATGTCTGTTAAACAACGACTGACGTTGAATCTTTGTGACCAGATGACATATATTTCGGATATGCATGCATATAACACAAGAAATAGTGCACTTAATCTGTATGTTGGTACTGACTACGTGGGTATTGACTCGCTGTTTAGTTTTGGGCTAGTATTATTTAATAGCTTACCAAATACACTTAAGCAGTGTCATACGTTGGGATCATTCACAAGACAAATAAAAGAATACGAACGTACAAATGTCCCGATTAAATGAGACTTTTTATATTATAATAATAAATATTCGAAAATGTTTTTAAAAAATTGGTATTTTGAGTGTTTTTTTTTATTATTTCTTTTAATTACGTTTTATCTTTATACCATTATATACTTTTTTGACTTATACTGTCTTATACATGTACAAGAGCAAGTTCTGCTAATAAAGAGTATTAATAACAAACCAGTCGTTCGCTGTGGATAAATTTTGTTCACATACTTCACAAGCGTGTCAGTCGGGGGGACCAGCAGGTATTTTTATTAAAAAAATTTATTTTCATAATCTCATTCAGTCTCATCAACCAGAATTAGTGTCACATCTGTCACATTTAAATTTTTACCAAAGTCCATGTCCGCCTGTCCACATCCTATCTTTAGTCGACTTATCTAAAGAAGACGCGGTGCAGTTGAATTACACCAAGCTTTACTTAAGGAAGAATAAGACATGTAAGGACTAGCCCAATTACCCAGACTATTGAAACGATATGAACAGTTCAAATTTTTAATACATTTTTAGCTGTTAGATAGATTTGTGTGCTGTCTAAAAATGATGAAGTTTAACATAGCGCAGGTGAAGTTAATAAATTGACCCAACAAAGTTAATCGATCGAAAACGGAAAGATAAACAACCGATTAAAATTTGATACTGTTATTAAACCAGAAATTATTAATTACAGCATTATACATATATCAAACGTAGAAAACATTCCGTCTTGCAGCATAAATATTTAAGATATATTTGACGATTACGCGGGTGTAAGCGAATTTATCATTTGCGACATCGAAAAAAAATGTTTAGGTTGAAAATGTTTTATTGCAGGTTTTCTTATTGTGGATAAAGTCCAGTCGTTAATGAGAAAGAAAAAATTAATTCAGTAATATTCTTTTTCTATTGAATGTTCACTTATAAAAGGCCCGAGGGCCGTAAGTAACATAAGTAACTAGGGTCCAAGGTAACAATGAAAATGGTAAATTTAAAAAAAGTACCGATTGTGCAAAAAATATTTTTCCACTACTAGCTGTGAAGTTCAACGTAGAAGTTGAATTTCTCTATTAGTGGTGAATAATTTTTTCTATTATTAACCTAGGTAAATAATGGACAACTTCGAATATTTTGAGAATTCAGGGATAGTAGTTCAACAAAAACTAGTGCAACATAATTTGGTATACCCAGGAGATTGTTTTTAACATATTTGCTGCTTGAAATTACCTTTCAACATAAAATTATTTGTATAAAAATGCCATTAGTTTAAAATTCGCGCTCAACCAAAAATGACTCATGACTAACGAGTACGTTCATAATATATCGAAAACTGACAGTGTACTTGTAAGTCAGACGACGGGGTAAACGCATCTCGTGGTGCGTTTGTGAATTATTTTTGATTTTTGTCTTAAATTTGGATAGTAGTGGAAAAATTGTATATACACCATGGTGGTGAAGACACTTATAAACCTCGCACCTTATTTCGCAAGGGGCAAAGCCCCTCTCGAAACAATTTTGAGCTCAGTCAATAATAATAGTCTTCACTACCTTGGTGTATAATATACTAGAGAGTTATTGGAACTTTTATAAGGTCAAGCAGTAGTAGTGCTGCCCTTATAGTGACATACGCATGCGCATTTTATGTTTTAAAACAAGGGAGACATTAAGGTTAGTGCTTCTCCTTATTTGTGCGCGATTACTGCAGTGCACTATCCCAACTTTATTTCATGTTTCATATTTATATGTCACAATTTGTAGGTGATCTGTGACATCTGTGACACAACAGGACTGGACACAACCTAATTTTTAATAGATGAATACAAAATAATAATAATAATAATAAATATTTTCCAATGAAGATAAAAACGTATTTACTTTAAAAAGGTAAGGTTACATTTTTAAAAACAACCTTACCTACCTTAATATAATGTCATTATAGAGTTTCATGTTTCAATAACTCCAAATTTTAAGTCTGTTTTAAGGTCGAGCACACAAGTTTAAGGGTAGATGGGACGATGCAAAAGGTTGCAGGCTTGCCAAGGAACTGCTGCAGTATCCGGACAGCAAAGTAGCCAAAAAATACGTGACTATGAACAGACAGAACCTTCGGACAGCTACGGGTATTCTGACCGGTCAATGCCACCTACGAAAACACCTCTACAGACTGGGTCTGTCTGACACTTCACTCTGTAGAGGATGTGAACAGGAAGATGAGAGACTGTCGAACACATTCTTTGTGAATGTCCGACACTCTCTCAATTTAGGTTTTCCGTATTCGGCGAGTACAGGCTAACACAAGCCAACATGGGGAGCTTACTTCCCGCGACGTTATCGCCTACTTCAAACAAGTAGGCTGGATGACGAGCCAGAAGGAAGTCTGAACCTCGGAAGGATGCACAATGGGCCAATTGTGGCCTAAGTGCTGTGGGGGTCACCCACCCTTCAAATTCTTACAGATACAGATACAGATACAGAAGGTCGAGCACTATTTATTTAAGGTTATCAAAATTATTGCAAGAAAGTGAATTCGTGTTTCCAATAAAGGTGGATTCATGCAAGAAAAAATTAAAACTAAGATTAATTTAAAACTAAAACTAAGAAGATAAAACTATGTTATTTTTTAATTTAAATCTCAATTTCTTAGTTTTTTGCATGAGCATATACGTGTAATGTAGATGTCATTAAAAAACAAATATATACAAGGTGTGTAATAAATAATTAATATTTTCTTCTTTTCTGGTGTACAATAATCGGATATATTTACTTCATACAGTGTTATTAAGTTAACTGTTTTCCACAAAACACTTACATAATATAAATGTTATATCTTACAATTTAATTTTATGTATTATAAAATCCTGTCAGCCGTCATGGTTATCTGACCTTATAATGCCGGTTGGGCGTAAGCCAAACTAAAAATCGTATAAAATTCAAATTTTGAAATGCTAGTTAGTTGGTTCGGGTTATTAAATCTTCACATCATTAAAACATTTTGATTTATTTCGTTATAAAATTTTATAGAATTTGAAAAAATGCTTATTTCTTATTTAGGTTGTCTTAAGTGGCTATTGTCCAAATAAATTTCGAGTAGAAATAGGTAAAATAAGGAACAAAGAGTAGAGGCAAGGATTACTACAAGGAGCAGTCCTCAGGCCAGTGTTCTACAACATCTACACGAAACAAACAGTTGTACCAAGGATTAGAACAGAAAAAGTGATGGAAGTCGCTTATATTAAGGATGTTGAAAGAAAGTGGTTAAAACTATACATTTTATTTTTCAAACAATATTCATAATTGGGAACGTAAAGGTCGGGCAAAGTGAAATTTTGGCGTAAATATTTTTAAAATTGGCGGGCGCAAATTTTACTGGTACGGTAACTTAGCTTCATCTAGTTGGTACCTCTGAATTCAGTATGGCTCTTAAAACTTGTATACTCTAGACCAGTCTTTCACAACGTGGGCGATAACGCCCCCTTGTGGGCGCTGCAGGCCTAAAGGGGGGCGGTAAGAGACCCAGAAAAAAAAGGGGGCGTTGTGTAGGGCTTTGGGGTCGATTTATAATTTCATCTACCTAGCTAGGAAGACTCTTAGACACCGACTGAGCTCTCGACTCTCGACTACATCCTGTGAACATCAACTAATACTAATTAAGATATAGCTCAAACTCGGTTCGATATAATAGACCGCAGGCAATTATGTTTTAACAAGTTTTTGTTAAATAATCCGATTTGTACATTCCTGTATCAATCGGCTGGTTCTATAATACTTGTTCTTGCTTGTCGAGTACGATTGGGCTTCGAATGAGATAAACGAGTTTATGCACGTTTGTCTTATTCCTGTTGGTGCGTGCTGCTCA
Organism: Galerucella calmariensis; assembly: GCA_910591675.1. Classification (NCBI taxonomy): domain Eukaryota; kingdom Metazoa; phylum Arthropoda; class Insecta; order Coleoptera; family Chrysomelidae; genus Galerucella; species Galerucella calmariensis. The sequence continues at coordinate 151,071 of CAJUYG010000227.1, read as the reverse complement.
GTGCTGCCAGACGTGAGGTAAGAAATTATCGAGCAGCGTTGACAAAATTATCGGATTTTTCAGAAAATTATGTTACACAGAGAATAATTTAAAACAAGGGCCCTAATAAGAAAATATTATGCACGAATTTTTTAAAATTCATTTTATTAATAATAAAATGTTTCTGGTAAAATATAAAAACTTAAAAACATAAATTATGTGATAAAATATATAAAAAAAGAAACAAAAACATATATTCTACTCATTTACTCTTCTAAACATTAACCCAACGTAACATCTCGAAAAAAATCACAGTCAAAAAAATCATAAAGATAAAAAAAACCTATTCAAAGCAAACTTAGACATCGTCTTCATCGTCCTTTTGATAAATATTATTTAAAGACATTCCGTTGTGATGATACCTATTCATGTCCCATGTTATTTCAATAATGCGTTTCAATAATCAGTTATAAGTACTTAGCGGTTTTTAAGTATGTTTAAAAAGGGGGGCGTTAAAAAATAATTTATTCTTAAAGTGGGCAGTAGACAAAAAAAGGTTGGGAACCTATGCTCTAGACGCTAGATCAACTTATCGTGTTTATCAATAAATATTGTAATATTTTTTTAGTGTTCTGGTAAGTCTTTATTTTCGTATTTATTTGTCAGCTAAAAAATAAACGTTTAGATTTACTTATTTTCATTTGTTCACACACCATTTTTTTTCATTTAAGGAAATGGTAGGTTGGTTTGTTATCGACGTCACCATGGCGGGCAAAGTAAAATAGAGGTGGTGCGGGCAAACTGAAATATTTCACTTTGCCCGCTTGCATTTTGTTCCCGCATGCTACAGTATTATTTGATGTTCTGTTGCTTGTTTTCAGGTGAAAGATGGTACATAACTATAAAAGAAAAACCACCCATCAATCATGGGATGTAAGTACTATGGAAGCGGCGATTTCTATCAGACAATAAGGATTTGTATTACTTTGTACCATTCTTTTTCAATTAAACATTGAACTGTGCTTAGGATATAGTTGGTTATATTTCACTTTGCCCTCATGAAAATTTCACTTTGCCCGCAGCTTATTTTTTTTATTTGTGTGTCATTAGATTCCTGGTTTTTACTTAATACATTGTAAACCTGTGTAATATAGCTACCAATTGTGCCTACTTTAACTTTTGTGAGTACAGTTCCAAGTCCACAGAACATATTCAAACGTTAGCTATTCCACTTTGCCCGACTTTTTGTTGAGAGCTCAGGTGAGAGGCTTGTTCGCCGTATTTTGAAGTTTTTATTATTGAAAAATGCAGTTATATATCATGCGATCTAATGTTGAGTAAATTGTTAAAGAAAAATTTAACATGGAACTAACTCACTTGTCAGTCGCAAACGGTAACTTGAGTAACTTGACTATTGATATGTTTGTGACAACTTGATGCATTCGGTGTGTCGCAAAGAGTGATTAGTGGGCTTAATAGTAGATTTTGGGAATGAGGTGATATTTCTTAAGGACGTGGAGTGGAGAGACTGGAAGACCAATGTTTACTAACAGAAGGTAAGATCGCTTCATTACTATCACTGCATAAAGAAATCGGCTATAGACGAACCCCCCTCAATGTTGTAACAGGAGTAGCTCGCCAAAGATGGGATCCACTGTCCACACGTCACGCTGGAATTGGGATTTTTAGATCTCCCCCCCTGGTTGTCACGCTGTGTCACACTTTCTGTGACCCCCCTATCAATATTACGTCACAAAATCCAAATACCCCCCTCCTAAGAATGACAAATTTTGATTGAAAGTACATAAATTTATAAGTTAAAATATCTGTGTATTTACTAATACGAAATGAGTGACTTCTATCATGACAGAAATTTAAAAAAATAGTTGGGAGAAATACTCTGGTAAAATTTTTTGATGTCGCCCCCCGACCCCCCTTGTCACATCTTCTCACACTCAGCAAGACCCCCCTTGTGTGCGAACGTATTTTATGGCCCCCTGAGTTGTCAGGTGAAAATCGTCTGGTAAATTAAATCGGAGGAAGGTGAAGAGCAGAAACAACAAAAAATGGGCAAGACTTCCTATCCTAAGAAATGTCAAAGATAAGCATAATGGAAGATATAAAAAGTGAAGATTTCTTGGATAGTCAAACACTTTAATGTAGGAAACAAGAATGGATGAAGTTATTGAAAGAAATGTAGAACTAAAATCGATCCATTAAGTATAGAGGAAAGCTTTTCAATGTCTTACTTGAAATTAATTTCCAAACCAACACGTATTTTTGACACATTAATTGTTTTTCCATTGGCAATAAAAAAGGTTTTTATGTGGTGTTGTGATAATAAAGAAAATCCCATTTAGAACAACAACAGAGCGTGTAGAAGATCGATTTGGTGCGCATCGTAAACTGTTTTCAAATGTTTAATCACTTTTGGAACTTTTCCATCGGATATTAAACAATCATTCGCCCGGGAAAAAATTGGTACCGTGTAACGTGCGAGTTTGTTTACAGCAGTTTTTTCTTTTAATGAGTTTTCAGTGGAATTGAAAAACCATACTAATGTGAGGATATGAAATATTGCAAAGTTATATTTTGATAAAACATGTAATTTCAAAATAGGAAAGAAGAAAAGTAAAATTGTAGTAGATATATTAAGAGGTGGGATACATGAAAAAAATCTTTGTTTTGATTTTTCTCTTGGAAGATTTGAATAAACCTGCAAATTTTTTGACAGACAATCTTCAAAATAGGTGAGAGCTATCGATTTTTTGCAAAATCAGTCAAAAACTCGAGTCTCCGAATTGTACACCGACCCCAAAAGTTTAAACAAGTTAGCGACCGAGATGTATAGGCGTTAGTGGAATATAAATAAGATGTACACCTCTCATTCGAAGTAGATTACGAGAAGTGGTGCATACGGTGAAAGAAAGCATGTATCGGAGTGGTTCCGAGAAAAAATTCCTGATGTACAATGTAGCAAAAAAGTGGACACATAAAATTAGTTTTAAGGTTACACAAACTAATAATAGACATCTCTAATAGAGCTTCCTGTTATAAGATCCAAGAGGCTACAGATATTAGAAAATATTCTGAAAAAAATGTACCAACTTAGGTTTTGGATGAGGAGTGGATTTTTAGCAAAGATTAGATTTTTGTTGAAGATGCTGATATAGTTTTCAAAAGTAACCGAAAAACTGGTAACTAGACTCCGTTTCACGTAAGAAGAAGCCACTTGAAGTTGCAGTCGTGTGCGCGAACTTGCTGTCAAAACCATATTGTAAAATGGACATTCGACTTTAAATCAGTAGCGAAACGCTTCCACATTTTGTAGGTTAACACAAAATAACATTATTACAAATTTTTTTATCTAGTTCCGCTATAAAATTGAACACTCTAAGTCACTCCTTGACATTAGGTAACGTCACATTTTTCATAACCTTCATATATCAGTTATGAAAAGTAGTTATGTAAAAACTTTACGTAACTGTTTAAGTTTCAACATGAGTTTCAAAGAATAATTTGTTAATTAGGTACTGTCAAAACTGACAATTATTTCATTATTTAAACTGACAATTACCCCATTATTTTAATTCAATAATATTTTAAGATTTATAAACATTGAAAACAACATTATTCAGGACACAGTTATTTAAAGTAAGTCAATTTTCTGGGTGAAGACTTCATAGTAACAATACTTCTAACACCATTTGAATCCACTTTAATATTACCATTGTAATTGAAGATTTTATTAAAAATTATAAAAGCGCGGAATTGGATAAAACGTTGTACGTAAACACGTTATGAAGAGAACGACATTGTTCAACTCGCATAATTTGCAGAACTCGCTGGCGCTCGTTTTGGCAAATATTACGCTTGTTGAACAATATCTCTCTTTTCATAACTAGTTACGTAAATAAATATTAAAACTTTCTTGTAAAAACAGTGATCAAATGTTTTTTAACAAATGACAGGCGGCATGCTATTATTATTTTAATATTTATAATATATTCACACATTCTGACAGTGAACATGCTCCTCGGATAAATGTCCGGGTTGTCATGTCAGGCCTTAACACGTTCCCTGCCAACCCGTCATGAGCATTAATTGTTTTTGCTATCTCACTGCGCCACAACGTTTTTCTATTTCTAGTAAAAAGTAGAGAAAATAAAAAATGAAAAAGTTTTCATGTGCTCACTGGGCCTCTTAGATCATGCCTTAGGCACGGCATGGTTTAGTTCGTGGCCGACGGCTCTCTAGGAACTTCTTTCATTTATTTATTGTTGATTTTTGACATATTTAGGGTTAAAAAAAATAATAAGAAAATAATATAATAGTATATTATTCAATTATACACCATTTTGTTGCCGTCAAAAAAGCAACTAACGCTACGTGCTTGGTGGAAATGTTGTTTGACGTATACCGTCGCCTGCCGTATTTGACGTACGTCAACGTCTCGCACGTCGCCGGACTCGGTGGAATGTGGGCGCTTTATACATACGGTTGCAACCGTTTGAACAGAGCGCGCTATTAGGAATAGAAAGCAATACCAAACTAGATGTTCGCGAGCCCTTATGGATTGCCTACTTTATCTATCTATATTTAAAAAAAACTAGATTCGAAAATGGATAATTTAAAAAAAATCTACTTACTAATTGTCCTTTCTGGTACCATTCCTCTGAAGAAGTTGAAGTCATTGAAGTATGTAAGTGTGGTTAATTCACTTTAATGTTTCACATGGGTTTGAAAAATTTGCAAAATTCTATGGCCCAACTCCAAGTCTCTACTATAAATATACACATCAACATTGTGTTAATATTTGTTTCGTATGTGTAGTTTTTTTTTAAATAATGAAAACAATTAACAATGGGTAATGTCGAAACATTCTCCAACTGGTAAATTTAAATTAGTTTCACATGGTAATTTCGATTTGTCAAGTCATTCTCATTGGGAATGTTAAGCAAATCAATATAAAGTGGTACCTACTAAGTTTGTAAGGCTGATAATATATAAGGTGTAGTCAAAATATGAATCATCCGAGTGATGTAAAGAACCTAATATCTTTAAAATCGAACTTAATATTAATATATGTAATTTGGAAGCTTTCATTTGGTCCTTTCGGTGTAAATATAGAGAATATTGGAAGGTTCTAGGTACTAGAATACAGTCATAAAAATATCAAATTTTTCAGTCGTATACAAGGTTTGTCGAAAAATTTAAGTTTTACCCAAGAGTAAAGTACTTTTAATTTGACAATTTCGAAAAATGTTACTAAAAAAGGGGGTCACAATTAAAAACTACGATTAAATATGTAATTAAATTCATTTAAATTGGAACTTCAGATTATTTTATTTGTTACTTATGTTTCTTTTTTGAATGAATTCATCTCTTGTGATTACGAAACACATGATACTCTTTTAGTTTTTCCATGTTTTTTAATAATTTTGCATTTAAAACGCGGAATAAGTGCATATTCATTTATTTTGCAAATAATAAAATACATTCAAACAATAAGTTATGAAATTAACATCATAATAATGTTAGAAAAAAACAAATTTAATTTTTACTCATACTAATGCTTCGACATATCCAACTATTTTTAGTAACGTTTTACGAAATTGTCAAATTTAAATGTACTCTACTCTTGGGTAACATTCATATTTTTTGACAAACCTCGTATACGATTGACAAATTTGATATTTTGATGACTGATAGTGCAGGGCTTTTTATGAAGAATAACTTTTGATTAATGATACCAACTTAGGGGGACATATCGTATAAAATTGAAAAATACTCAAAAGTTTGGAAATAACACCACTGTTTTTTTCCAAAACTAAGAGTTACTTTCAAAAAGTGCTTTGATTTTTGTCTTAGGTCCTGCTGTCAAGTATATATGAACTCAAAACGACACAAAAAGTCAAAAATGTTCAGAATAAATTTTTTTTTTGCACTGGTCTTTCAAAATTCCTATGCACTTAAGATTGGCTGTCATAAAGGACTCATTAATTAGAAGGGCGATAAAATGGTTAACTGTATACAGTTAGTGTGAAGAGAGATTTTCTTTCTCATTGATGGGAAACGCCACCCGGCCGCCCAATAGTGACTTGGCTGGTGCCAATGCTTTATACTGTAATTGGGTCACTTTAGTTCATCTTGTTTTAGTAGCCATGTTGCCGGCTATTCAATATTTTCTCAATTATAGTGATACACATAAAGTTGTTTTGATTAATTATTTTTTCCAAAAATTTTAATTGCCTTATTTCAATGCTAACTAATGAATTTATATTTAAAAATATTTCCTATTAAAAATGATAACAAGCTGAAAAAAATTGATTTTCCAAAAATTATAATCTTTAATTTGAAAAAATACTTTGTTTATCTTTTTCATCCCTCCACAGTAAAGGATATCTACAATTCAACATATTTTGGTAAAAGTTTTTAAAAATATTTCTTAAAAAATTTGAAAGGCAAAAATAAAAAATTAATAGTAATAATTAAGCCAATTTAAGAACAGAAAAACAAGCATAACCTAACAGTTTAACGCTTCAGACAAAGCAGAGAGAAATCAAAACAGAAAAAGTATGAATACATTAAAAATTAATAGATTTAAAGACAGCTTTCGACAGAGTATTGAGTAAGGAGTGTAAAGGTAACTACTGGAGCTTGATGAATCGAAAAATGTGATAACATTTACTAGGAACCTATACAGAAAGATGAGGAAGAGGCTGCAATATGGAATGGGGGACTGTATGGGTTCACTCCAGTTGAAAGTAAAAATAAAACCGTTACAACTATAAAGTCTAATTTACGCATTACCAATGGATACATAGTTTTCATAATTATTAAATAAACATCAAATTACACAATAAAAATATTACTCAAATTACATTTGCAAATACCTATATAGAAAGAGATTTTTTTCAAAATGTGTGGCACTATTTTTCAAAAGCTAAAACTATATCAGTATGGATAATAAAACTGATTTCCACCAAAAAATAAATGTCAATTTGACAGACAACAAAACTTAAGACCAGTTTTATTTAAAACAAATAAATATTTGATTTCAAGAATGAACAAATAGTTCGACAATATTTTGAAGCCAAAAGTATCTCAGTAACTTACTGATTTTCACCTAAAAATAAATGTCACTTTGA
>CAJUYG010000227.1:84461-128576 GCA_910591675.1 Galerucella calmariensis | reverse complement strand
CAATTCACAGTTTTTATCCAGCATCTTAGTAATTTTGTGATACTTATCGATAATCTAGCAGATATTTATCACAAACTCAATTAAATATACTCATTAGCCACCAGAATAAAAGGGCCATTAAATCATAAATTTTGATCTTTAAATAACGCGTATTTTTTGGATTGACAAGATTAAGACAGTAAAAAGAGAAGCAGCTGCAGGATACCTTTATTAAAAAATTTTATAAATGGTGTAAAATACTAAGTTTGGATATCTTCTGTATGTTCCTTGTGGTATATTATTCATTCTTTTTTTAATTTCTTGGGAAATTAAACCACAATATTTTTAAATTCTTTATTTCAACGTTTCGGTAGCGTTCCAGCTACCGTTGTCAAGAAAAAATAAGTAGAAATTAATTTTTATCCCTAACTGACACAACAGAAAAAATTTGACAACTAGACAATCAAAAATATTTTGAAGTTTAAGACTGCAAAATTTTGTTATCAAATTTTTATTAAGGTCCATTCATAGTAGATCATATCTCTGGCAAAATGTGAAATGAAATATTTCATTTTATGACATTCCAACGATATGATAGTCTACTAGAAATGGAATCCAGTGAAGTGCACGTTCCAGGAACGGTTTTTATTGGGATAGCGCGTTTTTTCGCTTATATTGGAAATGTTGTTAATAAAACGCGTTTCTTGATAGTTTTTTTGTGTATGAATATTTAAGTTTTTGAAATATGTATACTCAGTTTTGTGATTTTGTGTATTGAAATGTGTATCGATTAACAACTATTCAAATTATAAATCATAAGAAAACCTGGATAAAAACTTATGATGCTATCCTGATAACGCAGGTAATTGATTATTGGAAATTTCTCTTTCTAACATTGGTAACCAAATTTGACTACATTCGGCTGAAATACTAGCTACACATTTATCTGCATTTAGTTGTATTAAAGCACTTTCTTTGGTTTTCCGTCTTTTATTATTGGGTTCTTTTAATATTATTTTTGATGAATCCCATTGAATTTGATGACCCTCTTCCCAAGCATGTTTGCAAATAGCTGACTTAAAGAATTCCCTATCTTTGATATATTTTTTGTGTTCGTTTATTCGTACTTTCAATGGTCTAGATGTTTCACCTAAATAAAATTTGTCGCATTCACATGATATTTGATATATGCAGTTTTTTGAACATTGTTCTTCATTCTTTGGTTTCGTTTTTGTTAGTATTGATCTCAATGTATTATTCGATTTAAAACTAGTTCTAATATTGAATTGATTACCAATTTTCTTAATTCTTTCTGATAAACCCTTAACATACGGTATTGTCAAGTTTCTAAAAATTATGTTAGCTGAATTATTAATATTATTGTTATGGGGTATTAACAATGAGGCCCTCTCTATATGCTTAATCTCCTTATTTACAAATTCTGCAGGGTAATTATTGTTATTTAAAACATCTTTTAAAAAAGTTTTCTCCTTTGTAAATTGATCATCACTAGAACAAATGATTCTGGCCCTATCGTATAAAGATTTCACTATCCCTTTTTTAACGCTTAAAGAATGATTAGAGTCAAAATTCAAATATCTATTAGTGTGTGTTGGAACGCTACCGAAACGTTGAAATAAAGAATGTAAAAATATTGTGGTTTAATTTCCCAAGAAATTAAAAAAAGAATGACTAAGTTTGGAGTTTGGTTTATGTGTTAAATGTAATCAATTGTCTTTCAAATCTTTCAATATATACATTTGAGAGTAAAATTTATACGGACTCTGGTATAGAGACTTGCATAATATTTGAAAGGAAATTGTTTACATGGATAATGAAAAGAAAATTTAGTAAATTCGTTTAAAAGAAACTGACCAATTCCCCTTTGGTTAGCTATAGAATTGAATTTTTGTGATTTCTTGCTTAATGTACTTGTTTATATAATATCCTTATTATAAAAATAAATCCGTAATTTTGTATTAGAAAATATTACAAAATATTTAGTGTTTAAGCTTTGCTATTAAAGAGAAAAATATTAATATGATTTTTTGCTCATTTCAACAATTAATTAATAAATTTAAAAAATCTATACAACATAAATATAAAACACGAACAACCAATAAACACCGTTCTAAAATAACAGCGCTCGACGGGCGACGTCCCGTATAATATGCCAAATTAAATGCAAGTAAGGACGTAGCGACGTACTGTACCATCCAAAGCACCAGACAGTCACCAGCGGCATCGGTGCTTTACGCGATAAATTCGAACGAGTGAAACATCTTATATTTTTATTCTGTAATCTTTGCTTTAGGCTCAATTTGGAGGTCACGGTAGGTGTTTTTAAACGAGAGAAAACTTAGCTCGATTGAGTTTACGGAAGGGGGGGAAAATGGCCACCTAAACCCTGGAAAACGGGTTTCAAGCTAATATCTGACTCAGTATGCGAATAAAGAATTTTTCTTTAGATAAAAAATAAAGATCGTCTTATTATCTACACAAATATTCCCTATAATTTTTTTCGAAAATTCGATAGTTATCGATATAAGGAGACCTAAAAGTCTCCTCATTTCAACTGCTGCTGTGTCCAATATAATATCAAAACGCAAGAAAGATATTAAACAAAAATTTCTGAGATCATTCAAGACCTCCTAAGGTTCCATTATCAACAAAATTGGGATAAAAGACTATTTTTTTTAAATATGAACAAATTAATGAAATAGTCTCAAAATCTTGTGGAAAAAAGCTTTGACCGCCTTTTAAATATTTTTGTCAAGTACGCACGAGTTGCAAGTCACATGGTGTGATAGCTACGGGCCTTCTCATTGTGATGAACTTTGAATCATCGGAAAATGTCAATTTTTTTGCCGAGTTATGGAACAATTCGTCCGCCCGCTTACAAGTTAATGCATAGACAGCAGAATTCCTACAGGCACAGCAGCAGTCGAAATGAGGAGACTTTAAGGTCTCATTATCTCGATAACTATCGAATTTTCGAAAAAAATGATCGGAACAATTTTTGTATATAATAAGACGATCTTCATTTTTTATCTGAAGTAGAATTCTCTAATTCGCATATTTAGCCAGATATTAGCGAGAAACCTGTTTTCCAGGGTTTAGGGGGCCATTTTCCCCCCCTTCCGTACACTCAATCGCGTTAAGTTTTCTCTCGTTTAAAAACACCTGCCGTGACCTACAAATTGAGCCCAAAGTGTAGTCTTCACCGACCTTTCAGGAGCTTTCCATATTTTCAGGTGTTCAATTACTGGACTATAAGGAGGAAATTTTTACAAATAAATTAAATGGAAATTTTTACAAACGAATCAAATCATTTTGAAAATTCTATCGTTACCCATTCAAAAAGAGTCCAGCGCGCACATGATACTGTAGAGGCGCTTCACTTCGTATTTTCACTTTTAAAAACTTACTTGTTCCACCGATTTCTTTCACTATCGTAGACCAGGCTTTTTCTTGTATGTTGTGTTTGTGGTAATCATCGTGTGTGTTATCATACAGGCATGGATGCTGCTCTACAAGACCTACAAATTTTATATTAAATTCTTGATCGTTTCTCATTTCAATTATTCATTAACAACTGTTGAATAAATACGCCGTAGACTAGCAGGAGTGGTGGCAATATGGCGCCACGCCACGACAAACGTCACCCCACCACTAGAATGCTCGTTGCGCGTCACGTTCCCTACGTGACCACACCTCATTGCTTATTACGGAGCAGTTGTAGAGAGCCGAGGTACACGTTACAAGTAACGGATATACAGGATGTTTTAAAAAAAGTGTCCCAGCTGCTAGGATCACTAGAACTTTAATTAAAATATGTATAATATGTTGTTGTTGTAATTTTGTATGGATATATTTGGAAGCTCACACAATTATTTATAAATTGATTTTGATACTCCTAGAGGGCTCTATTTACACGGTAACTCGTACTATATAATATAGTTATAAAGATAACTTTCTTGAGTTCCAAAACATAATCGTACAAAAGTTGTAAGTACTATGAATGATGAATGTCAGGGACGTATATAAGTGAGGGGTTTTGTGGGTTCAAACCCTCACCATAGAAAATACAATAAAGCTACAATAGTTTTTTATTAGCATATGCCGCAATATGAGTTTTCATTGGGATGTGGCAATAGAAATAGATTCCTCAACAATTGTGAATAATTTAGCTAAAGAGGTTAAATTTACTTTTGTGAGATTGATTTTCAGTTTTAATAAAAGCTTCAATTTTCAATCATCTATCACTTTTTAAAATTAGGTGCTCCCAAATTAATATACAGGTAACATCTCGGCTGGTATGGGAATGCGACGAAGAACTTAGAAGACTGGCGACTCGGAAAGAGTGTAACACTTGAGTGGTTCGAATCCCAGGTCACAAAGAAATCGCTGGCAATGAAAAAGCTGACGAACTTGCAAGAGCAGGATCGTCAACACTGATGAACGGACCCGAACCATCTGTGGGCATCCCCAGATGCTCCACTAGGTCATGGTTAAAAGGGTGGGTAAAAGAACAATCCATAAAACTCTGGAAGAGTACGCCCAGGCAAACACATGGGAAGAAATTTATAAAAGAACCATCAAAAAAAGTAGCAAAAGAACTGCTCTCAATGAGCAGGAACAAACTACGCTGCACCATAACGGGGCTTCTTACGGGAGACTTTCCCACAAAGGAGCACCTGAACAAAATAGGGCTGTATAACGGAGACCTCACATGCAGGAGATGCAAAAAGGACACTGAAACAGCTCTGCACATATTATGAAACTGTGAGACGCTGGACCACATGAGGCAAAAACTAAATGGAAGACCTCGAATGACTCCAGAAGACTTCTACAACCAACCAGTAAAGAACCTGTATGAGCTAATACAGGGAATGGATTGGCTGAATAGGCTGTAGTTAGAATGTTAGGAGAATCCACAATAAGCCCAAGAGGCTGAGGTGGTGCCGGCGAAGGGACAGCTCCTTTAAAAAGTATATATATATAGGTACCTACATATGGTTATAACAATTTCACCAGAAGTGGCAAAACGAAAAACGATGTTTAAAAATACTTTTAGATGTAGCCAAGTCAAACAAATAATTAAAAAAAAACTTAACATTATTTCTTGAACTTGAAAAATTACTGCTTCAATAAAGGTTTCCCCTTCTAAACCTATCAGATGAAAAAACAAAAAACCAAAACCCTCCACATGTAAAAGCTATAGCTACGTGACTGATGAATGTCATTATAAATTGGAGTCTTTAATAGTTATGAGGGCCATTAACAATCGAGATAATTTTGCTCTTTTAATACTCGTGTTAGTTACACGGCTTTTCCGTTGACTGTATAGTTGTATTCGTTTCTCTCAATAATTAGAAACTATTATAAAAATATTTATTTGTTTCATGTCAAAAATTAAAATGTATGTTTGGTTGCCTACACGACAGGTAACTAACTGTCAATATAAATAAAATGTATAAGATGTGCGTTGGGTTACCTGCAGAAAATCGTTGATTAATGATGGATTAATAAAGGTAAATCATGCATTAATGGGTGTCATTAATGTATGATTTTGTCTAATTTTGAGAACGTTAATAGCATATCGGAAAAATAAATAATAGGTATTATACAGGGTCTAGTCATTATTATGATTATTTTCAAACATTTTTTGAATTAATTAGACATAATTTTGTAGTACATGTACGAATTTTTGGACGCATTAATAACACAACAGACATCACCTACAGATGCTTATCAAAAACTTGACGAATTGGCCAGCCGTCACACCGAACAACTACGAAAACTAACTAAACAAGTTCAAGAACACAGAAATCGCAACGACACAGAATTGGTTAAAAAAACCGTCATGGACTATGAAGAATGCTTGGAAAGGTCAGATCGAACTTATTTTAATTACGAAATTCAATATTATATACAGGAAGTCGCAAATATATTCTTATTTTATAGATATATACCTGTACTGATGGGCCAAGCTAAAATTTATTGGGATTTAAAAAACTATCCACAAGTAGAGAAAATTTTTCGTAAAAGTGTTGAATTTTGCAATGATAATGATGTTTGGAGATTGAACGTAGCTCATGTACTTTTTATGCAGGAAAATAAATTTAAGGAAGCAGCTGGATTTTACGAACCTTTAGTAAAGAAGAGTTACGCTGATGTAAGTGTAAAAAACCCACCCCTAGCTGTTTCTAGATCTCCATTGGTCGTTGTTCTATTATCCTATCCTATTTTGTTAATTCATATCCTTTTTTTGTTTCTTCCTGGACTCCATATATTGTCTTTATTTCAACACCCTCTTCTCTTCCAGCATATCCTTCTGAAATTGACTCTTCGCCTGCATCATTTTCTTGATTTTGGCTTATTTCCTCTCCACAAAGGTTCACTTTTCCTCGTTTTTATAGTCTGGAGGTGTTTTTTAGATACTAAGCGTAAATCCAATAATTTTGGCAAATTTGTGTGTATCGTATATCATGACGTCACAAAACGAGGCTGCCGAAGATCTAATGAGAAAAATCGAAAAAGACGAAGATACAATTGGATTTGAAGAGCCGGAAAAGAAATGTTTTCATCATTGTATTGTGAATCTTGTAATAGGGTATGTAAAAAATGATAAAATCCTACCCAATAAGGGAAAAAGATGAACTTTAAGGTTTGATTTTAAATAAAGTCATCTTTGGCACACTCTTCGTTTAAAAATATTCAACTTCAATCTTATTTAATGTCTTTCTCGATATCATTTTTCATTTAACGTTTGGTTGTCTCATATTGTCGCTAGCTAACTGATGCAATGTTTGTATAGTAAAAGTCTCTTTATTATGACAGAGAGAAAGAAGAATATAAACGTCAACAATGTCAGTTATTCGCGGGTTCTACTGTTGACATTTAAATTTTTTTCAGCACTTTGTACTGTTCTAAAGGAAACTACGAATTCGGAATATCCAGAGTAATAAAATCACTGGAGCCTTACGATAAAAAATTGGGTACAGATACCTGGTACTACGTAAAAGTATGTTTCTGCAGTCTTATCGAAAACCTTGCAAAACATATGATCGTTTTAAAAGACAGCATCATCGAAGAATGCATCAACTTTTTGGAAAGTTGTGAATGTAAGTTTTTATTTATTTATTCCAAGTGCTTGTTTAACACTTTTTTTTACTAGTTCATGGTAAAACTGTTAGAACAGTTGTCTACAATTCGCTTTCTGAAGCCAACGATACTCCCAATGGTAAGGAAACTGTCACGTACGAAGCCAGAAAGATTAAGTGTTTATTGTTACGATTATTTAATGTTGAATCGTAAAATAATGGTTTTGAAATTATAAACAATGTATTAGTCAATTTTATGAGATGTAAGTACAAAATTGATAATAAAGAATTAAATAAAAAGTACTAATAGAGCTGAAACTTCCCGAAATGCTTTTTCAGTAATTAAAATTAAGACTTACAAAATATAATAATCATTTCTGGAAGACTCAAAAGATATTGTTTATTTCTATGAAACTATTTATTAGTATTAATAAAAATACAAGATACCTATGGATAAAAATTTCATAACTAATTTCTTGAATGTTGTATATCATTCCGACTTAACAAAGAGGAATTTAATTCAACGCCTTCACTGCATTGCCCCAGATCCATACCTAATTTCTCTTTCAAAATGCTCAGCTTTAAGTGTTCCATTAATACTTTGACAATCCTTATTAAACACTGAGTATGCACTAACTTCTCCTTTTCTCTTCGGCCGCGTTCGCGTATTAATACAAATACCCACTAAACTCGATATTAAGAAAAATACCGTCCCAAATTGAAATTTAATAAAAATAGCATAAAGTATAACCCATAATGTAAAACATAGACCAAAGTATACGTAATCAAGTAGAGTAAGAGTTTGTGGAGTATCGTCTATTTCACTTTGTATTTCTTCGGAGATACTGGTGGAATTTGAGCCAGTGTCATCTACCAAAAGTTTTTCTTTTAACTCCTGTAACAAAAGAATAATTATCAAAAATAGATTAATTCTCTATTCCAGTGCGTTTGAAATAATTCTACACGTCAAGACAGATCTATAGCCACTACCTTATTATAATCTGCCAGCAAATATCTAATTTTTGAACAAAAGTTTCAAAACCTTACCTCATCTTTCTCCTTGGATTTAATTTTGAGATTTTGTTTTTTCTTGCGATACTCTTCTAATTTCTTGGTAATCTCACTGTAGTTATCATTCATTTTTGATTATTTTATCGTCATGTACATGTTTAGTGTTTACATCAGCACCATTGTTTATATGGCATATGGCCATAGAGATAGAACTAGAACTATTCAAATTAGATGATCTACCTTGTTTTGTGACCGCCATCTATTGAGATGTACTTACAGTTGTAGCTGTATTTCGTCAAAACTGCCCTTTTCTTATTTTCCTTAAATAGAGGATTCGAAAAGAAAAATAGGTAGCCGCATTCGTTAGGGGTTTGCTATTTGCGTCTGCTCAATTTCATTTGTCTGAATAGTTAATCGTTCGTCTGTTACATCTAGGGGTAGGGTAGGACACTGAACTGCTTTCACATCAGTTCAATGTAAATTTGACAATGATTTGACCGACGAGAAAGATTGATCTGGTTATATGGTAGCTACTAGATAAATATAGTAGTGTTTTTCTTGATCATTTTTTTAAACAAACATTTAATTTTAATTTGTCCACTCTCATGTCTCTAGCCAAAGAATACACCAGCTAAGCTGGTGTATTCTTTGCTCTAGCTAGAAGCTCGTTTATATCTATGGTTAGTCGAGCAGATCGTTTTGCTCAGCTGTGTGTCAACTGTCAACAAAAACAGCTGTCATGCTAAAATCAAAAGTATCAAATTATTTGTTTATTAAAAAGTGTTTTTGTAGTTTATAGAGAATAATTAGTAAAAAGATGGGAAGTACTGCAAAAGCGATAGTGACAGGTTTTATTTGTAGGTTGTGCTCAGAACAAAAAAAAGTAGTTATTCATCTTTATACCGAAAAAGCTAGGAAATTAGATCTCCTTAAAAAAATTAAACTATTACCCATTTCGGTACGTATTTTGTACTGTTACATTGCCCTTCTGTTAAATAATTATTATTTTCATAAAACTCAATCAACATTGTAGTTCTCACCTTTATAATTTGCTGGATTAGAAAGCAAAGTATTACAAATGTAAGAGTTTCAAGAATTCTTCTTATTTTAGCTTAAAAAATATGATAACTTACCAAAAACTATATGTGAAGAGTGTGTAGTACGGCTAGATGTACAATATAAACTGTTTAAAAAAATTAGAAGAAGCCAAGCGATACATAGAAGTCATCAAATGTATCATGTAAGTACTACTTTCATTTTCCTTTGTTAGAAAGGTTTAAACATTATCCTTTCAATTGAAATCAACACCTTCTTGAACACCGTATGAGTATTCCAAGTTATACATTTGCATTTGCAAGTTGTATTGTTACTGTTTATCTCTTTTGTTCACTATCCTGTTAATTTATTATTGTTATATATGTTAGTGTTTACCTGATCAAGTATTGATCAGGTCAAGAATAGAGAACTTTAGCATTAGAGAATAGCAAGCTTCTATATTGTCAAAAAAAATCTTCAATAATCAATAATTCCTCAATTTTCAAAATCTGATTGGCATTTAAAGTATTAGCAATGAATCACTATGTATTTTTAGAGTAATGGTAGATGTCCAGTTGAATGTCCTTTGCACGGTTTAGCTGATCCGTCATGGTCAGAAATTACATTAGATGAAGCTACAAACTCATAATATACCTTCAACTATTTCAGAATGTAAATATATTTAGGTTTAGTTTTGTACATTAACTTTGTATATGTGATAAGTATTTGGTCTTTTGAATTTATGTATTGGATGAGAAACAATAAAATAAAAATTTAATAAAATATTACTTTTGTCTAGTTTATAAATTCAGCCATTTCACCCTTATATGCTATAAAAATGTGTATTGTAGCAATTTTGTAGTCTGATCCTGGCTCAAGCGAATTTTCTATTTTTGGTAAAGTGTAAGCCAAATAATCAATCCCATCACCACGCAAAAAAAATAATTAAACTAATTCCAGAAATACTACATGTACAGGGACTTTACATAGTTACAGGCAGTGGACAATTTCCCTTTTATTCCATAAGTACGTCAACATTCTGATAGATCACAAACATAAAACACGATTTAATTCTTTCACATTGAGTTGCATATGTATATTATTTTAGTATTGCATGGACATGATCAAGATGGTTGCTATAAAAGTACAATTTTAAGTTCAAATAATTTTAAAGTGTATTGAAAATAAAACGAGTATGTATATTTTTGTAACTTTAGTATTAAAAAAATATAATTGGGCACATTTATACAAAGCGAATATAAAAATCAATATTTTGTGCTACAAATTTTTAGTTTCTAGTAATCGACACAATATTTACAATGTTTCAACTTATCATATTGTCAAAAGTTCTTCATTCAGCTGCATGAAATCAAAGTCAAGCCCAATACATCTGTACTTATTATATATTCGACTTTAATCTACACAATCAGTTCAATTAGATTAAAGTTGTTATAGAATTTTATATTTACACTTTCATAAAAAAACAATTCAAATAAATTTCTCAAATGTTGAGATGATAAAAAAAAGAAAATAAACTCTGATGATCCATGAATTTGTTTTGATTTTCATAGAGGGCGCTAGAATAGTTATTAACATTAAATTTGGATTTCAAAAAAATTATGTACAAACCGTGTAACTGGAGGAAAACAAATAAATTCGTGTGATGTACCTACTTATCCTTGCAACACCCTGTATATATTGAAATAGTTCTACTATGCTAGGTATAGTTGATGTATAGAAAAAGGTAGAATCAGTGAAGGATTTACAAATTTCAAGGTATAGGCAATTGTCATATCATACATTATTTTTACAATGCAACAATTTCCTTGTAAAATAATTTTTCAGTATATTTTTGAGCTAATCGAAGCTCAATCATGTATGGGCGGAGTAATGGGGTATTCACTAAATTATTCATTATATTCGAATGAAAATCGAAAAATTATATACAAACCATCCAGTTCGTAGCCTCCAACCAGTAGTAAGACTGGCATGTATAAGTTGTTAGTGGGAAGAGGGGCATATTTTTTACAATCTCGCTCTTTTCTCACATAAAAAGGGCACAGAGGCGAGAGGCGGATTACTGGTTGAGGGGCGGCGAACTAGCTGTTTTACTATAGAATATGAAAGTTTGCTACTCTCGGAACGTGCAATGACAAGTGAGAGAGAAAAGTCATCGACAAAATTTGTTGCAGACTTCTATCTGTAAGACATCAGAAAACCGTCATAGAAAAATCTTTTTGATTTCTATGAGGTAAAAAAAAAATCGTTCCCCAAATTTGCCGCCCTAGGCTCAGCCTGCTGGTAAATCCGCCACTGGGTAGAAGTATTAAGAAAATTGAATATTTGTGGAAGAAAATCTTAAAATTCCATTCAAACCAACTAAAACATGTGAAAGAATAAGAAATGTTCCTTATTTTACTCTCACACATTATAGAGCCTTTTAAAATTAGGTATTTATTGGGCGACCAAGTATTAAAATCAGAGATGCGCATGCGTGTTCACGTGATTGTTACATCCAATTATCCAATGATTGGATAACAAAACAATCTTTGTTAGCGTTACAGGGAATGCTGAAAGGTTTACGAAATTCCTACACAAACACTAGATAGAAATGAACAGAAAAACACGAAAAAAATAACCGAATTTAATTTCTTCTCTACGTCTTGTATCATTAGATAAAAACAATTCATAAAAAATACAAAAACTACCTTCCGGTAAACCCGCGCCATATTGACGCTATGCTTGCAGCGGCACTATTTACTAAACCTCCTGCCATACTGCTCGCTTGTTGCGTACTAATCATCTGAGGAGTTTGGCTAACCGCTGAACCAGGAGCTATTTCAGGACACTGGACGTGAGGCACCTGGATATAATTAACAAAATTAACAATAAAATAGATAACCAATCATTTGATTTGTATTCAATTGCTTATCCCATGACAAGTGACAAGATATGGAACAGATGTCAAAGTCAAGGCAGTTTTTAGCATTACACTTTGAATATATATGACACCAACGAAAAAAGTGAGGTTATAAAACAATGAACAACACACTATTATAGTTTCGTTTATAGTGAATAACTGAAAATTATCAATTACTGATTCACTTACAGCTTCCCATTCCACTGGGAAAGAATCTCCTTCTTCAGAATCAGAGTCATCACTTGTTTTGAGATCATTCGATAAATTCTGTTCTAAAGCAACAGCTTGATGAACATCATATTGAACTGGTCCTTCCCTAAAATTCAACTCAAATCTGAAGAAAATTACATAAACATAATAAGGGAAATTTACCTTCCTAAATCTGTACTTGGATTCTCAATAAGTTGTAGAATATTATGAATAGTTTTAGTGGAATTCAAAGCACTTAAATTGACCTTTTGATGGAAACATAAATAGAGAATATTGGCATTCAATCGAGCAGTTCTTCTTGTAAATTGTTGTTCGTTCATGTAGCTATTACAAAAATCGCTAGAAGCATAATTTGTGGTGAATATAGTGTTTGTTTGGTGTCAAAATAAGACTACTTGCCTATATTGCATTTTATATGGAAGTCTGATGTTCAGATAAAAAGATAATACACTTATTAATTGTGCTGTGTATGTAAGAGCAGCACTGATGCTGAAAGCTGGATTTGGTTCGACAGAGCTGGCTATATTTGAACCAGGAACTCCATCCTGATTTTGAGCAACTGAAATAATTAAATTGTTATGACAATTATAACAATAAAATTTGCTAATTAACACAGAAAACATGGAAAAGCATAGTAATGAACTTAAATTACAATTGAAAGAGTTGCTAACCCCAAATGTTATAAGCAGAGTAATTTCCTGACCCTGGTAATGTGGGTCCCACAATACAGTATCTCATTTCTCCCGTATAATATGAATATTCCCAGCGATCAGTAGATTGGGATGCCTCTGCCAAAGCATTTACCATATCGTCAGTGGATAATTCTGTTTCCCTAAGAAATACACAATCACATTTATTCGCAATATAAAAAAAATTAATTTGATACTTACACATTTGGATTAACAAGAGTAATGGGAAAGATATACTTGAAAAGTTGCTGTATTCTCAACCTAACAAGTTTTTTGAGTTCCTCTTGTTTTTCCTTGGTATTTTCTCTACCTTTTTCAACTTTTTCTTGTTTAGAACACACAAAAGATTCGATTTCATGAACTTTGTTATCATATTTTGGTAAACTTTTACTTCTTTTCTCATTTTTATCTTTCAATGTTGCCAGTGAAGTATTATTGATGGCTCGTTTATATTTCTTTTCTTCTACAGCTGATCTTAATATTTTTGTTCTATCTTTTGCTTGTCTTATTTTAGAACTCTACAATATTATAGATAATTACATGAACTCAATTATTATCTATTTTATAACCTACCAATATATCTGATTTTTGTCTGTTATCCAACAATTTAAGACAGTTTTTCTCTAATGTATTTCTATTATCCTCTAATTCTAATAAAGCTTTCTGTTTTTCTAAATAACTAAAAAATATAGAGATTTTTAAGGTAAAAACGATACAATAATAACAAACTTACCCTTCAGTGATCTTTTGTTTGGAACTGTAAAATAACCCACTGTGAATACATTCTTTACAATAAAAAACTTTCCTAAACTTGCGACATAAAGGACAACGCTGTCTGCTAGGACTTAATCGACTGCCACTATCCGTGGAAGTAGATAAATGGAAATCTCTTGGAGCTATACTGTCCTCTGAACTACTTGTGGTAGCCATAATAGATTTTCATTCAAAATTACGATGAATCATCTTTTTTGTTCCTAATGCTCTCTAAAGCATTTCAACACTACGTTCTTAGGTTTATTTAAATCAACTTCTAAATTAAGTGAATTCAAAATGTAATTGAACTTGTAGTATGTTGATTTTTATTCGTCATTTACTTTTAGTGCATGAAAGCCACATAGCGGTAAATTTAAAAAGTAAAAGAGAAATCAGATTAGATAATTATAAAAACCTTTTAATTCCTACCTTATAATAAAGAAATACACTTACCATTTACGACGTTGTTAATTTTAATGTTCCTACGACATTGCGTTCTTATATTCATCAACAGATTTTTGAAAAATAAAATTTTTTAATTGATCTTTGTTTGAAAAATCATCAGTGAACGGTCTTTTATGCACATGGCTCACTAGCTACTCCATTTTCAGTTTATGTATATTTTTTTGCAGCCTTATCTCTTTTCTCAATAAATAAATTTAAACGTATTAATACCTGATTTTGTGCATTATTTTCATTTTTATAATTAAGGAGAAATCTGATTAATAAAATTTAGGTAGTGGTTGAATGTTATATGTCAAAGTTATAATAAAATAAAAGAAGAAGACAACATTTGAAAAGAAAGTCGATAAAAAAGAAATTTTTACAATCTTTAAGGGGAATATGATTGGTCGAAAATGTTGTCATCCTCAAAATTCTATTTTTAGTACATAGCGCAAGCGTAACGACAGTCGACAGTAACGACATTTAAAATCGCCATATTTTTAATTTATTGTTGTGGTCTAAAAAAATTATTGAGACTGTGGTAGATTGAAATGTTGCATAAAATTGGAAGTAATTTAATGATTTTATTTTAATGTAATAAAGGTAAGGGTGTCCAACGTCAACGTTAAAGTATGTGATATAACTAACCTCTGCTTGTTCAAATTTTTTAGTTAAAATGAAGTTTCGTTAGTATTTTGAAGCTCAATATATACAAAAAGCGACATGGGAGCTTTTCTTGACAAACCAAAGACAGATAAGTATCAAGAAGATGGGGTGGGTAACGGAATTCGTTACGGGGTTGCAAGTATGCAAGGATGGCGTGTGGAAATGGAAGATGCTCACATGGCCAAGATGAACCTAGGCGAAGCACTAAAGGACTGGTCTTATTTCGCAGTTTTTGATGGTCACGCCGGAGCGAATGTATCAGCCCATTGTGCAGAACATTTATTAGAGACCATTATGGCCACAGAAGAATTTCAAGACGATGTCAAAAAGGCAATTCACAAAGGGTTTTTAGGTAAACTTTTTTAAATTTTATGTAGTATATCTGAATGATAAGGTTTTGTTCTAAAATCTTCCGTTATTAACGACCTCTTTTTCTGAAACTTTCCTATTTGCTTTGTATAATTAGTCAAATAATTAGCTAATATGTAATTGATTACCAAACAATATGTCATACTCAAAAAGGTTTATATTTTAGAATTGGACAATAAAATGCGCAGCCTACCTGAAATGACTTCTGGTGAAGATAAGAGTGGCACAACAGCAGTGTGTGCATTTGTCTCCCCAAGATCCATTTATGTAGCCAATTGTGGTGATTCACGTGCAGTATTATGTCGTGACAAAGCACCAGTCTTTACTACTCAAGATCATAAGCCAGGCTTACCTACAGAAAGAGATCGTATTGTAAAGGCAGGAGGCTCAGTAATGATACAGAGGGTAAATGGTAGCCTAGCGGTAAGAATTCGAAAATCAATGTACTTATATTTTAAGTAATCTTCTTCATATTAGGTCAGTCGAGCGCTTGGTGACTTTGAGTACAAAAACGTACATGGAATGGGGCCTTGTGAGCAACTTGTTTCTCCCGAACCAGAAATATTTGTTAGAGAAAGGGATGATATGGCAGATGAATTCCTTGTGCTAGCTTGTGATGGAATTTGGGATGTCATGAGTAATGAGGAGTTGTGTGCTTATATTCACCATCAATTATGTGTTACCGATAATCTTAAAGAAGTTACCAGCCAAGTTATCGACACTTGTTTGTACAAGGTATGTTATTTTTTATTTGTTTCAACTTGATATCATTTGTGTACTGTATTTTTCTTTATAGGGGAGTCGCGATAACATGAGTATTGTATTAATAGTGTTTCCTGGTGCTCCCACACCAACTCCTGAAGCTGTGATGGCTGAAAAAGAACTAGATGCAACAATTGAGAGGCACATTAAAGGTATTTCGGGTTTATTTTTCTCATTGTGATGTATATTTTTTTAATTTTTGTTTTAGAGGTGGTAGAACAAGGTGATAGACAATTTCAGCAAATTCTCCATAGTCTTATGTCCATTCACATTGAAGGATTGCCACCTGGAGGAGGCTGGGCCTCAAAGTGAGTACTTTTACAATTTCATATTTATCTGTTCTTTATGTTCACATATTATTGTCATTTGCACTGAGTCTTTTTGTTTGAAAACGATAATTTCTTGATTCTTTGGTTTGCAATTTTGTCGTTTTTATATAATATTAATGCCGTATTATACTCACCGCTTCATCTTCTGTTCAATTTTTACTTCTAATGCTGCTCTTTTACTTTTGGTTTATTTTACATTGGATACAGTTTTTGGGGATATTTATAATCATTCATTTCCTTATTTCTGACTTAAATTTTTGATTGCTTGGCTGCGTTCGAGAAGCTGGTTGTTGGTATGAAAATTGTTTTAAGGAGTGCCAATAATAACGACAATAGTTTCTCGATATTTTGGTTTGCAATTTTGTCGTTTTTATATAATTTTAATGCCATATTATACTCACCGCTTCATCTTCTGTTCAAATTTAACTGCTAATGCTGCTCTTTTACATTGGATACAGTTTTTTTAATGTTTTTGGGGATATTTATAATCACTCATTTCCTTATTTCCCACTTGAATTTTTGATTACTTGGCTGCGTTCGAGAAGATGGTTGTTGGTATGAAATTTGTTTTTTATGGAGTGCCAATAATAACAACAATAATTTCTTGATATTTTGGTTTACAATTTTGTCGTTTTTATATAATTTTAATGCCGTATTATACTCACCGCTTCATCTTCTATTCAAATTTAACTGTTAATGCTGCTATTTTACATTGGATACAGTTTTTTTAATGATTTTGGGAATATTTATAATCACTCATTTTCTTATTTCTGACTTAAATTTTCG
The DNA here is from genome assembly GCA_910591675.1 of Galerucella calmariensis. Classification (NCBI taxonomy): domain Eukaryota; kingdom Metazoa; phylum Arthropoda; class Insecta; order Coleoptera; family Chrysomelidae; genus Galerucella; species Galerucella calmariensis. The sequence continues at coordinate 111,517 of CAJUYG010000227.1, read as the reverse complement.
ATTGCTTGGCTGCGTTCGAGAAACTGGTTGTTGGTATGAAAATTGTTTTAAGAAGTGGGGCTAAAAACTCTTTTTGGTGTGCTAAACTCGCTCTAGGTTTTCGAACGGTGATAGAGTGTTTTGTTTCAAGGTTATTTTTGTTCCGTTGTTATCAACTTGACAAATCAAATCGAAAATTCATCCATTCAAATCTTTGTCTGAATAAGTGAATAAGTTTCAGGTAAACTAGAATATTCACTTATAAAGGAACGTAGGAGCGAAATGCTCATCAAGTTTGTCAAAAATTAACCAGTTGCCATATCCTGCTCATTTTCTACCAGAATATGTCTACCTTTTTCCAATGTAACGTTCCATATCTTTCCTTTTTTATAATTTATTTAATAATTTATAATTAATAATCGACATCTAAAAGTTCATATTGGCAGAATAAATTAAAATGCTTAAGCTGTCATATGTGACTTTTTTGTCAGCTTAAATTTTACCCTAGTCGGGACTAGAGTTTTTGGTGTGCGCACCAGTATCTGACAACCATCTTTTCGAATGCTACAGCACCGTACCATTTTTGTATACACTCCGACTTTTCGAACGGCCACTGTGTTATTTTTATACGACACACCAAGTTTTCGAACTCACCCCTTCTGTAGAAGTTTGTAATGTTCCATGGAAACACCCAGATGACATAATAGAAGACAAATTAATGCTTTTCTTTATTTCAGACGTACATTAATTGAACGGGTGTTCCAGGAATTATGTCCCGAACAAGCAGAAACCATAAGTCAAAGTTGTGATTTTTCTTTTAATTTTTAACTTTTTTTTTGTGAACTGATTTTTTTCTTATCGGCAAAATTTGTTACTGTAAGTTGAATTGTCATTTTCATTGTTGAAATAGAAATTAAAAACAAAAATAATGCAAAGATGGATGAAAGAAGTTACTTATCAGTTATACAGGGTACGTGTTGAAGGGAGAAACAAATATATATATATCGACGATTGCCCCCCCCCCAAATGTACAATTCTAGTTAGGGTTAAGATTTTTTTTAATAATATTGTGAAAGTTTTTATATATATCGTTCATCCCTCTGCCTTCGGGTTTTATGCTAGTTGAGCTTTCACTGAAACTACTGAAATTGTTTTGATATTTACAACATTCTGACCAATAAAAGTTTTGTTTTTAATGCATACAGGGTGATTCATTAGTGCGATAAAGTCCAATATCTTGTACATAGTTGAAGATATTTGAATGAAATTTTGACTGATTGTAGCCAGCCTAGAAGCTCATATTTTGAAATTAGTCGCAATTGTTCAGCGTGTTCCAAAACGCCGTGCCAGATCAAAGTTATATTTTTTTAAATGGGACACCCTGTATTTTACTTCAAATTTGAATTCTGCTTGACTTCACTATTACAATGATATAATATTGTAGTGGGTTATACAGAGTATTTAAAAAATTCTGACCACTTGTTCCTGTAAATCGTAATGACTTCAACGCCCTGTATACTTTAAACTGCACAATTTAAAATTAATCTTTCATAGCCATACATCTGTGATAGTCGTCTAGTACTAGCCCAAACTCGAATACAGTGGTTTCATAATTTTTTTTAAATGGATCACCCTGTATTTTATATCGGTAAATGAAAGTTACTTTACTATACTTCAAAATTTATTGAGTATTCTCTATATCCAAACTGAATAGTTTTTCTGATATTTCTATTTTATGGTTAAAGAAAGCCAACAATAATAAATTTACTCATACTTATTTATTAACAACTATACTAAAATTTATAAAAAAATCAACAACAAAGTTATAAAAGATACTCAATAAATTTTGAAGTATAGTAAAGTAACTTTCATTTACCGATATAAAATACAGGGTGATCCATTTAAAAAAATTGTGAAACCAATGTATTCGAGTTTGGGCTCGCACTGTATACGGTTTCTTAGATATCGAATCAGTTCGATTGACTTTTAGTACTAGACGACTATCACAGACGTATGGCTATGAAAGATTAATTTTAAATTGTGCAGTTTAAAGTATACAGGGCGTTGAAGTCATTACGATTTACAGGAACAAGTGGTCAGAACTTTTTAAATACTCTGTATAACCCATTACAATATCATTGAAATAGCGGAGCCAAGCAGAATTCAAATTTAAAGTAAAATACAGGGTGTCCCATTAGAAAATATATAACTTTGATCTGGCACGGCGTTCTGGAACACGCTGTACAATAGTTTTAAAATATGAACCTCTAGGCTGGCTACAATCAGTCAAAATTTGATTCAAATATCTTTAACTATTTACAAGATATTGAACTTTATCGCACTAATGAATCACCCTGTATAATATAGGGTGGTATACACAAAATTGTTTTTCTTAATTTCCATAACACTTAATATCTTCTGTAAGTTCCTTGTGGCATTATTTATTATTTTTTCTCTTATTTTTTGGGAATCAAACCACAATAATGTTTTTTTTTTCATTTCGACGTTGTCAAGATTAACTAGTAATAAAATAATTTTTGGTCCCTATCTGACACAACGGAAAAAAAAATAAAAAAAAATAGGGACCAAAAATTATTTTATTACTAGTTAATCTTGACAACGGTAGCTGGAACGCTGCCGAAACGTCGAAATAAAAAATAAAAAACATTATTGTGGTTTGATTTCCAAAAAATAAGAGAAAAAATACAAACACTTGAATAAAAACTTGATTGTAATTTATGTACTTCACCGCCACACTGTTGAGTGTTAACGCCAAACAGCTCCTAAATTTTAATGGAAAATATCAACCCTTGGTCATTTTAAGAAAATATCTGCATATATTTATAAAGTTCCAAGTGTTCTACCCAACAATTTTTTATTTTTGTCATCTGGTGAGTGTTAGTTAACGAGACGTGTTCAGAAAAGTATCTAGTCATTTCATTACGGTGTTTCAGATAGGCGTGCGTGATAATACAGAACGAATTGTATAGCTAAACATAGCGTTAGTTCTTAGCTTAAATTTAAGTATGTTCATGTTTTATCGCGTACGATCGGAATGGTAGTCTCGATTGTTGAAAAAACGGGTAGTTACAAGTGATAGATGATATTTAAATCAGAATGATGACAATCACATCACCCCCAAATTAAATTCACTTTTTCAGCTCAAAAATCGATAAATTAAATATGAAATATTGTGAAATTCTTAATTCTTCTCTACACAAAGTGACAAATGACAGTTTTTAATGTGGGGGATCTATTCACCAACAGTGAAAGCTCCTACAAGAATAAACACTTATAAAGTGCGCATGCGGGCTCTCTCGAAATTGCAAATTATGATATAGCCCGCATGCCCACTTTATAAGTGTGTACTCTCGTAGGAGCTCTCACTGTTAGTGAATAAACCCCCAGTTATAGAAATAGTTACTTGTCAACACAAAATAACTTTTTAAACGTCAACTACGTCATGTGTTTCAACTTGTTACATTTGAACTACTTTATGGCTTAATTTCTTTGGGATTTGAGTAGTCAGTGGTTAACCGTTATGCACTGTAACATTAGGCGTTTTGCTGCGAGGTACCGGTTGACTACCGATTCAATGGGAACGGTACTATCATTATCCTTCCCTAATGGAGTTTTATTATTTCTTTTTATTGGTTCCTTCGCGAAAATGCGTTGGTCTTGTCTTGGACGAGAGCTTATTTTCCCTACATATTCCACCCACCACGTCAAATTCAGTAGTTGAGGTGCGCATACGTCCAAGCAGCCTTTAACCTCCTATTCGATGTGAGCTGATTAGCGCAGTTGGTAGGGTTAGGTGCTGGATTTCTTTGTTTTTTTTAGTTTTTTATTTCTTATTTTCTGATATTTCTATACATAGTGACGCTTTAATCAACCGGGCTTGGGCCTGGGTTTTCTTGTTTTTTTTTAGTTTTCTATTTCTTATTTTCTGATATTTACATATTTATTTCAATATTGTTATATTACTACTAAATTTGGCAACGTTGGAATATGCCGGGAAAATAAGCTCTCGTTTGTCTTGGACATAGACAAAATAAAAGTTGGGTTTTGATCATAGATAACTGACGTGCTTGTCTCTTTGGTTATGCTTTGTGATTATTTTTATTTCATTTTTCCATTAATTAATATCGTGTTAATTATATGGATAATCTGATCTCTATAGAGAACCTAGTCCTTACAGATTTTTTACTTTTTGATAATTTTGTACAAAATGAATCAATTTTTTCGATTTATTTTCAAATATCTAGCTTTTTATATTCCTATAGGTTATGTGATTATAAATGTCAACCATCAACCGCTCCAAAAAACACCTTACTCACCACGGTCCATGAATTTGCGAACCGTTGAAGTATACCTACTCAAAGACAAAAGTTTGAACCGACCTGTCGCGAAAACGTTACGGTCCCGAGAAATTGTGTAACGTTGAGTCAACGGTACCTCACAGCAAAGCGACACATTATAAGACAAAATGTTGAAATTGAATTTGTAAATTTGCTTTTAACAAAACTATGGGTTTGATGTGATTGTTAGTTATTGTTTCTAAAAAAAATTTCAGATTTGTCCATGTGAAAACTCAACTAACAGTACAGTATTAATAATAAACTGTTTTTTTTTTAAACACTTTTTACATTAAGACTTTGTCGGACTTGAAGGCGGATCATTTTTCTTCTTTTTGATATGAATTTTACAAATATGCACAAAATAATGCAAGTTAACATCTTGGCGAAACTTAAACTATTTTCAAACTATATATATCTTGGTATTCAGGTAAATTTTTCAGATATTTTGATTGACCTCGATTTTTTTTAGATATGTGTACAGTAGTAAATTATATTTTTAAATAAAATTAATTCATTAAAGTATTAAGATGTATTTTTTTAAGTCATCACCTTATGAGTGTTTTGAGGTATTTGGATATTTGCTTATCTGAGTCGAGAAGGCATTCTTAAAATCAAAAAAGTGGATAAACAGACGTCACGCCCTGATTGTAGGGATGTTTGATATGATGAGTCGACTGATTGAGGAAGTGGGGAGCAAGGTCAGCGTTGGGCTACACAGACTTGAGCAAGTGGAAATGGAGGAAGATGATAGCGTGGGTGAGAGCAGATGGGACGAAGGTGGCAATTGATACAGATAAGGAAAAGGAGGTCAGGAATGAGGCGGTAATCCTGAAGGATATTGGAGAAGTCTATCAGGAGGGGATAGAAAGAATTAAGAAGGGTTTGAGGGAGATGGACGGAAAGTGGGTGGATAGACTTAGAGTCTCAAGGAACAGGGAGGTGGTTATAGAGGCAAAGGAAGTGGTTGAGGTCAGAGGAATTCTGATATGGACGTGGAAAGGGTAACAGGAGCTAGGGCGGTGGAAGCGGGAAGGGGAACAAAAAACCATTAAGATGGTGGGGATAGACCCGTGGATTGAAGATGAAAAGGTGAGGAAGAAAATAGAAGATTTTATTGGGGAAAGGGGTAATGACAGTGGTGAGGGAAAGGAACGGGATGAAAATGGCGGTGGTGAGGGAGATTTGGTTGTACTGGAATAGGGTGGTAAATATTGTAGAGGGGAGAGAGGAGGGCAGATGCTTTGGATGTGGAGTGAAGGGCCACCAGGTTGCGGGGTGTAGTGCCAAGAGAGTGGTCAATATAAGGAAATGCTGGCTATGTAAGATCGTGGAGCAAATGGCCAGAGACAGTCGGCAGGCCTTCCTTTTTAGGGTATGTGGGGAAACAGGAAACAAGTAGGTAGGGGAAAGAAGGGAGTGGATGAAGACGGAGAGGGAAAACATGGGAGGTACCCTCTTGACCCCTCAGAGGTGACGAGTCTGGGCAAATAGGAGGAAGTAGAACGCAGACCGCGGGAAGAAAGGATGTAGAGGATGGATGGAGGGTGTTACAGATGAATCTAGTGGAGAGCATGATTAGGAAAGAGAAGGCATGTGAGAGGTGGGAGTGATAGAAGGGAGTAGATGACGGAGAGTATATGAGGGACCGCCGCCCGCATTGAGTATGCTAGGGTTGTGATTCCGAGGCAGAAGTTACGGCGAACTTGGGGTTCCCTTGGGGATGAGTCCAACACTGTCTGGGTACTGGCTAGAACATGAGTTTCCCATCTCCGCCCGAAAAAAAAAACGACCTGATGAATCTGAGAGGCGGTTGAATGTCACGAACAAATCCGACGTTGCCACATAACCTTATTTTTTACCGGTTAAAACAGATCATTGGTTAATTTATCGAGGATAAAAAATCTTACTTTTAATTTGATTCTTTAAATATATATTGCTACTCTGGTTGATAAACATTTTAATGAAATTTTTAATAACATAATTTTAGCAAACATTTAAATATAAGTGTACTTAATTCATTAATTCCAAATTATTTGATAGCTTCAGGAGGGCAATCTGGTTGATTACTGGGATGAGCCGCTCGAATAGCTGGATGACTTTCTAATTCCCTATCGATTCTCAAAATCGTAGGATACGGTCTTAAATCGACGTGAAACCTTCTAGCGTTGAAAACTTGCGGTATCAAACAACAATCGGCTATTGTTATTTCATCTCCTACACAATACTTTCCAGCACTGGAAGCTAATAATTTTTCCACGGCTTTGAAGCCACGTTTTATCCAATGTTTCGCCCACTCGTCTTTCTTCTCCTCGCCCACGTGTATCAATACCGTTAGATTTTGAAGAGGTTGGATCCCTGATGCTATCACCTCGCAAATTTCTCTTACCTTAAATAGTTAATTCAAAATGTCATTTATTATAAATCAGGTAGGAATGTTGTAACACACTGTTCAGTATAAATATCTAAATATTACCTTTGCTCTTTTTATGCAATCATTTGGCATAAGAGGCCTGTGCGGTCTGGTTTCTTCTAAATACTGCATAATATTTAACGATTCTATCATAGTGCTGCCATCTATGTGTAAAGATGGTACTTGTTCCATTGGATTCACCTCTCTGTATTCATTTGAATGTTGTTCCCCTCCTGCTTTTATTAGCGAAACTGGTTTGATGTCGTAAGGGATTTCTTTTAAGTTTAGCGCTGTAAATTAATAATTTAATATTTCTAAACTATAAGTAAAATACAGGATATTCCAGGAGTTAACGGACTATAGGCATTATAAGTTACAAATTAAAAAATGTACAGTCAATATAAGAATCTGCCTCTTCTACTACCAGTTCTTCATTCAGCATTTTAAGTGTTCTTAAGCCTTTTTCGCTCCTTATTTTCAACTATGGATTGCGTATTACTCTATTATTGTTTATAGCTGTTCTCTTTCTTGCAATATCCATTATTACTAAATTTAAAATAGAGAAATACCTAAGTACATTTATAAGTTAAGGAGGCTCCTAAATAAATTATTAAAACCTATACATTTGTTGTTATAGTTCCAAAATTTGTAATAAATCATTGATAATTACAAACGGGCTTTATTTATAATGTTATTAAACGAATAATTTTTACTTGTTGCTTCACCTTTTGTATCTAGTGATATTTTTAAACATAAAAGGTCAATAGATTACTGAACAGTTCAATAAATTATTTCAATTTTTTTATTACCAAATAACTAGAGGATTATTATTTTATATTTTGATTTAAAATAAATAAACATACTTACGCAAATTTCATCTGTATATAGTTAAATGATTTGGACAAAGTGGAAAAAGTACTTAATTTCGAAAGCGAATCGTTTGCAATGCGAAAATAAAGGTTTATTTTTTAAAACATTGCCAAATTTACCGTTTTCTCCCCAGAACTTGCTACTATATATTATTTTTTGATATAATACCAAATAAAAGTTATAAAACTTACCTATTCTTACCCTCCATGCGCAAGAGCTCCTCCAATACGAATATAAAACTGGCTAAAAAATATAATTAACATTTTTTAAATATATTTATTATAAAATTTGAGGTATAATTATAAAATTTTCATTTAAAAGTTGCTGTGTCGTCATATATAACCTTTTCACAAACAAATACTAAGAGACCCTTAACATGCCCGCTAGAAGGCACTAATTAATTTTTTTAAATCTAGTTAGTTTTGGAAATATGACATATAGGAGTATGCCGGATGTCTTGAAAAACGTGTAATAGTTAAGCATTTTTCTCTGAGCGAACCCTGCCGCGTGTTCCAGTAATTTTCACATTTCCCGTCGTTCTATTGGGACACCGGGTACATAGTTAAGCAACGGTTAATCGACGTATTTTTGATCCAAAATTAAGAAGTATAATTTTTTATTAATCTTTTTGCTACACCCTGTATAAGTAGTTAAGTTAATCTGATGTACCAGAGATAACGATGTACTAAGTCCGGATCTGTATTAACAAGTGCTGAAGGTAAGTGTTGATTATTATTTGGTGGTAATAGTAGATAAGTGGTTACGGTTTATTTACTGTGTACTAGCTGCTATTGAGGCAGCATATTAAAAAAATGTTATCACATATTAATATAAATTTTAATTTTCAACTAAATCTTCAGACAACGTCAAAATTATTGAATAATAATTATTAAAATGTTAATACCTTTCCTAAAACAGACGTCATGCTGCACTAAAACATTAACATACAGATATTTTAACAAAAACCACACAATTTAAAAATCAAGCAAACAGATAAATCCGAAATTTTAAATAATAAACAAGATAACCTCAAATTATCTTATCACTTCGCCTAGGAGACCGCAACACAACTAACATACATCCGATACACTTTTCGTCTCATACTGCTGACGATCCAATTTCGCGAACATCTAACATCCAGCATTATGCAAAATGAACAGGTTATTTTTCTTTGTATCTTAAAACTGGAACTAGTTGTATTTCAAACGACTTTCAGGCGTTTTTTGCATTCTGCTAGTCCTTTTATCAGTGATTTCATGCAAATTTTTAGCTACACGTGTTTGTATTGATTATATGTATACCGGGGGCGACCGATATGAATCCTAACGTTGCTGTAAGTCTTAAATAAAACCTTTTCTTAGCGAATTGCCCAATTTATTGGATATATCATGTGACTTTTTTTCAGTACTTATGTTTTCAAGTGACACTTTTCGATTTCAAAGGAAGGACATTGTAGTATATAGTTGCTTCTCTCTTGACTCTGCAAGGCGGTATAATAGTATCATACTACCTCTGACATCTACAGATAATACGCTTTACTAAAATGACAATTTATTTGCAGGAAACTGAATAAAATAAAGTTTCTAAATTTAATCACAAACTAAGAACGTTGGAGAATAGTTGTATTTGCGTATCTTAAACGTTTCTTAACGATCTATCATGTCTCTAATTTACGGTACTTATTTACCGGCCACCCTGTACAATAATCGTTAACAAAATGTAGCACAAGTTTTATGGACATTTTGGTCTTTCTTTACAGTATTATTTCGGTTATATAAGAATGCCAGCGGCATAAAAAGAACTAAACGCAATTTTTAAATGTTTGCTAAAGTCTGATAAAAACGTGAAGATTCCAATAAAAAATTAAATGTAATGTGTTGATATTGGATGCGACTTCCTGTCAAAATTACCCTTTCAATCTACATAGCGTCCAATTTAGAATAAGTACCTATTATATAGTAAATAAAGGCTAGAGAAATAAATAATATGGGTTAAGGAATTGCATAGCACTACTCGAAAGAGGCGTGTCGAATTGGGTTTGTAGCAGCTCACCCTCGTATAGTATCGATAAACCACACGTGAAAATGGATAAAAGAATGTATTAGCATATGAAGAATGAATCGCAAGATGGCCAGTTTGCGTAACTAGAACGCCCGAAAGTTCTGGCATTAGAAAAGAACCGGTTGCAGCTAACGATTCGCACATGTGTGTGTTCAATTTTATTTTGACGTTTTTATTTAAAAAAAAAACAACTTTTAAGCAGATAAATTTTAACACGTTTACTGAAGAAAATAGTGTTTTTACTGTATAAGGAATAATTTCTCTCGAAAATCGGTCGTATAAATACTAACACAAATATGGTGATGTCCATCAAAAAATAGATTTTTGTTAATGATAAACTGTTCCGCTAATTCTAAGGGAACAAATTACTCCGAACTATCAAATTTGATAGTATTGTTTTGTTATTATCCCCATCTAAAAAATGCTGTAAAAATTTCTTAAAATCCGCCTTTTAGGTTTTGACGTCACTAGTATACATTGAAGTTAGTCATATATTTTGACATAAAATAAAATAATTATAAGAGAGGGTAGTTACCCAAATTGAGGAAAAAAAGGATAAGCTTAGGTTAGAGTGACAGTGAGTCGTTTGCATTCGCATGTGGTTTCATCTTGTTTGAATTTCGAGTTTAAGATTCACGCCTTTTGTCAATAAATGCTTCAAATTCAAATTGAACAAGATAAACAATAGAGTGATAGATGTCAGACGTCAACATTTTTGTCCTGAATAATCTTAAACATCCCAATAAAGGAGAAAGAAGAACAAGAAGCTGAAACATGGAATAACCACAACTTCACATCTAAACTAGTGACGTAACTGCATTGTGAGTTGCATAATTTCAGTAAATTGTGAAATTCATTGTTTTCTGTTAACCTAAAGATTGAAACCAACTTTAATGGTTATGGAAAGTATCTGATTGATTTAGAAGTGTAGTTATATTTTCGAATAACATATTTTTCTTAATATACAAACCTGTCACTTTTGTAAGAATGCATTCTTTTCCAATTTCTAAATAGGTGATGTTCCACAACTGACAAGTTGACAATAACTAATCACGTGTTCTGAAGAAAAAGCTTCTTTATCTCAGGGCAACTGTCAAGGTGACGTAACGTGGAAATAGAAATAGATTTATTTAAGTTTTGTTTAGAATATTTTGTTTCATCTGATATGTCTTTCTACACTTATTCCTGATTTCCAAATGCTTCATAATCCAGCTTTTCATTCTTTACCACTTCCATCAGAGATTTAATTTAGGTAAAAATTACAAGGATATTGTCCTAATTATGTCAAATGTCAAAAATAAATTGAAATTTATGCAGAAATCTATTAGTTTGGACAAACCAAAAGAAGTGTTTAAATAGGGTGTGAAAGGCATATTTCTGTGACAGATTGACCTGTTGAATTCTTTCAGATTTTCAAGTATGGTTTTTGAAAATTAATGTTTAATTATATAAAATTATTGAAATTTATTGATTATACGACTAAAGCAAAATTTCTTCTTTTCGATTGGTTTTTTAATTTGGAAATTTTGAGAAATAAAACACGGTAATTAAGAGAGATTCAGTCATTATTCTTCAAGTAATCAAAAGTTTAATAAAAAACCTCTTTTGTACAAAAACTTAATAAATAACAATCATTTTTTTTTCGAGAAAAAAAAATCAAAAATAAATTACTATGTGGAATGAAAAAGTGGGAGGTGAATTTGGATGCATATGTACTGGTACGTACAAAAATAATGGGTACAAATATCACATTTACCATTATGGTAAAAAATAGGTCGACACCAATGATTCCATAATTTTTACATATTTTTAACCAATAGAACGAAAAAGTCATTATACACTTTATTGATTTTTTTCTTTTTTTTGTAATTTTTCTAATAATAAATATTCAAATTTTTCATAAGATTGAATTGAAATAATTTTTTTTACTGAAACAAGTATAAAATACAATTTCTAAATGAATTCACCCTTAAGTACTCACTTGATACAACGCTCCTAAGAAGCCTTCTCAACGTATTAATATGTTTTCCGTCGACCGTGTATTAACATTATTAACGTTTTCAAAATTGGACAAAATCATACATTAATGACCCCTATTAATGTATGATTTACATTAATAAACGATTTTTCTATAGGCAACCCAACGCACATCTTATACATTATATATATATTGACAGTTACCTGTGGAGTAGGCAACCAAACATACATACCAGTGTCATTATTCATTTTTGACAATGACAAATAAATATTTTAATTTTTTAAATATTGAGAAAAACGTATAGAGCTTATACAGTCGACGGAAAAGCTTTGTAACTAACACGAGTATTGAAAGGGCAATTAACAATCTCGTTTGTAAATGGCCCTCATTAATACACTTGTCGGTTAAATAACTATTTCAAGTGGAGTCATCAGCCGTTTCTGAGTTAAAGTACTGAATGTATCAAATTTATCGTATATGAATGACTTAAAACGTAATATTGGTTAATTTTATTATGCGTGAGCTGATGAAATGTATGTAAAAATTGCTGGGACACCGTGTATCTCAATATACGATAGCAACAAAAGTATGGAAGAATGGATGTGGAGATGAGATGAGGTTGTATGAATAATACATATTATGGCACTATGATTTTATTGAAATTTTAATGTATTTAACAATATATTTATATATTTAATCCCCGACTATCTACTTGTTTTTTTTTTAACAAAAATGATAAAATGAGAAGAAGAAAAAAGTGTACGTCGATATTCAAGATTTTTAAAACGTTGCTAAAAATTCTGAATATCTCATGATACAAATTATTTGCAGAAAAAAAAATAATAATCGGTGCAAAATCGGTAACCATTGCTGATGAATAATTTCCAACTTAAAATATACCAAAACCCAACTTTATAATATTTAAGTTAGAAACGTAAAGAACGCACTAATACTGAAATACATGGTGAGTCAATAGTTTTAATACCACATTGTTTTAATAGTTCAATTGTTCAATCACCCTAAATATTTCAGTGTGCGTTGAAACAAAGTACATATATATACATATTATGTAACTTAAAGAAAGCTGTAAAATATTATCACACATTTCTATTTGACCCGTGCTTCTTAACAATCTTAAATTGACTTGTTTAAACTCATCTAAACGGTTATCTACAAAATTGGGTACATATTTTTTAATAGTTGAAGAAGGAAATAAAAACTACAACTTCCATGGTATCATATTCTCCAGTTGAATAAATATCGTTTTAAAACATCGTGTCGCAATCTCCTAGGGAGTAATAGAAGCTGAGTAATATGTCGTTAAAAGTTAAAATAGAGATGGGATTTACTTATTAATATAAATGAGCATTGCTTTAAATTAAAACGAAGATTTATTTGACAATTGACATTTGTGACATTAAGTAGAATGGTTTTGATGAATGTAAACAAGTCGAATTAAACTACTCACAGCGATAACAAAGCAGATTCAATCTGCTTGCGTTAATTTTATGTATAAAATTTGTGAATCCCCACTATATAAGACCAGTCATCTTTTTTTATCGTCACTACATAATATATAGGCCTTTTTGTGTAATATTTATAAACATATATATTATATCAACATCAACTTTTTACATGCAAATATCAACATTTCTCATATTATTTTTTAATTTCAAACAAAAAATATACTTTTCAGTGGAACAAAAATTTATATATCTCTAAATTAATGATATTAATATACCTATATATATAAAAATAAAATATTTACAATTAACATGGTTTTTTGGATGTATTTCAACGCAATTTGATAAATATTTATAACTTAGTATACACTGGCCGTCAAAAATATACAGCCAACAAAAATTTAGTAGTTCAAAAGCCACATTTGTAAATTTTTCGTGGCCGAATTTTTCCGACGGATAGTGTATAAATGGAAAAATGAAGTTTGGTACAAACTGAGATATCTTGGAAACGTTTTATTTTCAGGAATTCAAAAATTTGTGATGCTTTTGGACTTGATTTAGGATAAAATATCCTGAAACCGCAATTTACGTTCTAAATGTTGCAGAAAGTTGCTTAAGGAAATACTCTAGGTTCAATATCATAGTTAAATTATGTTTTAAAGACATCTTTATATTAAATAAAGGATAAAATCAAAATTATGTATTAGCTTTGCAGACTCAAGATTAGTCAATTTTTAAAACCTGTATGTGTGTCTGTGGAGAAAACGTTTTAACGAGTGCGGAATTTTTTTCTCAAGAATTTCAGACATTCTGATCTTATCCAAAAAATATCCAAATGTCTGCTGGGGACGAATCAAAGCAAAGATGAAAAAGCTAATGTATCATTACCACAAAAAATTTAGAAAAAGCGCACATTCGGGCAACAACACCTTCACATTTACTTAACAGAAGTGAATATCACAGCAACAGTTTTTTTTGCGAAGAACACGAACTCTGGTTATTTTCGAACCCCCAAAGTGTTATGCCAGTAACGACTAGTTCCCATCTCTATTATATTATATATTCGGTATTATACGAGGGTATTACGAAAATTATATTTTTTAAAAATAACCAGATGTTTGTATATTATATACAGTATGAAAAGCCTAATATGAAAAAATGTATCTCAAGCAACAACTATATATAACATGTCACCCGTTATCACCTATATAATTGTAACATTATAACATTAAATATAATTTTTTTTTCAGGGCTTGTTCCATAATAGTAAGTGATTATATTTATGTAATAAGTCAAGTATATGGCCACCACAAACATTTAGACGATAAAACTATGAATGTGTATAAATTTCACCCAACATCTTCTAACTTGGCTTTTTCGATCACGAGATTTTCCAATAAAACATACAGAATGCGAAAAGTCTAGGAAAATATGAAACAAACTACTTGAAAGAGAGAGAAGGATAATTGTGCGCAGTTAGCTGCTGTCAAATGTATTTATCTGTAAAAGATATTCCCAATATTTGTGGGCCATTGTTAAATCGAATGCAGTGTATAGATTTTATTTATTGCAGATTGTAATTTGTCCATCTTTTTTCTTGAACTATATTATTTTATTCTTATTTGTGTTGTCGATTTTCTCCCACTGAATACGGCGTTATCCCGTGTTAAAAGTCAAATGCAAAATAAGATAATTATTCCTTAGAAAGTACCAAACATTTTAAACTGGCAACACTGTTTTCATATCAGATTGGTAGCTAGAACTGAACACACGCCCAATGCTGATTGCTTACATTTCTTCTTCTCTCTCTTTCAAGTAGTTTTTCTCATATTTTCCTTGTCGTGCTTGTGTAAATCGTATGGCTCGAATAGACTTTTCGCGATCTGTATATGGAGTGTCCCAGGAGTTCCAAATTTAATGATAGTACTTCTGGGAATACATTCAAAACATTTTCAAGGAATCAGTCGATTTAAATTATCATTATATAACAATCAATTTTGAAACGGGCCTCGAGGCGGATCCTTGTGGCATACTGTGACGCTAAAAAAATTATTTTTGCAACAAACAATCGCTTTAAAAAAATGTCTGAAAATCTATATAGGCACTTTTTGTATTAAATTTTCTGTTTTTAAATACAGGATGAGGCCAGACTGAGGAATGGGTGAGTTTTAACAAATTTTTTTATCTTGTTTTATTTGGAAAGTTAGAATGTTTGTAGACAATAAACTAAGCGGGATTCTCTGGAATTTCTACTGGATCAAGAATAAAAGTGTCTAAATATAAGAACTTTAGCAACCCTGCATATTATGATTAATGCTTGATGGCCAAGTTAAATGATGCATAGTGAGAAAGTGTATTCAAACATTAACAATTATTAACAACATGCTTTAACAACAATATATATGATTTGAGTCACATTTATCTTTGTATAGTTTTTAATCAATATTATCATAAATTGTTTTATGATAAAAGATCTATGAGAAGTATGTAACGAAGTGAATTTTCTATAATTATGACTATGTACACTAATATCCTATTCTATATATAATATATGATGCCCTCATTTATTTTAAAATATCCCATTTCATATAAAAAACAAACTCATGATTGGTAACATTTTTTTTTATATACAGAGTGTTTTGGTATTCCACCGAAAACGAGCTACAACAAAAAGCTCTCGTTAATTGAAGGGCGAAGTTACTGAGATACAGGGTGTTAAGAGTTTGAAATCAATCAATTAATAAAGTCCCTTCAAAAGTTGATATTCTTATATTGAAATACACCAATTAATGAGTGATATAGCATGACGGTGGAATATCGAAACACCCTGTATATACTTACTGAAATCGCAGATTCTCCATCAGGTTTATTTATATCACTTTATCAACGATTTGGTTCAGCTTAAAAATTACCAACCAACGTATTATTTCAGTTACTGGCTACACCAAGAAATAACGAAAGAAAATATTATATAGGTAAGTATTTTTAAGACTTGATGCAGGTACACGTTTCGGAAAATTCAATAACAAAAAAAGGCAAACATTTCAAGCTAAGATATTTTTGACAAATGTAAGGTTAGAATTTAGATTCAATATAAATTCTGTCGTGAAAGTTCAAGCCAGGTTTCTATTAGTCATGAGAGTGGAGTTAATTTTTTATTTTATCTACTTATTTATTTGCCTTCTTTACAAATTACCAATCAGAATGTAAAAAATAATATACCTCCATAAAATTATTCTCAACAACCCAGCCTAATAGTCCATTAAAAAAAGACCATGAACTGACTTTTTTCCAGTACTATTTATGTGTCAATTGATGGCTCAAATAGCAATAACACGGTATGGGACTCTATATTTTGGTCAAAATAGAGTTCTGTAGCGTTATCGGTGATGCAGACAGTCCTTAGTGCCTGTCAAAATCATACAAGTAAATTGGAGCTTGGAAAGATTCCAAAGTCGTGTTGACATTGGAAAAAATAATTCTGTAGCATTGCTGCTGTAGACGATTCTGAGAGTTACTGAGGGACTTCCCAAATTAGGTGCTCGTGCAACAAGTGTATTCGAGCTTGGGAAAGCTGCAGAGCCGAGTTGACCTTGGAAAATAAAGTTCTAAGTTCCAAGCTAATGGTCTTCAAATAAAAGCGCGTTTAAATGGAGACCGAGTTATTTAACCCCCCACTATTAAAATGACAGATATGTTCCTAACCGGGGAACGGAAAATGATCTGTGGGGAAAATTATTTATTAGATTTATCGCTTCCCGGCCAACTGACAGATCAAAGTGTAACTATGTATAAAAATATCAGAAAATGAGAAATAGAAAACTAAAAAAAAAAAGAAAACCCAGGCCCAAACTCGGTTGATCAAAGTGTAACTATTTATAAAAATATCAGAAAATAAGAAATAAAAAACTTAAAAAAAAACTAAAAACCCAGGTCCTGACCGGGTTTAAAACCTACGACCTCTGAGTTGTAAGCTTACTACCCTACGAACAGTGCCAATCAGCTCACATTCAGACACATCGAATAAAAGGTTAAAGGTTGCATTAGCGCATGCGCACCTCAACATGCGGGGGTCCTCCTCTCATACGACATCTGTTATTTTAATAGTGGGATTTAAACGCTCCTTCAAAAATTAGTTAATATCATAGAATTCTAGTAGAGTTCCAGAAAAGTTCTAAGCTGAGATGATTTTCAAAAATTGAGTACTCTGTATATGGTTATTCTAATTGGTAGAGTACTGGCAGTTCTTGGGAGCTTGGGAACTTATACAATACTTTTAAATTTTAGTAAGCCCCAAGAGCATGTTAATTTTGGTCAAAGTAGAGTTCTGTAGCTCCCAAATAGATTTGACCTTGAAAGATGGAGTACTTTCAACGTTTTATATGTCAAGGCTGTTGCTTTTTGAGTATCTACAGTGCTCTTTGGATATTTCGGCCAATTTTATGGCTAATTCTATAGGCAGAGCCTGAATACAACAGAATAATTGGGAAGGTGATGTCAAACAATTGTTTGACAGAGGAATTTTCTAAATACTTTTTCATTTTATAGTTAAAAGAACTACCCCAGATTGCCTTAAAGTAATAAATTTTTACTAACTAGATTGAAGTGAGGGCAACAGTGTGTACACTGTTGCCGTATTATTAATGTATTATTCTTTGAGAGTTATGGTATAATGATCGAATGTTGAAAAATTGATAAAATTATATACATTTAATCTATATGAATCATGGAAAGAGAAACAGAATGATCGGTACATACACCAGAAGTGAAAACATGAATGATTTCATCACATCTTCGATTTAAAATTGTAAAATTCTAAATCTACCTGTAAAAAATCAGATCGCTTTACACCAAAAGGCAAACATTTTCGCAAGAAACTCTTTTAATTGATTAAAAAAGAAATTTCTAGTTGAATTTGTATTAATTAAAAGTAATCAAAGTGTAATTAAATTTTTTTTTCGTATTAAAAATGTGCCAATCGGTACGTTCACCTTTTGAAGAAGACATTTTACTTCTTATAGTTAAGAAAAATTAACAAAAATATACATACAAGTCAGTGACGTAGGTAATTATATACAATATGTCCCCCTAAGTTGCAATCATATGGAAAACTTTTTTATTATTAATTTTAGGAAAAAAAGTCATTCTTCATAAA
Organism: Galerucella calmariensis; assembly: GCA_910591675.1. Taxonomy (NCBI): domain Eukaryota; kingdom Metazoa; phylum Arthropoda; class Insecta; order Coleoptera; family Chrysomelidae; genus Galerucella; species Galerucella calmariensis. Next base: position 93,243 of record CAJUYG010000227.1, on the reverse strand, counting down.
AAGTTCTGCATTATCTAAAACCTAGAATACAGTCATCAAATATCAAATTTTTCAGTCGTATACGAAGTTTGTCAAAAAATATGAGTTTTACTCAAGAGTAAAGTACCTCTAAATTTGACAATATCGAGAAATGTTACTAAAAAAAGTTGGATATGACGAAGCATTAGTATGAGTGAGAATTAAATTTGTTTGTTTATAACATTAATATGATGTTAATTTTGTTACTTTAGTGTTTGAATGTATTTTATTATTTGCAAAATAAATAAATAAGCACTTATTCCGCGTTTTAAATGCAAAATTATTAAAAAACATGGAAACACTAAAAGATTATCATGTGTTTCGTAATAACAAGAGATAAATGTTTATTCAAAATAAAAATATTAGTAAAAAATAAAATAATGTGAAGTTTCAATTTAAATGAATGTAATTACATATTTAATCGTAGTTTTTAATTTTGATCAATTTTTTTTGGTAAAATTTTTCGGTATTGTCAAATTTAAAGGTACTTTACTCCTGAGTGAAACTAATATTTTTTGACAAACCTCGTATACGACTAAAAATTTTTATATTTGATGACTGTAGTCTAGGTTTTAGATAAAGCAGAACCTTTTATGAAGAATAACTTTTTTTCCTAAAATTAATTATAAAAAAGTTTTCCATATGATTCCAACTTGGGGGGACATATTGTTATTTTTTTTATACTCTGGGCGCCACTGAAAAACAACGTGACTTGAGGTTGGTCCATCGAAAAAAGTCATTGAAAACAAAATATAAAATTTAAATGTACATAAACATACAATAAACATTTGTTAAGGATAAAAATATATATTTAAAATTTTTTTTTGAAAAAATTATACTGTACAAAGTACAGTTCATATAAATATATAACACAAAAATAAAAAAAAAGAACATACACAAGTCTTTTTCCATTTCCCATTTTTTTTTTCGACTGAAAAAAAAAACGTATTAATTTGGACAATACAATAACTACAAACAGAAGAACTGGAAAAAGACTCAGACGGACACAAAACACGGCAACAAACGTTTTCGACATTACAAAACAATTTTTTTGAAAAAAACAATTACAATAATCTTCAAAACACGTTTTTTTCTTAAAAAAAAATGTTGGCACATTAAATTGCCAATTTTCAAAACAGCGCACAATGGGAATGTATAAAGACTAATACAAAAAAATTTGACGACACGTTTTTTTAGATAAAATACAAGTTTTGAAGATCACCCTATACCACAGACTACTCGTCATCGCACCAAGATTGTCCCTTTTCCCTCAACGGACTTCTGTTGGTCGTACACAAATTTGAGGTTAAGTTTACGTCCTCTTCGTCCATTGATCACTGGATCGCGAGTGTACCAATTCCGTTATTCCGCGCTCTCTTCATTTCCTCCTCGTTTATTCGCTGCTCGATTAGATACTGCGCAGTCGTAATAGAATGCGGATTACCCGTTATGGTAACGATACGGTTACGTGTACCCGGTGCAAAAATACCCTTTTTAGATATCTGGATACTGGCGCCGCTGATTTGTTGGATTTCTACCAACGAACGCCCACCAGGACCTAACATAATAAAAAAATTAGAAAAGTACTTTGACAGTTGAAGGAAAAACTTACCTAGTATTGCGCCTACTATAACTTCGGCGATTTCAACATTCTTGGAGTCTTTTGAACCGTTCAATTCAGCGGGTGTAGGACTCTTGCTCATGACAGTCATCTGTTGACCGGTACCTAGGCCGAAGCTGTTGTTATTTAACGAAATTGGAGCAGTAGCAGCCGATACTTGATGTCGAAATGGATCGAATGCTGATTCGTAACGTTCTAAGTTAGTTCGTGGAGCTGCCGTGTTGGCACCTGAAATTTAAAATCTGATTGTAGTCGAGTGGCTGCAGATAATTTCTGCTGTTTCTAATCTTAGGCCAGTCGGTAAGGGTCATTTTAGACCAAAAAACTAAGTTTACCAGTCTATCGATTTTCCAAGTTGTAAAAAAAAATTAAAAAACTTTTTTTTTGAAATTCTCAAATATTTTGCGCTGGGAGGAAGGTAGAGGAAAATAAAATATACCACCGTGTAGGGGAAGTGTTTTGCAATAAAAAAGGTCTCTTGCGATTTTTTCGTCCGAGCAATGGTTCGTCCGGAAAATATTCGGTAAGCTAAGTATGTGTTCCGCATCCGCGCGACTCTTCTGCACGGCGGAAGACCTACTTTCTGAATCGCGGAAAAAATTTAGATATTTAATCAGAATTTTTTTCTAATTTTTGGTAAGTCAAGGTTGTGAATGATAAATAAAAGGTAATAAATTCATTTTTACATATTTTTATTGTAAAAAGTTATGTAAAAAATTATATCCTAAAATTATATATTAATATTTTATACCTTTTCACTATATACATTTTGTTCGTTGAATATTAATCTTTAAATTACGGGAGTACCAAATTTTATTTTGGAAAAATAAAGAAGAATCTATAAAAATTGCTATTTTCGCTTATAATACAAAAAATCATTGAATCCAAAAATGTATGTAAATTAATTAATTTTGTAATTATATATTCTATCTTTTGAACGGCTGCACTAACATTTATAAAATTGGGAGGGTGAAAATAAAGTGTTGTAAACTTCTCTACGAATGAAGTAATAGTAATAGATGACGTCACAGTGCAACTCTGACCAATAATTTTAAATAGGACCTTATGGCAAGTGATATCTCGTTTGAAAGGCATTGTCATTGGAAACATAGCCATATCAATTTTGTTTGGGTTTAAACTAATTTTGACGGATGAATTAAATAAATACCAAAATTATTGAAATTATTTTTTGAAATTCAATTAATCAAATATCAACAATGGATTCTTGTAGCAAGTGTTCGAAATGTGCTCCGTTTACTTCCTGACAGAAATACATCCTATTAGTAAACTCTTGTCGTACTGGTTCGAATGTGTCAGCTGAAATTGCATTGCATTCTTCAATAATTCTTTCTTTCAAAACGCCAATGCTATATCTGGTGCCGTAGTATAAACCTTGGATTTCAAGTACCCCCATAGAAAAAAATCTAATGGTGACAGATATGGTGACCGAGATGGCCATTCTATAGGACCTCGTCGGCCGATCCATCTACCTCGATATTCTTCATCCAGGTAACGTCTTACTGCACCATAATAATGTGCAGGAGCACCATCTTATTGAAATGTTATTTTCAGATGGCCGAATTCATCTGGATTATCTTCCAGAATTTCAAGAATTAACGGCTCAATTGCATTTTGTAACATCAGATACACTTCACCGCTTAAATCTGAATTAGGAAAACAGGACCAACTATGTATGTGGTTTCCCAAAATACCTGCCCAAACATTGACTTTTTCTGGAAATTGGGTATGTTGTTCACAAAAGGTGTGAGGATTTGTGTCACTCCAATACCTTACATTTTGTGCATTCACATTTCCATTGGGGCAAAAAGGACTTTCGTCACTAAAACAAATTGTTTTTGTCTAATGTGGGTTTTGACTAATTTTATTTGTCATACATTCACAGAATTCGAGTCTTATGTCGGGGTCGTCATACGAAAGGTGGTGCACCATTTTTAACTTGTATGGATGAAATTTATTTTTAGCCAACACTCTCTGTACTGTACTTTTACTTACTTCACAAATAGACGCAACTTTAGTGGAAGAGGAAGTAGGGTTTACTGCCATGTCTGCAACTATATCAATTTTTTTATCATCACTAAATGTTGGTCGACCAGATCGTGTGGCATCTTGAACACTACCTGTTACTTTTAACTTGTGAAGCAGCTCCCTCAAATAAGTTCTCGAGATAGGGCGGTCTGGGTATCTCTCATTAAATAAACGTTCCGCTTCATGGAGATTCTTTCTAAATTTACCAATTATTAAGATAGCTGCTACTTTGTCGGCTTGAGTACGTACCATTTTGCCTATGTAAACTCTTAAACGTCTCGTTAAACAATAATAAAATTAAATATTTAAGCTATTTAGAGAAACTTTGCAAAGCAACAAATCTATTAATAAAAAAACGTCAATTTTTTGACGACTAACCTGAGGCGGACTGAAAAATCTTCAATATTTAAATGTGAAATAGTAATTTTGGTATTTATTTAATTTATCCGTCAAAATTAGTTTAAACCCAAACAAAATTAATATGGCTATGTAGCCAATGTCAATGCCTTTCAAACGAGATATCACTTGCCATAATGTCCTATTTAAAATTATTGGCCAGAGTGGCACTGTGACGTCATCTATTAATATTACGTCACCTGTTACCATTCGTAGAGAAGTTTACAACACTTTATTTTCACCCTCCAAATTTTATTAATGTAAGTGTGACCGTTCAAAAGATACGAGGGAGGGAGGGGACTTTTGAATAGCACTGTATATTTTCTTGTAAATTCAAGATTCATGAAATTTACAAGATAATGTAAAGTGTCGTATTTCGTAATTAGGAAAAGTTAATTATCCGTAAATATTATTTATGGAACAGTTTCCATTTTTTGAAAAATTGTTCCCATGCCACCTTATTATATAATATATTTTTTATTGAGATACTTGGTTTTTGATTAGAGTATGAGTAATTTGCTAAAAATGATTATGTGCTATGACAAAAAAAATGCCATCTTAAAGCTGACACTTACCTCTTCAATACGCCCTATTACAATTATTTATATATGTATTACATTACAACTGTAGAATAGTTTCCGCTTCATAAAATAGAGTCGCGCGGATGCGGAACGCATACTTAGTTTACCGAATTTTTTCCGGACAAACCATTGCTCGGACGAAAGAAACACAGGAAACCTGTTTTGTTGCAAAACACTCCCCCTACATGGTGGTATTTTTTATTTTCCTCTACCTTCTTCCCAGCGCGAAATATTAAAGATTAAAAAAAAAGTTTTTTGATTTTTTTGCCAATTTGGGAAATCGATAGACTGGTAAACTTTTTTTTTATAATTATCTACATACTTTAAGGTATTTATGAAAAAAAAATCAGCCGTATTGCTAATTACTTGTAGTTGTTAGCCCTATCGTCTGGCCTATCTTGTTTTGTATTGGTCTGAATTATGTTGAAGATAGGTTTAGTAGAAACAACAGTGCATAATATAATTCAGAATTTTGAACGAGGCGAGTATTATACTTACCCAAACAATCTCCTAGACTAACTTGTCCGATAGCTCCAAACACGCCTGCACTGGCATTTTGTGCACTTCCGTCCATAACACTAAGGTAATTTGATACAGGTATCGTTCCAGGGTGGGGCTGGCCTATACCTGAAAGAAAATTGTTCGTATTACTTTCAGGGTTTTTGAATTTTTTTTGAACGATGGTAAATATTTTCATAACCGAAAGGACAAAAAAGCATTTTGTCAGTAATGAGTTAATTTGTATTGGCAAGTTTTTGAGTTTGAAAAGGATACCACCAATCAGTTTTTATATCTTATTATTTAAATTTTGTCATCCACAGTACGGTTTTGTTCTAAACCTTAAAAAGCGCCATCTGTTAGAAGCAATGGGATTGAAGACGACTTTTAACTTCAAATAAAAGGGATTATTTTTCAAAATTTTTGTAAGTTTGGTTAGAAAACAAAAAAAAAATAACGAACGGTAAAAATCTTACCAAAATCAGAGAGATAGAACTCGGTTTTCACGGGAAGAATAATTAAAATTCTTCAATTTTTTATCAATTAGTCACCTTCTCAATACTAAAAAATAAAATTACAAAATAAATAAAAAAAAATTGCTGCGTGTAATTAAATACTAGAAATTCCACTTGTCAGCAATGCAAACTTTCCAAACAGATTTGCCTAAATATATTATCAAAGTTAAATATACTTATCTTACTTTATGTTTCGAAAGTCAGTATTTGCTTTCGTCCTCTTTGGTTAACAAATTATATCCAAAAGCACTTAGATAAACATTTTTTTATATACTATGACTAGTCTCGATTATTGAGAAAGGTGACAAAAGCAAAAAACTGAAAAATATATGAACATATACGAGCCAAACCCTCAAAATTTGATTTTTTAGAACAAGTACTACAAATAATCCGCTACAAATAAACCGTCCTGAGGGCCCCAGCGGCGGACGGCTGACCTTTGACACCTAAATTCCGTCTAAGGACGGACCTAAGTTTTTTTTGCTATCAGACTTACAAACTCAAGAAAATAAATGTAATTATAAACATGATGTATTTGAAGAAGGGGAAGGAAATATAATCGTTGCATTCCCCCTCCCCCAAATTTTGGACGGAATTCGTACAAAAATAAACTTTAATCTGCCATTGAGCGGAATTTAATCATGGAACCTGAGTTGTCCGCCGTTTGGGAAAGCACGTTACTCCGTCGCGCTTGCGTAAATGATGACATTTTCGATGGCTTTCTATAGAACTCTAGCCTCACTGTTTTTTTAAACCACCTTCCAGATTCAGCTCCATACACTGAACATTTATTATGTAATTTGGGATGTGAGATGGCTGTATTTTATCATTGAATGCTAACTCGCCAAACTTGGAATCCAATTTCAAATCTCCATGAAATTTTTATGGTTACAACGAGAGAAGTGAATTAAATTTTAAGCGTCTACCGTAAGACGTAAACTTTCTTTCTTTTCCAATACAAAGTAAAAAAAAGGTAACGATATTTTAATAAAAGGTAACGATATTTTAATAAAAGGTAATGATATTTTAATAAAAGGTAACGATATTATAATAAAAGGTAACGATTTTTTAATAAAAGTTAGCGATATTTTAATAAAAGGTAACGATATTTTAATAAAAGGTAACAATATTTTAATAAAAGGTAACGATATTTTAATAATAGGTAACGATATTTTAATAAAAGGTAACACTTACTATCCTAAAAAACACTTAAAAAGGTATGTTTTTAAAAAGGCAACAAGAAACCGCTGTTTAAATGAAGATAACGCTTTTAAAATGGAGGGTGATGGTATTTGAAAACGGTATTATTTAATAACCAGGATTAATTTCAAAAGCCTTACTCTCACCACTAAAAGTTAATACTTGGTGTGTTCCGAAATAGTCAACAGCCGGGTTCAAAATCTACTAAATAGGCCGTAATCGTCGTTCTATCTATAAAATGACTAGGGAGCGAGGGCGAGTACAAAAATGAAATATGTCACAGAATACTATCAATTAGCAGATGATGTTTATGCCAAAAAGTGCTATTTGAAACTGGGTACTGTTTGACTAACCCTTCGGGTTAAATGAAGAAAATTAATTTTTTTTAAGAAGGTAACGTTATTTTGAAAGGCGGAACCCTTTATTTTAAGAAGGTACCGCTTTTTTTAAAGAAGGTAACATTTTTTTAAAGGTAACGCTGTTTAGAAAAATATTTAAAAAAAATAACGCTGGTCCTTATTAATTACATACTACAGTACAATTCCCATTGAATTTGAGAGGAAAAGAATTAATTGAAATTATTGATGCCGAACACCCACTTTTTTAAAGTTAATAATAAACAACTTCTGTATTTTCGTATACTTCCTAAAATGTTTCGGCAATGAACAAAAATTAAAATACACTGACCCACTTTTTATTATTCATATAATCATAAATAAATAATATTTTACAAATACTAATGAAACAAATTCTAAATTTAAAACGTTAATTAAAATTCAGAACATGGTTACCAATATTCCGTTAAATATAGAATCGTAGTTACGGTTAAAATGAAATTTATATCGTTAAAATGTTGGTGAAACTTACCAAATACAGTGGCATACTGTGTTTTTTAATTGTAGGCAATAAATACTACTAATAATTTTTTTATTTATTACAAAACTATCCCAATTTGACATGCGGAATACTTAAATGTATCCACCAACTTAGCAAATTTTCTGCTCCACCTTTTTTACTATGAGGTTCCGTCATTAATATTTCCTGAAATATACTTTCAGTATTCATAAATGACCGTTGTAAATTCCCGTGTGATACGCCCATGGCTAGCGCCGTGACAATCGCAGGTTGCAGCATAGCATTCCTACCAATTCTGGAAGATATGCGTGAGAAAGGATCGAGCAGGAGAGAAAGCACAAGTGGTTGAATAAGTTAGTCTCGATGAGATGTAAAGGAGCGTAAAATTTGATAAATTTAGTATCTTCTTCTAGTAAGTGCATTGAATAAAAACCAGGATTTTAATAAGCCTAGACGATTTTATAGCAAAATTTTGTATCATTTAAGCAATCTTTATCATTATTCAGGGTAGCGGAAAAATTTGATGGTCAACTATAGAAGGTGATTTATCAATAATGTCTAACCACCAAACTATAGATTTTATACCCCGTAATATTATTATTTAGCCAAATATGCCTTATACAAATATTTCAGGATTCCAAGATAGTTTAAAGTTAAAATAATGTTTCTTGTTTCCATTTAATTTACTTGAAAATTTATTAGAATCATAGAGGGCGCAATTTACACTTTGCTGGTTCAGTAATTAAAAGCATTCATTTTCTAAAATGATGTGTTTGAATTTATTTCTTTTAAAAGTTCAATACATTTCGCGTTTATGAATTTTTTAAGGCTTGTGTCACAATGTCAAATTTTTTTTATACTTAAAAAATTATTGTTACATTCAGAAACCAAATTTCAACTTTGAAGTACTATTTTCACCTCCCTTAACCGTACCTGTCGAAATTTTCAGTCAGTTTGGGAAGTTAAAAATGTGGTTTCAACATTTTTTATTGCCCCACAAACCCCCCTCATACTATATTATTTCGTTTAAAAAGAGGGTAACGCTTCTTAAA
>CAJUYG010000227.1:67351-83760 GCA_910591675.1 Galerucella calmariensis | reverse complement strand
GTGTGAAAAAGTTTTGTTTAGACTGGAAAATATATTACTTCTGTATACGTAAGCCGGTTATACTCGCAACGATTTATATCGGACGGTTCTAAACCGGAACTGACAGATTGAGAACAATTATGTATATATTTTTCAACAGGAAGCAAGTTTAGTATTTTTAAAATACTGAGTCTGAAGAAAAATGTTTTTTATGTGATTTTCATGTATGCGTTAGCCGGTAATACACGGACGGTTTTAAACCGGTGAGCGACAAATTAAACTCAATTGTACAGTTTTTAGCAAAAAAATGTTGGTTATATTTTTGGCAAGTTTATTACAATACAAGCGTGTACAGATTGGAAAATGTAATAGTCTTGTAAGCCGGTTACATACACTACGATTTATACCGGACGATTTTAGGCCGGTTTAATTTTGTTTAAATATTTGCGCTACAGAAAAAAACTGACTAGTTTGAACAGAAATCTAGTGTGAACCTATAAATTTGTCGATGCAAATACAATTTTCCAGCCAATAATTTGTATCAACATATTTAAACTCATCTTTGTCTACGCCCTTGTTCAACATACATACAAATGCAAATATGAAATAACACAGACTTAACCGTCTGACCCTCAAAGTAAGTTTTGTTAAGTGAAATTTCGCTACATTCAAGAAATAACCGAAAATTTAGCAACACTGTAAATGCTACTCGATGAAAAGTTTGTAAAGGTCAGATGATTGTCCGAATATAATGAAAAAAAATAAGACGAGAATAAAATGGAAAACTAAAAGGTTCTAAAGACATTTTACTCAACAATTATGCCTCAATTTGTAGGCTAATCACAAATAACAAATTTATCTGAATAAATTTAGAGCATTACCTAATCCTGCGGAAATCACTCCGTATTTGACTAGAACGGCGAGCGCCGCGCAAATTTCGACAACTTGAGAGTCTGCTAATCCAGTGGTCCTCAATTGCATCTGCAACAAAAACAAAATTAAACTCCAAATTGAAACAAAAAAAATTACGAGTACTTTGTACCTTGATGTGGTCCAGCAACTGTGCGGTAACGTTGGAAATATTCTGTCCGGGTGCGCTCAAATTTAGACTGAGATTGAGTCCACCATTGAGTAGAAGACTTTGCGAAACGGCCGTACCCAAAGTGCCGTTAAGACTAGTCGTGGAAGCGTTGAAAGGATTAGACGGTTGTTGGTTAGCGAATGGGGATCCTGTCGGATTGTAATTTGCTACTGGGCCGTTTACGTCGGCGTACGATACGTTCAAACATGTACCGCTTTGGGGGTCTTCAACTATTTTACCTTGAACAAGAAAATTGCAATTAATATCAGAGTTCAGTTTCATAAATATTTTGATTACTTAAAGTGGTATCCCTGAAACTAGAATTGTCTAATCAACACTGTCCTCCACCCCCCAGTGTTGAGATAACGAAATGAAAAAAAATTTCATCAAAATAGGGATAAGGGATCAATTTATTTTTCTGCAGCCGTCCCGAAAATAGAACTTTCGGTATGATTTATTAAATCGAAAATGAAACTTTACACAAATCGTACCGAAAGTAGCTATTTTCGAAATAATTTTCAATATCTATGTAGGCGTCCTTAGCAACGACATTTACGGAATTTTTATTATGACATCGCTTGTCAAAATAAATTTGTTGATAGTTCAACTGTATTTTCAATTTTCCAATCCAGAAATGGAAATCGACAACGAAAGTGACGAGGAAACAATTATTCCACATGAAATCAGTGAAGCTGCTAACTGTTATAACTGTGCAATTTAATGTAGGTACATAAGTAATATTTCTCCACGACTAAATAATAACGCACACATTATTTTTACATAATTAGCTGCATAATGATATAAATTCTTCACACCAGCGAATAATAAAAAGAATTCACTCTCGTTAGCCAATCACATTCTATTATTATCAGAATTCACGCTAAAATGAATTAAAATGAATAAATCAAATCGTCTCTTTAAAACGTCAAATACCTAAGAACGTAAATCGCTTCTGACAGCGCGTCGTTTGAAACGTCAAAATAATTATAAAATCATAATTTTACGTATTATAAGAGAAAAAATGGACAATAGCGATAGTGAATATGTACGCCTCCCGGAATTAATTTCATTTATAAATGTAAGGGTTCCGATTAAAAATATGAGTTACGTATATATTTACTCTTTACATTTTTATAAATATGCTCTATAGTCTAGTGGTGGTTGACTATGGCGCGGACGATCGAGGTTCGATCCTCACTGGAAGTTTTTTCTTTTTAGTCGGGGAGAAAGTATAGTCTTTTACTTGTGTAGAATGGCTATTATTCACTTGGATGATTCAAAAACTCACTCGCTGCGCTCCCTCGTTTTGTAAACTTCATCCGCGTGAATAATAGCCATCATTCTGCACTCGTTGAAGAATATACTATTATAGTATATATCCCTATTATTTTTTAATATTTTATCTACTAACGGCTGCAAAAAAAATATTGTACGTAACGCTACCCCAAAGTGATTTTACGGGGCTCGCAGGCTGCCTACCCATCCCGTAAAATATCACTTTCGGGACTTTTTACGTAAATAACTATTGTGAAAATATCAAGATCATGTGCGTACGATAAAAATTTGATAAAAGATCAAATAGGCTCACGATATTTTTATAAGAAATCAATTTATTTGTAAAAATATCAAGAACATGTGCGTACGATGAAATTTTATTGAAGTATCAGTTTAATGGCAAAAATTTTCATCTAGCGTGGGCGTATGATAAAATTTTCATAAGGGGCTCATTTATTTGTGAACATTTTTTTGTCTCATAGGCTTACGATAATTTTTTTATAAGGGATCAATGTATTTGTAAAAATATCAATATCATGTGCGTACGATAAAATTTTATTAAGGTATTGGCAAAAATCTCCATTTAGCATAGGCATACGATAAAATTTTTGTGAGGGATTAATTTATTTGACTATTTCACTAGAGTAAATTGATAACCGACAAAATTTGAAGGTTTTGAACTGGCAATTTTTTGTCTTGTCGCGGCAATTTTTTGACGTTTAATATATAAAATCTATGTGTATAAAATTCTATCACTCTGTGATAAAATTCAATATAAAATCTTTGTTAGTGGTTTCTAAGAGAACTAAGTTGTTTATTTATTTAACTGTTTAAAAATTATTAAAACTGCTTCAAAAATTTAAATAAGTATTATTAACATGAATAATACAAGATTTGGAAGTAATTCAATAAATGAAATAGAGAGAACAATTAAGCAAAGTATACCGCGAAATACAATGAAGACAAAAAAGTCTGCGTGGGAACAGTTTAGAATGTTTCTGGACGCACGTAATTATACGTTAGAAAAGGATACTTCTGAACAAGTTATAGCAAAAATCCTTGAAGATTATGGTTTTAACATGAAAAAAAGAGATGGAACTGATTATACTGAAGCTCGAGTGAAAACACTTTGGAAGACGACTGCTCAAATGGTTCAGGAAAAATATTTTCTAGAATTTAACATCAAAATTGATCCATTTAAAGATATTACCTATACATTTGCTAGATTGGCCAGGGATACAAAACGTAAAAAGCTTCACGCTGAACCTGAAACCAGAAAAAGAAGTTCTAACGCGTTTACCAAAGAAGAATTAATGGAAATTGTAGAAAGCTATTCTGAAGATAATCCTGATGGGTTACAAAAAAAGTTTTTTCATTTATGTTCGTTCGAATTAGCATGGCGTGGAAATGGAGCTGCTAATTGTTATATTAATTACTTTAAAAAAGAATATGATAATAAAGGTAATTTTACTGGCAGGGTAGAATATAATCCAATCTTTTCCAAAACGACACAAGGAGGATCAAAAGCTTCATCTGGCAGTAGGTGGCTGGTAAGAAATAATGCTAACAACAATTTGTGTCCCGTTCGTTTATTTTTAAAAATTATTGAAAAAAGAGAATCCAATCCTTATCTAACAACAACAAGATTATTTTTAACAGTACATCCAAATTGGGAGAAAGGAATATGGTACAAAAATTCACCATTGGGAATTAATACAATTTCAAAGTGGAGGAAAATATCGGCTGAATCAATTGGTATAGACACAAAAAAAAATAAAAATAATCAATCATTCACATAGAGCTTCTGCAATATCTGCATTAGTAAAAGGAGTTGGTGAACAAGAAGTAATTAAGCTTACAGGACATTCTTCTGCCCATTCTTTGAAACCATATTTACAATTAAATGAAGAACACCATTTCCAACTTATAGAGAACCTTCGAGAAAATAAAAATAAAGAAAAGGAGTCCTCAGTTTCTAACTTAAATTCATCACAGGTTATAATGCAAAATAATCCCCAAAATAATGCTATACATACCTAAATAAGTAATTTTTTTTCATAATATTATTTTTTTGGCTTTGTATAATTGAAGTTTGCAATAAATAAAACGTATAAACATATGTTTTTTTAGTTTTTCTCTCGTGAAATATCATGTCGAATACCACTCAATTAAAAATTTTGTAAGGTAAAATTTTTCTCTTGTCGTATTCAAGTTTGTTGCTTTTAGGTAATTTTGCTCATGACTATTAATCCAAAACCACTCGCCTGACGGCTCGTGGTTTTGTTAAAAATGTCATTCGCAAAATTGCCAAGCAACAAACTTTCATGACAATCGAAAAATGTTACCGACAAAATTTTCACTCTCGTGGTATTATATATGAAAAAATTCCTGTCTAATTATTTGTGTTCTCACGGCAGTACTCAATACTGCAGGTTATTTTCTCGAGATTACAAAATTTTTGTATAATTTGATGGCAACATTGTCCTAAAAATCGATTAGTCCGTTTTTCTTAGACCTATACTCTAAAAATGGAAAAACCGTGGAACATTTTTTCGCTTCATAGCTGGATGAATTTTTATGAGTAGCTTTAGTTTGACGAGTCCTGCAAATACGAATACTATACAGGGTGTTTTCAAATGATACTAAAATCACAGTTTGGACAAATAGGTCCTGATACATATTCCAACCATAAGTACTTGGTAGTTATTTTTTTTAAATAATTATTAAAAAGTGATCTTGCAGACTTCATGAAATCATTAAATATCTTGAAAACTACAAACTTTTTGAGCTGTAAAGGCTATTCGTTGTTCACGTGAAAACCATTGAGAAATACAAAATTGAATGAAAATTGCTACAAATGTCAGCGGCGTAAAAAATGGGAGGGGAAAGGTAACATATTCTTCTAAATGTACACCACTGGATCAAAAATTGAAAAATATTTTTCCATCAAAATATGCCCTTTTACATTTAAAAACAACCTGCCAAATGTCGAATCAATTTAGCAGTTAATTTTTCAAAACTTAAACACCCTGTATTTCGAAGAGTAAATGTGTTGGACCCCTTAATCCTTATATCATTTGTCCAATTTTACGAGAAGTATCTACATGCAAACGTTGTGTCATTTGAAAACACTCTGTATAAATGAAATCATCACTGACAAAAGTTCATTTTTGCACTTCGCCAAATCTGGACAAATCATTGGGAAATCAATGTTTCTTTTTACACCCTGTATACGAGAATTCTCGATAATAGTCATTAAAGCAGGAAACAGGTGTGAAACACAAAGCCATTTATAAAAATTCAGTTTGGTAGGATCCGAAATGCAAAATGTCCTTGGGAATTATTTTTAGTATCTCTATATTCCAAGTTTTTGGTACGAAATCCTTAGACACCTAGTATAAAACAGAGTCATGCAGATGGAATTAAAATTAAGGTAAAAAAAACTTACTTATAATCATCATGCACGCCTGCTTATTCTGGTCCTTTTCTCCGATGACCGTGATGCATCTTTCTTGTAAACTAATATCTTTGGATTTCTGCGAGATTTGTACGTATGAACCGCTAGCTTCTTTAATCTGTTTTATATAATTACCCGCCTTGCCGATAATCATCCCGGCCGTGGAATTCGGCACCAAAATTTTCACTTGTTTCTCTCTTTCGTGCATCTTGTTTTCGGTGTCGACTAACGTCTTCGTCAAATCGGGCTTCTCTTTGATTTTATTCATTATAAAATCGAGTACGTTCAATATGGCTTCTACGCTTCCAGTTATCAAACATACTCGTTCCGTCGTACCTGGAACAAAAACGCTTTTTTATTATACTTAACAAGAAATACTACATTTTCAACTGTTTATAAAATACAGTAAATATGACATTTTCGGAACAGCGCACGGAAATTTTTTCCCGATCCCTATTTCCGTGCGCTTAAAAATAAACATAGATATCCATAATACTAGATATCCTAGTTCAACAAAAAGAAATGCAAAAGGGATTGAGCTTCAACAATAATACGAATTGTACAATAAATATTACTATTAATAATAACGGTTCTGTCCAAAATTAATTTTCTTAGAATTACCTACTTGTATTTTTTTTGTTAATTTGAGTTGTATGTACTTACATTTTTACTGTTTTAAAAATAAAAATAAATATTCCCGATTTTCTTAATAATTTTTTGCGATATTTTTTGTTTATGTTGATTTCAGGTACCTAAGTATAATAAAAAATATCGTTCATTACTCGTCCAGAAATGGATTTTCCGTTCTTGCATGACTTCCCGTGTATTTGTCACGCGCGCACGGAAAAATCCTCATTTCTGTACTGGTAATGAAATATACTATTTAATGTTAAGGATAATGGAATGAATAAAGGACACTAACGGTCCAATTCAGTCTTTCTACCAGACAATATCAAGAGCACTTCCGAAACGACAAAGGAAATCAATCATTATTTTATACACAGTAACGTATTTAACTATTTTAAAGGCCCATCCCCAATCAATTTAGTAACGAAGTGGCACTTCGGCACGCGTGCTGGGACAATGACGTTTAAACGTTAGTATCCTCAATTCAATTTCGTGCTGACATGCGTGCCGACTTGGAAGTGCAAGAATGCAAGCTACAAGCTTTTTCGGCGCGTGCCGAATTGTGTCATGCGCATTTAATCATGGGAAAAATAATTTAGGTACCCTAACCCTATTTTATTCTATTATCTTCGTAAACAAACATACATTATTTTCTAATATCGTAATTATATTAATTTGTTGTCTTTGATATATGTAGTAACAGCTTTTATTTACAAGAATAATCACAGGTTAAACTTTTTAATTACCTCGTTACTTTAAAATAACAATGAAAATGCGCATGTGCGATAACATTCAGGCAGACTGAATTGACAGGATTGAGGATGGGTATCCGTTTCGCAGCACGCGTGCTGAAGTGCCACTTCGCTAGCAGATTGATTGAGGATGTAGCTTAACAGTAAATGGACTTGTGCAGTATATCCACGTGAATTATGTTTGTCCACGACCACCTAATAATAAGTCAATATTTTACCTCCTAACTAAAGGTATATGGTACCCATATATCAATTGTCGTGAATTATGGTTCATAATTCCCGACTAGAGATGGGGGTACAATATGAAATAAACTATTAAATCTGTGTATTTTGTTCAGGAAATTTGTTTCTGACATATATCGTATCTATAAAATATTGGAATTTTTAGTATTGATACTTTTCATAACGATATTTTCTAATATTAAATATTTCAAAACAATATATTTATAACGGTACGTTGTATTGATACTTTCTACAGTATCGCCCATCTCTATATATGTCAAATTATTTGAAGTAGCTGCCACAACATTTTGAGGTTAGTAATATGCCAAATCGCTACTGACTTTTATTTATTAATAAATAAATTAAGTGTCGTGGACAAAGTATAGTATTCTACTCGCAATTTATGGCCATAATTCACTTGGGTGACTTGCGCCCCTCGCCTGCGGCTCGTGACGCAAACGTCACCCATCGTGAATTATGGCTATCATAAATTGCTCGTTTATATTTATATATATACTTTATATTTATATATAATATACTATTTTCCACTACTAGCTGTGAATTTAACAATTATTGCTTCTTCTAGCCAACTGAGAAGTTGAATTTCTCTATTAGTGGTTAATAATTTTTTCTATAATTAACCTAGGTCAATAATTGACAAATTCAAATATTTTGATCATTCAGGGAAAGTAGTTCAACAAATACTTGTGCAAAATAATTTTGTTTACCCAGAAGATTGTCTTTAACATATTTGCTGCTTGAAATTACCTATCAAGATAAAATTATTTGAATAACAATGCCATTAGTTTAAAATTCACGCTCAACCAAAAATGACTGATGACATAACGAGTACGTTCATAATATATCGAAAACTGACAGTGTTTGACATGTTTTGAAAACAAAAATAATCATACACAAAAAAGTAACAACAAACGCGTTTTATTAACAACATTTCCAAAATAAGCTAAAAAAAAGCGCTATCCCAATAAAAACCGTTCCTGGAACGTGCACTTCACTGGATTCCATTTCTAGTAGACTATCATATCGTTAGAATGTCATAAAATAAAATATTTTATTTCACATTTTACCAGAGGTGTGATCTACTATGAATGGACCTTAATAAAATTTCACAACAAAGTTTTGTAGTCTTAAACTTCAAAATATTATTGATTGTCTATACCTCATTTAAAAACCAGGAGGAGTAATTTGAATTTAAGTTGGCAATTCTGTAGACCCCTGATTGGTCAGATTCAGCCCAGTTTCACACAACACTTCTTAGCATGACATCCAGCTGATTTACATTTTTGATAGTTCTGACAGATAAATAAATAAATATTGGATGAAAAACCAAAAATATTCATGTTATCATCAAAATTTCTCAAGCAGTGGGTACATTATTACTTTACATTTTTCTTAAAATAGTAGTATAGTCGGTTTACCGAGTATTCAAGGAATACTGAAGTAGAGGAACAATATACAGTGCAAAAAATATTGGTGAAATACCAGGACTTATGAAAAATTGTGATGAGTGAATAAAAAATGTCTTTCGATGAACAAAAATGAGATCTGTGTTGGAAAATTTTGCAAGCTTCAAAGAAACGTTCAGACTTGAAACAAATCAAATTTATCTGTGTCACCCTTTAAAGAGTCAAATGTAGGTACTATATATTTGTTATATACATATTTGGGAAGAAATCGTCAACCTTTATTGGAAGAACATGCCATGGAAGATATAAAACAATATAGAAAAGAATAAACATTATTGGTTCTTGAAGGCAAAAAAGGAAGAAAGTATCTCAGAAGTATTTGAAAAATTGTTTATTACACTTATCCAGCAACATAAAGATATCTGTTGGAAATTTTTAAATTAATACTGCATATTGTATTAATTTTGCAGTATTGTTATTGCCAGAACATATTATAAATTGTCATATTCTTTTCAATTTAATTAAAATAAATGTAATTAAAGTAACTTGACTATCTGCAATTCTCCACCATTAACAATGACCATAATTTGTTTGTTGTCGATGTGAATCTGAATCTTATGATGTATTTATTAGCCATTTTGTGAAGTGTTTTGAATATTATTATATTTAATATTGTAATATCGTTTAAATCATTTCTTCAAGTTCCTTTGTAGTAACTTCATTCCCAACGTTTCGACAACAAACCGGTATTAGTTGTAAAGAATGATAGGATTGATAGATAATTTTATATAGGTACTATATACCATTTCAGTTTGAATTAGAAACGAAACAGGAAAAAGTCTTACATTCTGTTTAATGCTTAGGTACATCTAAAGAATATACTGCAGATCAGAGGAGAAATCGACTTATGACGAATGTCTTTGCTATCAAGGCATATAATATATTTGGAACAAGACTGTTGACTACGTTTTCGGAACATACCCTTTAGTAACTAATCTGGTAACTTTTAGTGGTGTGAGTAAGGCTTTTCAAATTACTCCTCCTAGTTTTTAAATGAACTATGGTTGTCATATTTTTTCGTTGTGTCAGATAGGGACCAAAAACTATTTTATCAATTTTATTGCTAGTTAATCTTGACAACGGTAGCTGCAACGCTATCGAAAGGTCGAAATAAAAAATAAAAAACATTATTGTGGTTTGATTCCCAAAAGAATAAGAAAAAAGAATAAGTAATGCCACAAGGAACTTACAGAAGATATTTTGACAGTGTACTTGTCAGTCAGATGACGGAGTAAACCCTTCTCGTGGTGCGTTTGTGAATTATTTTTAATTTTTGCCTTAAATTTGGCTGGTAGTGGAAAAAATTGTATATACACCATGGTGTTGAAGACATTTATAAACCTCGCACCTTATTCTGCTTGGTGCTTGGTCATTAATAATAGTCTTCACCACCTTGTAAAGTATGATTATCAGATTTTTAACAAATTAACCAAAGACAAAAATATTATTTTATGTACGTTTGACACACAAATTTAAATAAATTCTTCTAGCATTAAATTAAATACATTTGTTTATCTAATGCATTCAGTATCCACTCTTATCGTTCTTGCTTTTGTTTAAAATTTCGAGTCCATTATAATGTTGATAAAACAACTAAATATAATAATCACGATCGAACTTATACTCTTGTAACGCATTGGAGATAATGTATTTTAGGAAAAAGAAGTCAAAATATTTTCGAATTGCTTACGATCTTAAGGTCAACGTACAAAGATAAACTAATCATTTTACAAAATAGAGATTATGCAGGGAACATAGAATATCGAAACTATTAACGATAGCACAGCTATATTTGGGAATTGAATTTCTAAAAAAATATATATAAATTTTGCTGCTTTTTTTCAAGTAATATGTAACAGTCATTTTAAGTTGTTATGATTTTTTTTATTACATTGTTTTACTGATGCATACGCTGGATGTACACTGCCATAGTGAGACCAATCATCACTTAAGGAGCCATTGCGTGTAGTAGTAGAACGTAGAACTAGCCTATTGACGACGAGAGAAAACCTCTACAAAATTCAAAGACTAGCCTGTATATACATTACAGGAGCAATGAGAACATGCCCAACGGCAGCCATGGAAGTGATTCTCAACCTCACCCCTCTACATATGGTGGAGGAAAGTGTTGCAGAAAGAACAAGATACAGACTAAGTAGAGAGGGAATCATTAAAAAAAAATCACCTCCTCACTTCTTAGAAATCAGACAACCTGCGACATGCCACAAGACGGTATGATGAAAAAGTATTACTCAAAGAAATTCGTTACGGAATTAAGCAACAAGAAGGAATGGGATCCAAATACCATTACCTGACTTGTAAATGCCATTCAGAGGTACACAGACGGCTCAAAAGCGATATAAGGAACTGAGATAGGAGTGTTCGGGCCAGGAACCAAACACTCTGAAAGCTTGTGGAATAACCCCAAGTATCTTTCAAGCAGAAATTCACGCCATAAGAAACTGCGCCCAGTTCAATATTGATAAAGATGCAGAAGACAAAGGATTATCATAATGTCGGATAGTCAAGCAGCCATTAAAGCACTGAGCTCTTGTGTAATCAGTTCCAAAATGGTGTGGGAATGCCTAGACAAACTCAATTAACTAGGCGAGAACCTTACTATGAATTCTAGGACACACTGGAATAGAAGGATATGAAATAGCAGATGAACTAGGAAAGATGGGGACTGAAATACCTTTCTGGGGGCCTGATCCCTTTTGCGGAATCAGCACCAATGTAATATTGGAATAAATAGGTAAAGCCGAGAAAAATAATAGATCTGACCATTGGAAAGATCTAGTTGGGCTTATACAATCAAAGACTCTTCTGGGTGACTACAACCTGTTGAGATCAAATGAATACATACGTCAAAGTAAAACTGTGCTAAGAGTTTTAACTGCCTGACGGCACATTGTCGCCTGAATGGGCACCTGAAAAAGCTCAAATTAGTGGAGATGTAGATTGTGTAGCATGGAAGAAGAAACCTCCATCCATATACTTTCCAACTGCACAGCACTTCAGAATCCTAGAGCACAGCACCTGGGAGATAACTGGATAGAAGAGGAACATTTACGTAAGTTGAAGCCTGCAGACATCCTAAAATTCCTCCGGGAAATAGGACTATAGGAGCTACTATTTTCTCCTCAGAAACTAAGTAGAAGTAAGGGAGCACAATAGATCTTTTAGGTATCAGTGAATGTCACCCCAAAATACATAGATACATACTGATGAATATTATATTGAATTTTTTAAAGGGATTTGGTAAAATGGTATATTATTGAACGAGTGTATAATGAAGGTTATTATTGACGAGGTGAAGTTTACTGCCACGAGCGCCAGCGAGAGAATAATAACTCATTATACGCTAGTAGAATACTATACTTTATCCACGACTATTGGATATTTTGGAAAATTTTGTAACATTATTAGGAACACTATTATTATATTCTAACATAGTGCAAGTCAGTTTCTTAGATTTTGAAAATAATTATACCCTTAATTTAAAAAAATATCCAATTATCATTCAAAATCCTTCATATTTTCCACATCCTGAATTCCTTGCATCATCAAACAAAAAAAAATGATGATTACCATTAGACAATCGTTTGTCAATTTTCGTTGTGATGATGCAATTTTTAATCGAATAAATTAATTTTTAATTGATTGAAACGATGAACAACAATTTTCTGTACAAACTAAAATCCTCGAACTCTCGTGTACGTAAAACACAAGGTTACGTTGGAGCCCGGCTCAATTAAATCAACCAAGAAAACTTGGTGCACACGAAAATCTAACGAGTTTCATTGTAGTTAATTAGAGTCAAGGTCCAACGTGCTGACGTGCATTTTTATTGCTATTGAATCGAACAACAAATCAAAATGCTAATGAATTTGTGACAATTGATATATTCAGTTTTATTTATTAACACTATTTAGCATTCCTGTATATTTAGAAAATCCTGCTCGAACCAAAATAATTCGTAGTCAAACATTTCAACAAGCAAAAATACATTTAAATTTTTGAATTTTTGAGAGTTTTTGGCTGTATTACTTTTGCAAAAGTTTATATTTTATAAATTGTTAAAATAAGTAAACTGGAAGAAATAATTTCTCTCCTTTATATTCATCGAGATCCAGGAGTAGGGATAAAAATAATAAATTACGTTGAACCATATACAGGGTGGTCCGTAAGTAATGGTCCAAAGTGAAATGGAAGATTATTCGCCTAAAAATATTACAATCTGTCCCAACTTCTTTCAATGAAATATCGATGATGAGAAAGATACAGGGTGGCAAAGTTGAAATGTCAAAAATGTTTTTTCTCAGTAAATTGGAAGATTTTTGATATACAAACGTACAAATTTGAAGTTAGGGGTTTTAGTGCCTGGGAAATCATAAAATGTTATCCATTTTGATGTATTTTCTAGAGGGCGCTATTTATTGGAAAACATTAAAACTGCATAATTTTTGCGACAAAAAGGTATACCTACCATAAGTCTGAAAAGTTACTGGTTTTCGAGATATTCGCATTTTTAAACCCCCCTCCATAATTTTAATTTCATTTATTAGCACAAAAATAATAATTTTAGTAGGCGCTGATGTCAGTAAATTTATTATCAGCTATAATATAGCATGAACATTGATAATTTGCAATAATTTTGCCATAACTTTCCTCAAGCATGTTGCTTTGGGGTAACAGCCCTCCGCCTTCGGAGTCGGATTATTACTAAGCAATACGCTTTCGAAATCTATGACAATATGATTGCAAATCATCAATATTCTTGCCATATTTCTGACATCAGCGCCTATTAAAATTATTATTTTTGTGCTAATAAATGGCATGAAAATTATGAATGGGAGTTTAAAAATGCGAATATCTCGAAAACCAGTAACTTTCGAGACTTATGATAGGTATAACTTTTTGTCGCAAAAATGATGCAGTTTTAATATTTTCTAATACATAGAGGGGATACCGTTAAGGATAAATATGTTAATCGCACAGTTATACCAATTACATAGCTTATGTAGCGCCCTCTAGGAAATACGTCGAAATGGATAACATATTATGATTTCCCAGGTCCTGAAAACCCTAACTTCAAATTTTTACGTTTGTATATCAAAAATCTTTCGATTTGCTGAGGAAAAACATTTTTGACATTCTAACTTTGCCACCCTGTATCTTTTTTATCATCAATATTTTATTGAAGAAAGTTGTCTTCAGATTGTTATATTTTTAGGCCAAGAATCTTCCATTTTACTTACGGACCACCCTGTATAATTTCAGAACCATATAACTTTGTGCATTTGATTCTATTCCAGCTTATTTATTTACGTTAAAATAATTATTATCTAACATCTGTTTAACTAAAATGTGCATACTTTACATCGTTATTATTCTTGATAAATGCATGCATAATTTTAGACTCCTAATCTATTTTAAAAATAACGTTGACAGAACTACTCGACATGACTAAATAATTATTTAAAAAAATGTATTATGTAACTAATTAAGTCACATTTGAAAAAACTAAGTATCAAAGGTCGAAATTACCATATGAAATATATTAATATTATAAATAAATTAAAGTAGATTATGAAATTCACCAAAAAATATTCCATTGTTCATGCACTACTTGAACAGGGGCGTAACTATAAAAATTATTACAGTCGTTTATCGGACTTAATTGCATTTTAAAAAAATTAAAATTTTGTAGATCCAGTTCCTTTAATCCATTGGAAGAATTTTAATTAAGTATAAATTTCACATTTCACCAATAATTTAGTTATGTAAATAATTTTTTTGGCAATATTCAAAGTTTACAGTGCAATTTGGTTCAGTGTGAATATATTTTTCTTTCTTTTACTTTCTAGTAATAAAAATCTTATGAAAATAGACAAAGGCATGATTAATACTTGGAAAATATCCGAAAATAACTTATTTTGTGGAAAATCCAATTCAGTTCAGTCTCATAATTATCCTATTATTTTCCAGACAGATTATGGGTTCCAGAAAACCATTGCTATGGTATTCTTTCGGCTCAGGTTCTATTACCTGCCCAAGTTAGTTTTGCGGAAATCATTCACTGAGGAGATTATTGGATAGAAGATGGACATTTACCTAAATTAAAGCCTGCAGATATCCTAAAATTCTGCATCCTATTCTAGATGTTGTAATTTCTCCCGATTGATAGTGATTAATTGCACGTAATATAAACATCAACTAATCAAATTTTTCAGGTAAAAGATTAGGGTTAGCGTTAGTAATACATTTAAACGGTTCATTATTGTGATATTTTGATAAGGATTAATCACAGACCTGCCTTTTTTCCATTTCTTCCAACGAAATATGAAATGTAACAATCTAAGACGAACAACAAAATAGGTTATTATATGAACTCTAACATACATACATACCTGGATAGAAGTCATGTGATTTTGACATTTTCACTCTGGCACCAGTTTCTTTTTGTAGTTGCGCGATTGTTTCGCCTCCTTTGCCAATGATAGCGCCAGCAGCCACACTCGGTACCAACAATTTGAAATGAAAAGTCCCATCTCCTCCTGAAACCAAATATAATTTTTATTAATATTTAAATGACTCAAAATATTCGTCCTCTTAAAAAATGAATAATTCGTTTAGATGCTCACGTCATTTTGTCATATTATTGATAAGTTGCATCAATGAAGGACATTTAAATATGTTTCCTTTGATCCAAGTTCTAGATTGAAATTAATTTTTTTATATACATTGGGCCAAGTCTATTTATTGCTAGAATGATTTGCTGATATTTTTTTCCCACTGTATAAAAGGTATATTCCAAATTCTATTTGTATCTCCCTCGTACATTATTGTTGTACAATAACAATATACGTAACTGATTGTCACGTAATAAATGTTCGATATGTCGCAAACAGGTTTTTGTATTATCATAACGTCCATGATAATGAACAATTTACCAACATTAGATCGAGACCTTTCGCAAATCGACCTAGTGGCTTGTTTTAAAAGTAAAAAGGGGATATTATGTAGGAGCCTATATTCCGCATAAATTTGATAAAAACAAGCTATTTATATACCTAATAGACTATGCAAAAGTTTTGATGTATAATGGTTTTAAAAGTAGAGTACATACAATATTTTGATATTTTCAGGAATAGACGTATTTTTAAATAGGACGATCTGTATATTTATTTATATTTAGACATTTCTTGTAACACTTTTTCTCACAATATAGATTTGTACCAAAGGAAGATTTAAAAAGTTGCGACTATTTTTATACAAATTGTTTTGTAATAAATCACTCTGGATAATGAATAATTTTATTTATTTTGCTTCAAGTTGAAGAGTTTGTTCTAGTTTTTAAGCAAATAATAATAATAATAAAAATAATAATAAAAACTAAAAATAAAAACTATTCCCACTTAAATCTTGTAAGCCCTGATATGAGACTTGAAATCGTTACATATTTTGACAAACAGGTGAAGTGGGCTCAGAAAGCGCTTCATGGTCGACATCATCACGACCTCAAT
>CAJUYG010000227.1:45890-62351 GCA_910591675.1 Galerucella calmariensis | reverse complement strand
GATTATAGTCTATTTGAAGATAATTGATATCATATAGGGTGTTTTAGTTTCGTAACTTTGGAGATAATAGAGGAGCTAAAAATAATGATAGTACTTTATATAAAATTTATGTTTTATACCTTTCGTTAACGAACTACGAGTATAATCCTCTAAAGTTAGAGTTGTTTATTATTTATAAGTATTCGAGAAATTATTGGAAATAAATAAAAATTGAACGTTCTATCATTATTTTTAACCCTATCATTGACACTGACAGTGTGTTATTGTATTTTAGTTATGTCTACTGTGTATCAACATATACAGAGTTAGTATAAAATATGGAACCCCCTAAGTATCTCCTTAACGGTTCAATATTTTTAAATGAAATTCGTCATTCCCTTCTGAGAAAATCCAAGGAATTCAAAAATGCTACAAAATTTGATGTACCATTTCCGGTTAAACCGGAAATGCATATCAATTTTGTTATTTTAAATAGAACACCCTGTATATTTTTACATTTTTGAATTCCTTGTGAAATTCTGCATACAGTAAACTTTTCATTCATATTTTTTCTTGAATAATTGAGGCTTTAATCAATAATTTATTGTTTTTGACTTAGTTAGGGATGGATTAAATGTCAAACCTATTAATTATTGAGTAATCTACCTATTAGTGTAGTACAAGGTGTATAATAATATGTTTTTCTACTACCGTGCGCTTTAACCCACTTTCCCGCACGCATTTTAGCTTTGAAAGTGTCACTTTCCCGCACTAGTGCGGGAAAGTAAAATTATGCAAATTTTGACCTTATTAGATAGTTTTTTACTTCGGAAGTTATAACTATTCTTACACCAGGTGAATAAATAGTCCATCAAATAAAATCAACATGTTTTCCAGGTTTTTGTTGCATTTTTAATTTTCTGAAAATATAAAATAATGAAAATATTTTGATATAACCTTGTTCATTCTCTAAAGTAGTGTCACAAAACAACTATCAAACCACCCGGGTTTGATATAAGAAAAATATATCAAATGAAATTCTTCCATCTACAAATGACTTGAAATTGTTGCCGTCACCTTCCTCGTCATCTTTATGTGACCTGCAAACGATGCCATCCTCATCAACGTCATTCATTCACCAGTTAACACCAAATAACTCCACTGGACCGCCAATTTTAAGTAATTCACAGAATACAACAAATTGTGTTTCTAATAATAATATTTATAATAATAATTAATAATATTAATGGTTTTTGGTTTAAGTTTTTTATATGTATGCTAAAATAAAATAAATTTTGAAAAATGGGTTGATATACTTTTTTGTATATACGGTCGTAGAAAAAATAATGTTCCTAACTCATGCGTAAAGTGTCTTTCCCGCCCTTGACCGCTTGCCCGAACTCCGCTTCGCGTCGTTCGGGTCAACTGCAGTCGCGTGCGGGAAAGTATCACTTTCGGCACTTGTTAGGAAAATAACTATTCTGTGTTATTTGTTACTATTGTTTTTTCTGTTATGGTGTATCTAAGTGAAGGAAAACGTATCGAAATTTCAATTATGCGAAAATATGGAGACGATAAATTATTGATTAAAGCCTCAATTATTCCATAACAATATAAATGGAAAGTTTCACTGTATGCAGAATTACACAAGAAATTCAAAAATGTAAAAATATACAGGGTGCTCTATTTAAAATAACAAAGATGATAAGATGAATAAGACAGACTTACGCGATTCTAAAAAATGTTTCACCAGCGAAGTTTTTGGAACTTTAGTTCTTTACGTCAGGTTATGTTTGAGCGACCGGGGGTGGCGACGCAAAAGATCTGACCGTTACGTTACGTTATGTTACGTTGCTTCGTTATGTTCCTTGCTTGCGTGCGTGTGCTCTCTCCTGAGTCTCTCTCTCGTTTACGAAGCAGCGATTCATATGCTTCGGCCGGGAATCGAACCCGGGCCGCCCGCGTGGAAGGCTAGCATTCTACCACTGAACCACCGATGCTATATTAAAATTCTATGCAAAGCTGGTATTCGCAGTGCTGGTGATCTACTTGAATTTGTTCGGATAAATTTTTATTATTATTTCCATAATTTTTTTTGCGCGATTGATCTTTTTTGTTTATTTACAGCATCGGTTGTCAGCACGGTAGGTTGTGTTTACTGGTTTCTAAGTTTAACACGTCGGTAAGTGATTTACTTACCGTTCAGACGTCGAAAATGCAAAATATACTTTAAACTGATCGAGAAGTATAAATGTCACTTTTGACATTTCGTTCATTTCGAAGAAATTTAAATTATTTTATTCGGAATTCATTTCAATACGATCGCGCAAAAAATGGTATAAGCATCTCGAACGTTAAGGGTAATTATAACGTTTGCATGTAGATTCCTCTCGTAAAATTGTACAAAAAGATATGAGGATTAAGGGTTCTAGCACATTTACTTTTCGAAATACAGGGTGTTGAAATTTTGAAAACTTGAATGTTTTAATTCAATAACTCTAAAATGGATGGATAAATTGATTTGACATTTGACAGGTTGTTTTTAAATGTAAAAGTGCATATTTTGATAGAAATAGTAGTTTGTGCAACTAGTGTGGATATGATGGCCATATTGCACGAGGACGAAGTTTGAGAACGACACCGTAGGCGGAGTGCACAATCGTTCAACCCACACGAGTCAGCATATTTTTTCTACGACCCACTTAAGAAAAAATCTAGAAAATAAAAATTTCTATAAACTGTAATATAACTTCAAATTGAAAATTAAACAATTCAATTTTATGTTTCCACTAATTTTTTTGTGGTAAACGTACAGTTCCTGAATGTCCAATTTGTATAATGCTACGGTTTCCCTTTTTAAATATACGAAGCTGTTATAAGTAGATGTAGCCAGTCGGATTCCCTCATGAAGGGTACCGTACCATTATCTATAATAATGAATATTCTGCTAAATATTTCAAACGTCTACCTGTTGTCGTTATTAATATCAAGCAGAATAATTATTTAAAAATAAAATTAACAATAAAAAAAACTTCTCCACGGAGAATTGAACCCGGGTCTACCGCGTGAGAGTCTGGTTTGCTTACTACTCGACCACCGAGGAATATGCAAATTGTTTATCTATAACGTCAGATGTATTACATAATTTTTGCTTAAAAGGAACTAAAGTTCCTACAGTGTGTCCCGCGACACGTTCTACCTTTTTATTTAAATGTCAGTTATGTCACTTTGACAATTCAAAGTGGCAATTTCCCGGAATTTTGCATCCTCAAGCAAAAAAATGATACTTTATCTGATAGATTATTTCGAGAATGAATAAAAAGGTGGAAATTTGTCAACCAGTGTGAAGGAAGCATCAACCATCATTATTTTCTCCGGGTATATTTGTAATCTCACGTTTTGGTAACCTCCGTGTCTTCTGATTTGATACATATGGTTAGTGACCTTTGAACCCGCACGATTAGAGCGCTTTTGACTATACTTAGTGGGTTCCATACTTTATACTAGCTCTGTAGAAAAACTTGGCCAAAAATAATTCGATCTCAGTCATTTTCAAATAGACTATAGCCGTTTACTGACTGACCTTGTTAACTAAATTTATAACAAAAGCCGTAATAAACAATTCGCTTCTTTTTTGTTTTTATACTCGACATAAGTATTACGCAATTTTTCGCTGTGATCTCCCGGACACGTGATTCACGTGCCTTAAAGCGCTCGGAAAATCGATACTTACCGAAGTCGGTGTTCAGCAGAAGATAAGAATAAATTGTTAGTAATGAAGTACGGATGGATATTTGAGAGGCTCGATATTAATTCGGAATAACATTTCATATATGCGAAGCCATAACGTTTCAATAAGCTGTATGTGGGTCAGTAGCCGTAACGGAGAGAATGTAGGGCGTGAAATACGAGGAAGTGTTAAATTACATAGATGTAATATTTATACACAAAGTTATTGATGAAATATTAAAAGTGTCGTATTCAAGTTTTCATAGGATATCAATAGAATGTATTATACGGAGTGGAAACGGCCAATTATCTCGTAAATTGTTAGTACCAATTGTACAAAATTTGGGGTACACCTATTTTAGGATATGGAGATTCCATATTTGCAATGTTGTCAGATTTGCCGTTTATCTTATATTATCAGTAACTTTGGTTTTTCAAATTAATCACACTGTATTTTCAGTCTTTATTGGAATCTCCTATTCAATACGGGCTCAACCATATGTAGCACTAATGATTTTATGTAGTCTGGAAGGTCTAAAATACATCAAACATAAGTCTGGCAACGCCTATTTGTAAACTGAATTTTTCAATTATCTCCAATAATAGTATATTATTAAACGAGCAATTTATGATAGCCATTATTCACGCTGGGTGACGTTTGCGTCCCGAGCCGCAGGCGAGGGGCGCAAGTCACCCGAGTGAATATTGGCCATAAATTGCGAGTAGAATACTATACTTTGTCCACGACCCTTGATTTCTTTATTAAATAAAAGTCAACTAACCTCCAGTTCATGAAGTTATAATATGTAGATTTTCGATTTTTCTGGCAGCAGTTCTATAGTCGTTAATTTCGCCGCTTTTTTTATTTCAGTTGGTGTACAAGAACGTTCATTTCCACTATCCGAATTCAAGAATTCATCGTTGCAGTAATATAACAAGTTCGTAATAATTTGGAATTACTAACGTCAAAATTAAATAATTTGACATATATAGAGATGGGCGATACTGTGCAAAGTATCAATACAACGTACCGTTATAAATATATTGTTTTGAAATAGTTAATATTAGAAAATATCGTTATGAAAAGTATCAATACTAAAGATTTCGATATTTTATCGATACGATATATTTAAGAAACAAATTTCCTGAACAAAATACACAGATTTAAAAGTTTATTTCATATTGTATCCACATCTCTAGTCGTGAATTATGGTTCATAATACACTCCAGTGTATTATGAACCATAATTCATTCTAGTAGATATATGGGTACCATATACCTACCTTTTGTTAGGAGGTAAAATATCGTGGACAAAAGTTATTTTTTAGGATTGAAATCAGGTGAACGTGGAGGCCATTCAATTCTACCTCGTCCACCAATTGATGGTTTTATATGACGCCATTTTGCGGTGGATCGATTGTAGTGCTACCTAGCGGCACGTGTTGAAAGTAGGTATAAGGTAGAAAACTGGGAAATCAGAAACTGTAATTAGTGTACAGCTATCTACTTTTAACTCACTTAATAATGTCAATGTTGCCATATTTCAATTATAAACTAACTAGATATTTCAGAGTTCCTGTAAAAAACCAAGACGCACACCTTAAATATCTTTTTGGTATTATGAATATTATGTTTTCGTGTACAAACGAGCTGGAGCTCAAGCTTTATCTGACGTTAAAAATCCTTCGATAAAGAATGGCCCAATCAACAAAATCACAGAATTCTACATTTAAACATTTAAATTTCTTCAAATCTACATATTTTGCACCGTAATTAAGACCTTCTATTCTAAATAAAATCGTAAAAGTGTTACATATAGTTGAACTCGTACTGAATGGGTGATTCCAATAATGACTGAATATAAAGGGTGATGAATTTGAAAAACCAAAGTTACTTATAATATGAAAGAAACAGCAAATCTGGCAACATTGCAAATATCAAATCTGGAATCTACGTATCCCAAAATAGGTGTACCCCAAATTTTGTACAATTAGGACTAGCAGTTTATGAGATAATTGGCCGTTTCCAGACTTTTGGACCACTCTGTATTTCATTTCTGCTTGGATAGACCAGAAGCTTGTTGTTAAAAATATAATATATGATTAGATATGTCGATGTATCGTATTTATACATCTGGCAATTCTTTTACCCACCATACGACTTGAAACACACAAGCACTGGGCCAAACATTGAACCGCCAGGAGCAAGGTACTCTTTACAGATGAGTGGCGTGTTTGCCCAATGTACCAAACGGGCCTCAGGGGGAGATATTGTATTGACCACAGAGGTAAATTTTGAGGTGTTTCTGTCATGGTTTGGGCAGGTATCACTTCAGAAGCACGTACAGAGTTGGTTTTAGAAGAGTATGGCTCTCTAACAGCACAAAGACATGTCCTGGGAGTAATGTTGTATCGTGTGTCGTGTTACAATGGACGAGAAAGGCATTTTCATGTATGATAATGCAAAACGCTGCCAGGATTGTAACTGAGTATCTAGATGGAGTAGGAATTGGGCGGTTTAATTGCCCAGCGCTTATATACAGTGTGTCGCATTTAAGATGAAGACACCCCCATATTTACCTGCTTGAAAGATTACAAATTTGAATTTTTGCAGAGTCATACATGTTGATGGGCCACATCTTTTAAGTTAATCAATTTAAATCTGAACTTTAATCTCAGCCTACTACGATTTATGTAATCCTTGATTTAATTCAGAGTAAGCCTGATAGAGGGGGGCAATACACGTTATAAGTTAACGTTATCATTATAAATTTTTCAAAGATGCTTCAAAAGAAGTTTCATTCCTTTATTTCGTTCCCAATAATAATATTCGAGCTCCATTTAAAATGTGGAGTTACGGCTTTTCAGGAATAAATCATATAAAACAATAAATTAAGTTACGAAAATTCAGTATAGATACATTTACAATCTGCAGATATAAGTGGATACATTTAATTTTTAAAAGTCCTAGCAATTTCTTAATGCCGAACAACTTTTCTAAATAACATTTCCTAGATTATTCAAAAGTAAAAATAGTTTATTTAGTCTTGTCACGAGATCAAATTTATGAAGGCTCCTCGTATATTACTTGTTTTTTCATCAAATTTTGTTGGTAAAGTCCAAATCATAGGCGTAGGTAGACTATTTTATTAGGGGGGTGGGGGAAATAGCAAATTGGAATCTTTTGATAAGAGCCCTGCCCGCCGAAAGAGTGCTTTTGCATATTGCCGCCCTTAAATTTCTCGCAATTCATTTTAAGAATAAAAAACTGCTTTCTCGTATCATTGAGAGGACGTTAATACCTATTTGTATTACTAGGGAGGATAGTGCCACTTTTCCTCCAGCAGGATGTAGTTTACTCCCATGTGATACATATGATTTTCCCTCCTACCCACCTTTTTTTGAAAATTTATTTACGACACAAATAGGTAACGAATATAATTAAGAACACAAGAATTATTTATTAAGCAAATTTATCAATATATGTTATACAATTAAGTACATAGTATTGTTTAACTATATTTTAGAATTATTTATGTTAATATTGAATGTGCAGTTTTGAGCAGCACTTATATGAACACCATTGGAAGAAGATAGGGTTTGAACAGGAACTTTAGTATTTTAAATATTTTCGCTTAGCACATTGTAATGGTGGTAACTTCTAGAAGTGCTTGGCTGATTTTGATCAAGTTCAGGTTCTACATTATTTCCCATAATTTGATCAGAAATTTTTCTTTTTTTTGTGTAAGATTGTTCTACATAACCTTCTGCGATATTGGTTGATTTCCAACCGCCATGCTGTTTTAGAGCTAAAATATCCCCACCAGCGTTTACTAACAGAGTTGCTGAAGTTCTTCTGAAACTGTGCCCTGTGTAATGTTTGGCATTTGGAAGATTGAGATATTCTGCAATTTTTTGTGGTATTTTGGATATACTATTTTTGCCAACCACTTGATTTATACATTTGCCTACTTTAAAGCATACCAACAATCGTTTATGCTCAGTTTTAGGACGTAGACAGATATACTTTTTAACGATTTGAACAAAATTTGGGCCGTTGTTTATACGTTTTTGAAGTGTGGATATTTATGACTAAAAGATTGTCTTTCTCTTCAATATCATCCATATTCATTTTAATAAGCTCATCACATCGACATGCTCCAGAAATTCCAATAACAAGGACAATCTATGAATATTTTATATCAAAAATTAAATTATTTGCATGGGATTTCATTTCTTACCTTCATTAATAAAAAAACATCATCGGGGCTTCCATTAAGAATGTATTTATTTCTTCTCTTGTAAAATCTTAGCTTTATGTGGTTTGTATCCGGCATTTTGACGTATTAGAAATGCAATCAACTTTGGATATTTAATATCGACATTGTCCTTCATTTGTATCATTGTGCGTAGCATTGAATATTTAGACCAAAATGTTGAAGCTTTTAATGATTTTCCTTGTAGTGAAAAATATGCCAGTAAAACATTTTCTGAATATTTATGTATCTTGTTGTCTTCAGCCCATTGCTTATATTGTGCATATTGTTTTTCATACCTGTCTTTAGATTTTTGTGGTAGTAAGGTTAATGACGCTATGTTAGCTTGTTCCTTAATATTAGGTGGTGTATTTGGAAATTCAATCACTTGGATCAATCTCCATTTTTCAAAAATTCAACTAAGTTTAATGAATGTAGCGACTTTGCACCTCAAAAGTCAATCGCCGTGTTTACTGTCAGTGAGCCACAGCATACTATGCTTTTCTTATTCTGAACTCAAAAAACGTATATTTAAGATTCCTGAAGTTGAAATTTGTATTGAAGAACTACGTTGAAGTAACATTAATGTTTGATTTTTACCAAAAAACAGGATATACAGGATGTTCTAGAAATTATGGAAACAATATGAATATAATGAATTCCCAAGTTTCATCGGTTACAACTTACTTGAAAAGAGGGGGAGGAAAAATACTTTCCTCCCTAGGGAGAAAAAGTATGAGTTTCCTCCCTGATTTGAGGGAGGAAATTGTGTACTTTCTATAGGGGTAGGTGGAAAAATTTAATTTAATTTAATAGATATTTTGAAGAATTGGGATGGACCGATTAGGGTGGGCCGTGGTCCCCCTGTAGGCACACCTATGGTCTAAATCAACTAAGAAAAACACTTAGCGCTCACATGGTGGATATAACTGTAAAAAATAACCAACCATTCTTGCGAGTGATGTAACTTTTAACATAACCCAACAAAATTTTCATACATTATTGTATAGTTTACCTTTGATTTCAGCTATGATTATCACATTATAAAAAATCTTCCCAGCATCCAATCATCGATAACTATTTATAGCGCCATAACGTGCGTTTGCGTCGGCATGTGGTCGACTTAAATATTTGCAAAATCCCATTTTTTTTTCATTCTTGTTTCGAAATTGGAACTTCATCTGTTTTTATTTATTCTTGCCGATGACCCAAAAACACTTTTTGCTATTTTCATAAAGTATATCACGCTTCAGTGAGACGATAGATAGATATATGTTTTATTTAGTTTGTTATTAATGAGATTTTTCAACTGTGCTAGGTATATGATATACGATGTTTTCTGTATTTTCACGTTACCTAATCTAGGTCAACGGTATTTTTGTTGGCATTGTTTTTAATACATTTTCATTGTTTTAAATAAAATCTTTCGGTGACAAAAGCGACCTACAGACCCAAAAAAAAGTAAGTCTGACTCATGTGCCTCGCTAAGAAGCATAAAAAGTAATATACTTCTCATCCATCATTTTACTTTGACCATTATTAGTTTTTTACAGTTAGTTTATTTAAATAACACTATAGGTATAGTACATTTTTTCGGTTCGCTCTGTATACAAACAGTTGCCTAGTAACATTGAAATCATATGGCCGGTTTTAATTTTATTCCCGTGACCTTCGTTCAGCCATTGGTTTAACTTACATGTCATAAA
This sequence comes from Galerucella calmariensis, assembly GCA_910591675.1. Lineage (NCBI taxonomy): Eukaryota > Metazoa > Arthropoda > Insecta > Coleoptera > Chrysomelidae > Galerucella > Galerucella calmariensis. The sequence continues at coordinate 52,682 of CAJUYG010000227.1, read as the reverse complement.
GGTTATAAATTGTATTATCTGTATTTGGACAGTCATTACTTTATTTATAATTTTATGTACATTGTAAGTTGTATAATAATACAATAATGTGAAGCGTTTTAAGGCAGATATTAAAATTAATTAGAGCCACTTCTAGTGATTATAAGCTAATTTTTATAGCCTCTCATCTGTTTTATCCCATTTTTTTGCATTATGGGCACCCCAAATAATAAGATTCCCAAAATATTTTCGTTCCGAGTTGATATCTTGGCGGGTCTTGAACCCCAAAAAAATTTGGGAGAGGGGGTAAATTTATTGACAAAGAGAGTTCGATGCCCCCCTTCACGTGGAAATCTTTTTCGAGTCTTACATATTTTTGACTAAACTTTTATATTTTTTTAGATTGACCCCCCCTTTTTATGGACTCTCTATAGACTCGTACTATTTTTACGAATCGAATGGTTTTTGTACCGCCGAGTAACAAGAACTCTGCACGGACGGGCGCGGTAGGGGGGGGCTTATTTTTTTTGACAGCCGAAAAGCTTTTATGCGATCCATTTCGGGGACACAATTTTTTCTGTTGAACGGTTTCGGAGGAAGCTATATAGTCGGAGGTTGTACGGTTGGGGGGGGGGGGGGTCGTGAAAATCCATGTCTTTGATTTGTGTTCAAAAAAAATTCCCCTATACGCTCATATATTCTTTTTTGTCCAACGTATTCGGAAATTTTTGCCCATTAACGGTAGAGACAATCAGAAAATGAACTTTTGACTTTGACTTCGTGTAACTTTGCCAGCTTTGATATTGGAGTAATGAAATTATATGCATTATTTAGAGTCATTATTCCTCTATCAAATGGTAAAAAAAATTGATAGGCCTCTAGTGGTTTTGACGTAATGGCGATGTATATGTCACAATGTCACGTTATTTGTTCAGTAAATCTGATTATCTGCCGTGTGAAGCATATAATTTTGACCATTGGTATTGGACGTTGGATTGCGAGCCTCCACCAAGCAAACAATCAATGCAATTAGAAAATTATTGTTTATTATGTATTTTATTGATTGTTTTATAATCTTGACAACGTCGAGTCGTGCAATTCGTCGGCAGTAGGCAAAATGTTGTTTCCTATTATACTCGTAGTAGAAAGGTATATAATCGAGTCACAATGGAATAATAATATTAAGCCTACAAAATCAGTCATTTTTTATATCAATTTATTGTTAGTAGCATGCCTTTTTATGAAAAGAAAAAACAATACATCATTTTCACTCAAAAACTTCGTAAGAAATGACATTCATGCAAAATAGTTGTGAAATAAAAAAAAGAATCTTCTATTATGAAGGAACAAAACAAAAAAAATCATATTCACCTGAAGCTGTTCTTTCCTCATCAGATCCTCCATCTGAAATAAACCAAATTTCTTCAATTCAATTTATTGAAAGTTGAAAGCCAATTAAAACGTTTACAACGCTACATTTAGACATACATACTTTTGTGTAATTGCAAGGTTTAAAAAAAAATAATCAATTATCTACCACGGCAACAAATCTATACGAAGGGAGCACATTTGAAATTCACATTTTAACTTTAAACTTCCGACCCAAATAGGTAGATAGAAAATTATCAAACAAAAAATAGAGTGTATAAAAATTTGTATCATCTAGTTACTTCTAGTCCAGTAACTTGAACACCTGAAAATATCGAAAGCTCCTGAAAAGTCGTTGAAGACTTTACTTTGGGCTCAATTTTTAAACGACTATTTCACTAGAGTAAATAGATAACTGACAAAATTTGAAGGTTTTGAACTGGCAATTTTTTGTCTTGTCGCGGCAATTTTTTGACGTTTAATATATCAAATTTATGTGTATAAAATTCTATCACTCTGTGATAAAATTCAATATAAAAACTTTGTTAGTGGTTTCTAAGGAAACTATTTTGTTTATTTATTTATTTAACTGTTTAAAAATTATTAAAACTGTTTCAAAAATTTAAATAAGTATTATTAACATGAATAATACAAGATTTGGAAATAATTCAATAAATGAAATAGAGAGTACAATTCTTAAGCAAAGTATACCGCGAAATACAATGAAGACAAAAAAGTTTGCGTGGGAACAGTTTAGAATGTTTCTGGACGCACGTAATTATACGTTAGAAAATGATACTTCTGAACAAGTTATAGCAAAAATTCTTGAAGATTATGGTTTTAACATGAAAAAAAGAGTTGGAACTGATTATACTGAAGCTAGTTTGAAAACACTACGACTGCTCAAATGGTTCAGGAAAAATATTTTCTAGAATTTAACATCAAAATTGATCCATTTAAAGATATTACCTATAAATTTGCTAGATTGGCCAGGGATACAAAACGTAAAAAGCTTCAGGCTGAACCTGAAACCAGAAAAAGAAGTTCTAACGCGTTTACGAAAGAAGAATTAATGGAAATGGTAGAAAGCTATTCTGAAGATAATCCCGATGGGTTACAAAAAAAGTTTTTTCATTTATGTTCGTTCGAATTAGCATGGCGTAGAAATGAAGCTGCTAATTGTGATATTAATTACTTTAAAAAAGAATATGATAATAAAGGTAATTTTACTGGCAGGGTAGAATATAATCCAATATTTTCCAAAACGACACAAGGAAAATCAAAAGCTTTATCTGGCAGTAAGTGGCTGGTAAGAAATAATGCTAACAACAATTTATGTCCCGTTCGTTTATTTTTAAAAATTATTGAAAAGAGAATCCAATCCTTATCTAACAACAACAAGATTATTTTTAACAGTACATCCAAATTGGGAGAAAGGAATATGAAAATGAAATGATTGGATTGTATTAAAAATCAAAAAGTACATTTGAAAACTAGACACTCTAAGCTTAAAAATGATGTGCATTGAAAAGCATTATATATAGGATGATGAATTTTTAAATCGCGCTTGTTCCACAGATTGTACAGAACTCCGAAAACGGCTGAAAAATGTAAATAAACAAATACATTTTTTATCAAAACGCAGGAAAGATATTTAAAAAAATCTCTAAGATCATTCAAGACCTCCCAAGGTTCAATTATCAAAAAAAAATTAGGATAAAAGACTATTTTTTAAAAAAATATGAACAAATTAATGAAATAGTCTCAAAATCTTATGGAAAAAAGCTTTGACCGATTTTATTTATATTAATCATATTAATATTTTTGTAAAGTACGCACGAGCTGCAAGTCACATGGAATGATAGCTAGGGGTCTTCCCATTGCGAAGAACTTTGAATCAGCGGAAAATGTCAATTTTTTGCCGAGTTATGGAAACATTCGTCCGCCCGCTTACAAGTTAATGCATAGACAGCAAAATTTCTACAGGAAGAGCAACAGCAGCTGAAATGAGGAGACTTTTAGGTCTCATCATCTCGAAAACTATCGAATTTTCGAAAATAATTATGGGGACCATTTCTGTAGATAATAAAACGATCTTCATTTTTTATCCAAAGAAAAATTCTCTAATTCGCATATTGAGCCAGATATTAGCGAGAATCCCGTTTTTCAGGGTTTAGGGGGCCTTTTTCCACCCTTTCCGCAAACTCAATCGCGTTAAGTTTTTTCTCGTTTAAAAACGCCGTGACCTACTAATTGAGCCCAAAGTGAAGTCTTCAGGGACTTTTCAGGAGCTTAGAACCTTCATTTACTTGACTAAAATCAGTTGATAAAAAAATTATCAAACAAAAAATAGAGTGTATAAAAATTTGTATCATGTGTACTTCATAGAACAATTAATAAAAATCAGATTCTAATTTTTGTATAATTAAATTTTAATCTCAAAGTTGGTAGGTACATGTACGTAATCAAATTATAATCAGAACACACAAAACAAATAGACGTTTTATCTTTATCTAGAGAGGTAATCGAATGTAATCTTTTTTATAGTGTATAAATGTCAGTTTTTATTACGATTTTTTTTATTAAACATATTTACTATACTGTTCATTCACTTTAAAATTTGTTTCAAAAAACATTCTCCATTTTATGTACAGAAGGTGTTGGCGACACTGCAAATGTCATCTGTCTTATGACGCATGGCAATAGTAATTCCAAGTAAAGAATTCTCCTCATATGTTTGCCTTTTATTAAAATGTAGGTCATCTAATCGAACATTTCCTCTCCGTTTATTGTTATTTCCCAGTCATTGATCGATTTCCACAGTTTCCCAAAGGAAATTAAATTTCAATGTTCCCGAGTTATTTTCTACAGTCCTTACTTGTCTGTCTAAATTTTGATGAATCGCTTCTACAATACCGCCAGCTATACCTGATTGACATATATTTAATTATACACTCTAAAACATGACTATATTAATTTAATACCTTATTATAACTTGTTGAATAGTGTTCAGTTTAGATTAATTAGTAGATACTATAGACAAAGATTCAAAGAATTGGATACTGTAATTTTGCGTCTATCAATTTAAATGAGGTAGAAGTTTCAGTGGAATAGCTATAGCTACCAGAGAGAATGACATACTTGACGCCCCCCATAATAATTTTGTGTAAAATTCCTTAAAAATCACTGGCAAAATCACAAAATTCTCAAAAATGACATTAATAGTACTTTTTTCAATTTTTTATGGTGATGTAGATGACCAAAAATTTCTGAAAAAATCATGGAAGTACCGTTTAATGAATACTAGGGAGAGACCATAAAAATTTTGTGTAAAATTCCTTAAAAATCACAAATTCTCAAAAATTACATTTATCGTACTTTTTTCAATTTTTCATGGTGGTGTAGATGACCAAAATTTTCTAAAAAAATGATGGAAGTACCGGTTAATGGATACTAGGGAGAGACCATAAAATTTTTATGTAAAATACCTTAAAAATCACTGGCAAAATCAAAAAATTCTCAAAAATTACATTTATAGAACTTTTTTCAATTTTTCATGGTGGTGTAGATGACCAAAAATTTCTGAAAAAATCATGGAAGTACCGTCTACTGGATACTAGGGAGACCATAAAAATTTTGTGTAAAATTCCTTAAAAATCACAAAATTTTTAAACATGACATATAATAGTACTTTTTTCAATTTTTTATTGTGGCGTGCATGACCAAAATTTTCCGAAAAAATCATGAAAGTACTGTTTAATAGGTACTAGTGAATGATCATAAAAATTTGGTCATATCTCTCTCAAAAAAGACTCTGAACAATCCAAAATTCTGAAAAATACAAATAAATAAAATAGTCCTTTTATCAAGTTTTTTGCGATGGTTAGATGACCGAAATTTTTGGAAAATTCATGGGTACTAGAGAAAGACCAAAATTTTGTGGAGCCTACCTTAGAAAGCACTGAAAATATCTCAACATTTTCTAAAAAATAAATTAAGTGTAATAGTACTTTTTTCAATTTTTTTAAGGTAGTCTAGATGACTACAAATTGTGAGCAAATCATAGATGTACCGTTCAATGGGTACTAGCAAATGACTATACAAATTGTAAATATAATAAAACTTTTTTACTTCTTATTATTAGGTACTATATATTATTAAAAATTATTCCTATTTAGTCCGGAAGTGTACCTACTATGGAAAAGAAACTGAAAAAATTCACTACATAATATGAAAAAGTATATTAACGATTTTTCAAACTGAAATACGAGCATTTACACAATCACAAAAGTACCATTAAAACTAACAGAGGATGTGGCCACTTTATACATTCTATATACAGTAACGATTGACATAAATTTTACTCTACAGAGACAAGGAAGTTGCCATTACATGGGTAGATATTATAAGAGCGCCAGCTTGCTGTTTTTATAATTTCATCCTAAATGAAACTCGACATTTTTTTTATTTCTAAAAAGTTTTAGTGGCTGCGAGATATGCAAATTTTAATAGCAAAATAAAAAGGTGCTTTCAAATCTGCTTGGCAAGCCAAAACCATAAAAGAGAAATTTTATTTATTATTGTAAGGGAGATAGAATTATAATATTTATACAGAGTGACATGAGGAACTGTACCGGGTGGCCAACTAAGAACGGCCGTCGGCCATATCTCAGGAGTGGATTAAAGCACAGGTTCGGGAAAAAAAATTTTATATCAAAAGTGGCCTCGAGAAACGCCAGGAAATTATTTTCAGCATTGTAGGTTCGCCGCTAGAGGGCGTATTTGACAGTTAAAATTTTAAAATGCAAATTTTTTCAAAATTTTCCCAATTAGGGAGCATGTTAAATATTATAATCAGATTCCTCGACAAATTCTGCATATTTTCAATACGACAAGTTCAAGTCTCTCTTTAAATAAGGGGTAATTCCGGATCTGCTAGACCGGTTTTAATAAACTTGATGTTGTTTGGAAGTGCTTCTGTATCTGTATCTGTAGAGTAGGGAGGGTGAGTGTGTAGGCTCACAGCACTTAGGCCACATGTGACCCATTGTACATCCTCCCGAGGAGTTGTCCTCCTAGGTCATTGTCCATCCTGTCCTTCTCAGGAAGGTGGACAAGTCGCTGGGAGACATCTCCTTTATATCGGCAGGTGTAGGCCAAGACTCACCGAACACACACTCTCTTATTGACGATAACTCCGGACACTCGCATAAGACATGCCTGACAGTTTCATCTTCCTGTTCACACATCCTGCATAGAGGTGTGTCCACTAGCCCCATAGTATGGAGGTGTTTACTTACTTGACAGTGACCAGTCAGAAATCCTACTGTTAAACGTAGGTTTTTCCTGGTCATCGCCAAATATTTCTTCGGCGCCAGCTTCCGAGGGTCGCCCAGGTTGATCCTGGCAAAACTGCATCCTTTGATTCCATCCCATCTCTTAAGG
>CAJUYG010000227.1:19172-30890 GCA_910591675.1 Galerucella calmariensis | reverse complement strand
GGTCCATTCATTTCGATAGCTATATTATGGAGAACCGCTATTGCTGCAATTATTGTCATTGCAGGCTGTATCCAGGTTAACCCTTATACCTAGGGATAGTATAGGAAAGCGTCTTTTCCAGACACCATACTGTCTTTCTACTGTATTTCTAGTTCTTATTAATGACTCATTGTATAGTCTTTCAGCCTATGTATTTGTTTCCTGCAGAGGAGTCAAGAGATATGGTTGAACTCCATATCCAGAGTCTCCAATTAAATGGAATCTCCTAAATTGGCCTCCTTCATAATTATTTTTCAATCGACTATTATTAAGAATAGTCTGATCATGAGCACTCCCTGGCCATCTCGCCACTATACCAGGTTTGCTTAACCTGAATCTTTGGTGAAATTCTTCATCTGACCAATTATCAAAATCTGTTATTCTCTGTTTATATATTTTTCGTTTCCTAATGATGAATATTTCCTCAACACTGTCGCTCTCGTTGCTGCTATCCTCAAAGGCTGATTACTCGGTATCTATTTCAATCTCCACAAAACTGAAAACGAACTGAAAGCTGTCTCAAATTTTGAGGTTAAAGTCGCCTAAAGTCGCGATTGTGTCCACTTTAACTTAAAGTCGACTTGAAGTTATAGACTGTTATGAAATCGATTTTTATTTAAAGTTTGCTTTAAAACTTAAAGTGGTGTTGAAGTTTGTTATGAAAACGGCCGTAAATAAAACAAAAAAAAAGAAATAGTAACAATTGGTGAGACGAGTAGTTATTTTAAGATGCGACATAGGGATTTCTGTACAAAGCTGTTAAACGCGAGCTAACTTTTTTACCAAATAGCTTTCATAAAATAAGTTCAAATGCACTTTTAATTTTCCTAAATTCGTTCTGGTTTGATGAGAAAATGGATACTTATGTTTAAAAAAGTCGAACTCCATATACATACTACTTTCGAATACTTTTAACCGTCTGGGAAATAGCTACACGGCTATGTGCACAGAAAATTTAAAAGCTGAAGTATGGCGGTTCGATTCTCCGCTGTGGTGAAATTTTTGTTTTTAGTTATTTTGTCACAATTGTGTATATTGAAAGCTGAACTATAGATACTCTCGTCAAATTTCATTTACGCCGTATCAAAACAGTATCATCACTTGACAACTGCTCCATCTGCTTTTTGCATTCGTATTTCTGGATAAAAATAGTTGGGTATCGAGTACAATACGTAGAAGGTGAAAATAAAGGATAAAATTATTTTTGTGAAAGATTGGATAACCATTTGAATAGTTTTCTAATACAATTTCTAATATCCCAAAAAATATCCACTACGTAACACGTTAAGTCACCATACATTATTAGGTATAACGAGTTTGTCATCAACTTTATGATAGTCATTATACATAATTTACACAAAATTATTCATATATTTCTGTGCTTTAAATTTTTAATTTAATAAAAATAAGAAAAAGATAATTATCTAAACCGCAAAAGAGACGAAATAATTTCGGTTAAGCAACAACTTAGATATTTAATAGTTTATTACGACATACTTTGTCAATACGATTATTGTATCGTCTTTAATAACTAGAGAAACCCAATCAATTATGTATTGACATCCATGGTAATCGTTTTTAGGAAACATTTAATACAAATTAATTTGCTTATTATTAATTCCATCGAAACTTTACGAGTTCTTAAGTATACAGTATGTCCCAGGAACTGGTTTCTTTGAGGAGTGATATCTTGGGAGGAATGGGCTGAGGAAATTCTCTCCTAGAAAATACCAATCATAACTTCATACGGACAATCACCTTCTGAATTTTTTCTCATTAATTTAAAATAACCTTGCATATGTAATGTATAGTCAAATATATCTTAGGCCAGACGATAGGAGTAACAACTGCAAGTAATTAGCAATACGGCTGATTTTTTTTCATAAGTACCTTAAAGTATGTAGATTAATATAAAAAAAGTTTACCAGTCTATCGATTTCCCAAATTGGGAAAAAACTAAATTCTTCAATATCTCGCGCTGGGAGGAAGGTAGAGAAAAATAAAAAATACCACCCTGTAGGGGGAGTGTTTTGCAACAAAAAAGGTTTCCTGCGTTTCTTTCGTTCGAGCAATGGTTTATACGGAAAAAATTCGGTGAACTAAGTAGGTATGTGTTCCGCATCCGCGCGACTCTATTTTCTGAAGCGCGGCGGAGTACATTATAAACTATTGTACTCGCTATTATAGTTATAATGTATTATTATATAAATAATTGTAATAGGGCGTTTTGAAGAAGGAAGTGTCAGCTTTAACGCTTTTTGACGTATATGCACAAACATTTGAGGTGGGGGGTTTTTTGATATGAAAAATCATAATTTTGTATCTATTTCGATGTATTTTGTAGAGGGCGCCACATAGGCCACATATGCGGCATAAATGTACGCATAACTTTTCTGCCTTTTACATTAGCGCTACTTTTGTGAAAAATAATTAAAGCCACATCAATGCAACCAATATAAAAATCAAAATTAAAATTTCATGTTTAACACCCTGTATCTCTCTTAATATCAACATTTTATTAAGGCTAGTTGATTTAAATCGCAATATTTTGAAGTGAAGATTGTACATTGTACTGTACTTAAGGACCACCCTGTATTATAACAGAAATTTTCCTGTGCAAATAGTAGTTTGTCCATTTATTCATTCCATTTAAATGCATCGTAAAAAACACTACACAACTGAACCTCAGCAGCACATGGCCAACATTTAACTAGCTATAAATAAAAAAAAATTTAGAGGCTTATAGGTAGTTCGTTAACGAAAGGGAACCTCTGGGACACACACACTCTATCGATAATCCCCTACATTTCATGGGGTAGCCAAATGAACCTATTCCACTCGACTTAAGACTCAGAGTAATTATTAAATCATAAATTTCTTCTAAACGTAACAAGTGGGCTTTTAATTTTTTTTTCACGCTTGGGGACGACCCTGTTATTTTTAACCCCTCTCTATAATTTACCCAGTTTTTGATACGAATTTCTGAAACATCCTATGTGTACATTGTTTATTTACCGTATTAAGCTTGTATAACATTTATTTGTTTATTTAAATATCTATTGTGATAACAAAGTACTATATAAACCACTCAACTAATGGTATTTCAAACGGCGGTCTAATTTAAATTACTCATGCTCTGTCGGAAAAATTATCCCGATAGCTAATTGCAGATTTATAGTGAATGACATAACTCTTGATTTCCTTTCCATGCAACACACTTTAAACCGCATGACGTCACTAGTACGCCATGATCAATGGAGCAAAGGAAGGTGAATTCAGCGCAATTATAAATATATAGGTCAAGCCGAACTACGGACAAAGAAAAAGAGAGAAAAGCGAATAAAATTAAACAAAGTGAAAACTAAGATGTAATTATCTAATACAGATGAAAATAAATACAAAAACAGCGTGACCCAATTGTCTATTGCCAATAATTTACACGCTTCAACAACAAAACAATTTTCATTCCACACCCACAGATCGACGAGCTCAGCTGATCGCTGGCAGAGAGTTCGAAACTTAGTCACCTACCATCGTCAATCATCACTCACTAGGCCTTTTAGTAATTAGAACGGCAGGTAGCCTTCGACGTTACCTAGCTCTTCACTAGGTTAATTACGTTCTATTTGACATTGAAACGATGACAGTTGCATACGTCATAGCGCGGACGAGGAGAGAGAAAAATAAATTCAAAAAAAAAAACATTTCGAATTTGAAAATAACTCACCTGAACTAAAGTGCGATCGTTTGTTATCGCCGTTTTCTGCGTCTCCGTCGAGTGGTCTTTTCCTGGAATCAGCGATTTCAGGCGAAGGACAAGTATCCATTCCCGAATCGGCGGCCATCTTGTACTTTTAAAATTAAAATGTCATTCGGCGCGAACAGCAGGAAAAATTTCGCACTGAACACACTTCTCGTTACACGCGACAGGCACTCGCACTTCGATAAGAAAACAAAAACGACTGTTCTGTTGGGACTTTCCTGCTGTTGTCGTACGAGAACTGCGCGCTCAACGCTCACTTGTTAACTATGCGCGCGACACCGGTGGCGACACTATTTACTTCCTTGTGTGTTGCTATACGCGATACGGGCCTGGGGTCTGGGTATTTGGATTTGGTAGTTGCTAAATGCCTCTGCTGCTGATTTGAACTTGATAGTAGTAAATCTATTATCCCCCACTTTACTAACCAGCTTCGCTAATCTATATATCTGACCTTCGGAATCAGTTGTTATTATTACTTTTCTTGGTGCTCATTTGCTGAATTATTTATGTGGCTCTGAAATATATTACCATATTATTACACGTATTCGAATTTTAATACTTTTATCTCAAATGATCCAGTAAAATGTGATAATTACAATTAACAAAAGTATATTTGTATTTTACCTACATTGTTAAAAATTTGGTGTAAGTATGATGAAACTGTGACAGTATCGGTTCCACTTAAGCTTCATTGTGTACCTACGTCCAATAAAATGGTTCAAAGTAAATAATATTCAAAAACAACATTTTTATTAGCAAGTGAAATTATTCTGATTTTGTCTATATTTCTGAACATAGAAATACTATTGGGATGGTGGAGAAATTGAAAGAGAGTTTATTTTTTATTATAATTTTTATTATTATAAAGTGGATAGATTGAAAATAAAGTTTAAAAATTACGTATAAATAACTTTCTATCTATCAATTCAGCTTCTGTTAATATGACAAATATTTAATAGAATTCCTTGGAGACATTTTTTAAGCATATTCCAAAAAGAGGTGCTTTATAACATGAAATTTTATATTTATCTTGAAATGTCAAAAAACATTATTTACTTGTCAATTGCAGTGAAAATTTGAGATTTCAAATGATATAAAAATATGAATAATACATACCTCAATGGACAAAAAGACCCATAATTTAGTGGTTTCCCGAAATGTGAAATGGAAACAGCACAAAAAATTTATGTAAACGAAAAGCAGAATGAGTGAAATGTACAAAAACTAAAACAGTTGAACTGAATAATTTGACAGATAATAACGCTGATTTAACATGGAATTTTAAAAACTTGTCATTTTGAAGATTCATTTTTGATCTAAAAGCGCCATCTATTTATTGGTAGAAAAAAAGCGAAATAATGATTGAAGAAATAAATAATAAAAACAGCGTTGCCAGCTCCCAAGATTAAAAATTAATATTGATGTCTTGATGAATCAGAGGATGTATGTATACAATAATACCATTCACAATAATTGTTGAAGTGTTGAAGAGTCCCAAGAACTTCAATGCTTGCATTTCACTCCATGATTTACTTTTTTCGATACTTATCTAGGAAAAAATAAATATTCTACTTTCAAAAGATGGGGTTGAAGGGATTTACCTCATACACACTTAGTGGAAACTCTTTATTTATAGTTGTATCATACTATGATTTTAAACTAGTAGCTTGGCAACGTGGCAAGTGCTGTTTGACGCTGATGTATATTTATCCTTCAATAAGGTCGATATGTCAACAAGTCAACCAAGATTTACGATATTCATAACATAACAAGCACAGATTTTTCGAGTATGATTTATTGAAAGTAATAAACAAATTAATTACTAATTGGCGAACTCCAGTAATGATACAGGTATACATGTTTCATATACAATATTCAATATTAGATAAAATTCCAAGAAGTAAATATTTCATCTCAATGAGTAATACATTATTTATGTTGATGAAAGTGGTAAAACTTCTATTTGCAAGTCGCATGTTTGTCCAGTTTTATAACTGATATTCTTGTTGGAGACAAAGCAAAGGTTATCGCTTTGTTAAAAGCAACAGAGATATAAGCGGACTTATAATGTGAATCAATTTTTTCTACAGTAAAGATTTGCATTTCAGGAACTTATTTCATCAGTCGATTCTAAGTAGTCGAAGTGTGAATATCATTTTAAAATGATATTTTTAAAGCAATTTTTTCTCCTAGTATTTTGTATACTAGGAAGTATACAAGGCCAGATCCTAGAATCCGAGGTTGATACTCAACTTACTTCTAGCATTTTAAAATACTTAAATGAAAGAAATCCTTCTTATTTTTATAAATCAGGAAGCATTCAACAAAAAACAGCTAGGGTGAGTATATTTTTATAATTGCCTATTAATACTCAAGAATGTGTTATTTCTTATATTGATATATTTAAGTTAATTTGCTCTATGCAGTTTTATTTTGATTTGTGCAATCTCTGGTTTTATTAATAAACCAAAACCATTTGGCATAGGACCAAGCAGTAGGTCATCATAGGAATGTTAGGCTTTGATCCAACATTAATAAAACATGACACTAGTTTAATTTCATGTAAATTCAATTTTTATTTACATAACAAATGTTTTAAAACATCCTCAATATGCATGTTATCAGTTGATTTGACTTTTATCATATATTCTTAACATTTTAACCTTAATGGATATATTCATGCCAATTTGAACAAACTGATTACCAAAACATGTATTTAAAGCACTAGTTATGACAATCACATAGGATAAAATGTTTCAATTTGGAGTCAATGGTAAAATAAAATTTTAGGTCATGCAAGTTAAAGTTGAACTTGATTAAACAAATATTTGTTGATGTGATTAACTTTATTAATAAATTTATTTACTTTGATTTTACTGGCCATGTGAAATACAAGGTTTTATTTAATATGGGTGTTTACTGAGATATATAACTTGGTTGTACTTATTAATAATAAGTGAAAAAATTAAATTAAAAGCTCTTTAAAACAATATTTATTGTAAGAGTGATAATTGTAATTACAATTCAATAGTTAGTTGACTATGATATTGGGGGAAAAACTGGATTTTCCTAAATAGTTAATAAATACAGTTTAAACACTTTTGCTGTAACATTGTATTTTACTAATCATATTTTCACCAACTGATTATATAAATATTGGTAAACGATTATTATAAATGACAAAGGTTAATTAAAACAGATTTTATTGTCAATATTTTCAAAAAAATGTGCTAATAGTCTACAAATTTATATAATTTAATAGCTTTATGCCTAAAATTAACTCTTGAACTTTGATATTTTTAAATATCTTCAACTAAATGTATTGGAAATACCCAAAGTCATATATAAGGTTATTCATTATTAAGTGAAATTATTTTACTCTAACAATCCTGAAGATTTAACACAGTTGAAGTTAATAGGTAGCTTGGTTAAATACAAAACTATGTTTGGGTTATGTCTGGATTCAATAAATCTCAAGCAACTGCTCTAATCATTCAGCTAAATATTTTTATAAAGATTAATTGCCATAAACAGTAAACAACATTTTTGTAGATAACCACTGGTAAACCAGCTTTTTACTTTCAAAATTTGTTAATTTCATTTTACCAAGAAATGTTTTTTATCATAGAATGACGAACTGGAAGTAACTTTTGATATAGAAGCAGTATGTGACTTACCATGTTTAGGAGGGATTTTGCTATGCCAAAGTATTTACCATAAGAGGGCAGGGGAGTCCCTTTGGCATATTGCAGGTGCCATTTGTGCTCCAAAAGAACCTTTGTATAGTGAACAAAGAAAAATTTTTCCCAAACTGAATGAACAACTTCCATCAGAACAAGATAAAGTTCCTCAAGTACACATGGTCCAAGAACCTAATATTGTACAGGCATTCATTGAAGTACCAAAAACTGTTCAAAATCCTGCAGAACTTCAACCTGTAAGTCCCTTTATTATTCATCTTTTTTTGTAGAACCTCCCTTTTTATAGTACTTTTAAAAAAATTTTTTTTTAGAAACCTATTGAAACAATTGAAAATAACTCCGAAAAGAGTATACCATGTCTAGGTTGTGCAATGGATATAAATCCAAATGCTAATGGTGTCACCAACTTGATAAATGCAGCATTAAGACACATTGAATCTGAAAGAAATGAAAAACACACAGCTTTGAGAGTTTTACGAGTACAAGAGCAAGTAAGTAAAAAATTATTTTCCTATCATATTAAATTAATTTTCTAACTAATTTTCACTGCAAAAACAACTTTTGCTGACAGATCCAAGAATCCAGCTTTATATTTAAAAATAGCCTATTTCTGATTATTCCATATAAAGTATTTAAGGCACAAAAAAGATGATTGCCTATATGACTACTTGTGTTTGTGAATAGATACCATTTTTGGAATCGTGCCTCATGGTTGTTTATACAGGGTGTTTTATAATTAAACCACCATAGGTTAACTGCAAGTAGAGGACACTGTGGTGGTTCCAAATAGCCTTGGTTAATTGGTCTAACATAATTATTAACAGAGATACAGGGTGTTTTATCAATTTAGTACAATCCTTTTGAAGTCCATAACTTTAGAACCACCCTATATATTTCTTTAATTTTTGGTAATGATCTATTGCATTGATAACACAATAAGATAGTGTAATAAAAATAATTATAATCCAGGTCTGGTTTGAGAAAAATTTGCAAAATTCGATAATCTCCAAAACAACACCCGGTATATCAGAATTTTCGAAATCCAATAGATTATTCAAAGAGAACAAAAAAATAGAGCGGCACCAAAATCTTTTTCGAAGTGCACATCTGTTATCAAGATTTTTATAAATCAATGGTTTATTCCAAACATACACAGAAATGTTTTTCGAAGTGCACTAAAATATTCAAATCAAAATCATTAACAATAATTATCAAGTAGGTCTAAGATTCTAAGGAACAGAAAAATAGGCAAATAGGCGTAGACTGTTGAAGTACGGAAAACTTTGCAAAATATGTTACCAGTGCTATTAGAAAATGAGGAAATTGGAGGAATGTATTTCCAGCACGATGGTGCATCGTCTCACTTATTAATGATGAGACGAGCAACACCAAACATCTTAAAAAGAGCTCGTAAATGCATAGAACAAAATGATGGACATTTCGAACAATTATTATAAATAATTTGACATTCCATGTAACTCAATTTTTTCTGTTCTTTTGGAATAAACTATTGATTTATAAAAATCTTGATAAAATATTTTTTTTTCTTAACCCGAACCTGGATTATAACTGTTTTTGTTACATGATGAAATTTTGATGCTTATGTAACTTACACCTACCAAAAATGAAAAAAATCTATAGGGTGGTTCTAAAGTTATTACGTACGAAAATGTCAATGATACATTCAAATAACTTTGACATTAAAAGTTGAGCAGGGTGTTGTTTTGGAGATTATCGAGTTTTGCAAATTTTTCTCAAACCAGCCCAGGATTATAATTATTTTTATTACACTATCTTATTGTGTTATCAATGCAATAGATCATTACCAAAAATTAAAGAAATATATAGGGTGGTTCTAAAGTTATGGACTTCAAAAGGATTGGACTAAATGGATAAAACAACCTGTATCTCTGTTAAAAATTATGTTAGACCAATTAACCAAGGTCATTTGGAACCACCAAAGTGTCCTCCACTTGCAGTTAACCTATGGTGGTTTAACTATGAAACACCCTGTATAATTATCATTTTTATGTTTTTTTTGTTTGTTTCTTGTTTATTTTCATGCAGTTGCACCAATTTTTTTATATTCACTTTAATGTGTTTATTTCTTTAATCTTTGAAAGTTATTTACTACTGTAATTATGTGATATTTACAAGAATAAACTATCTATCTATCTAATAATTACTTTAAGGTTGTAGCAGGTATAAGATACAGTCTATTAGTAGAAGTAGCTCCTACAGTATGTCCCAAGAATTTGGACTCGCCTTCATGTCCAATTGATCAATCTAAAGGTAGCTTTGTATGTGAAATAGAATTTTGGGAAAAATCATGGGAAAGATTTTCACAAGTTTATAAGAATAATTGTACAAACGTTCAAGCATTTGCTTATAATAATCCTATCAATACAACACCGAAACCAATCGATAGAGAAGTAGATTTTGGAGATTTGGAGTCACAAATTTTGTCTGACTATGATATTCAACAAGCACAAAATGCCAAGGTATGTTAATTTTTAATTTGTATTCTTCACTTGATTGAAATAAAAATTTAGTTTTATGGATATCTTATACTTTAAGTAATAGTGTATTTTTTTAAATATCAATTTTTTAATAGTTTATTAACAGTTTTTCTGAAAAAGTTGGGATTAAAGGTTTTGAATAATTACTGAAATTTTCCCAAAAGTGAAGATGTCCAAATTGAACCTAATATATGCAATTTAAATCGCAACAATAGCGCGCATTTTTACCAACATAAATAAAATAAATATGTGCAACACCCGATTATAACGTCAAACACACACAGTAGCGACACCTTTTAATAGTGAGTGAAAACCACATAGGAATACCACAGAGTACACCATCTAACAAGAGGCGAATGAAAGCCGTTTTCGTGATCGCAATTTTCTGTGCACATGCGTGAAATATGTAGTTTATCTGTCAGTGTCAAGTCGACACATGGTCGACACTTCCGTTCGTTCGTTCCCGTCAGTTACTCAGTACTCTGTGGTTTGGTTGTCACTGCCTTAGTTAGATGGTGTACTCTGTGGTTTTATGTAGTTTATCTGTCAAAGTCTCGACGTATTTCCGTTCGAGTCCAACTTCAAAGGAACCGACAAAGCTTTCGTCTCTTGTTAGATGGTGTACTCTGTGGGAATACTTCGTCAAATTCACATTCGCTTATGCAACATTTACGTGGGGCAAGTGGTGTGGGTTGTCTACATTCCAATGACAACTAAAACATAACATCGGCTCTTAATAATGGAGGCTGTTCTTACTAAGAACAAAGGTGTCGCTTTTGGGTGACTGACACTATTTATCAACAAAAATACATTTTTTTTTGATTTTTTCTTATTATCACTATTCTCAAAACAGCCAGTTTGGTCAAATGGTATAAACCCTATATACTCTACCATTGATTATAATGGTCCAGAAGTGATTTTGCGGAAGAGAAGCGTAAGAGATGTTCAAGAACACGTTATTTCAAAAAGACACTCTAACAATATCGATAGTGGCTCTTCTTCGTCGTCTAGTAGTAGCGAATCTAATGAAAGGTGGGTAAATATACTTGATGGTATGCGAATGTTGCCAAATTCGAATCCTTCTTTGTCGTATTTTATGCAATTATTTTTATAGTAACGATAAAAAGAAACATAATCACAATAACGAAGTAGATGATAGTGATTCGAGCCAACATAGTCATAACCATAAACACCAGCATAAAAAAAGCGACAGCAGCGATAGTGATAGCAACGAACACAATCACAAACATAAACATAATAATCAAGATAGTAGTGATAGTGACGAGAGAGGTAAAACTGGGTTTAACCGTTGAGTGATAACGGAATCACAATAATAACATCATAATAATGGAATGATAAACTTTTAACAAACTAACAATAAATTAATATTTACTATTTTTTTAATAAAATATATGAGAGATTCAGTGAAATGTATAATAATAGAAAAACTAGCTTCATTTTATGTTTAACTATGTATATATTTTTGAATTAGTGAGTGCCCTTTCATTGCGTCTTGTGGAAGTACATCATCAATCATCATATATCATCAACTTACAGGCTAAGACAACATTTTTAGGACCGGTTTTATAATGTGCAGTTGACTGTCAGTTAAAAATTAACATAACGCATTATAGACATAACAACATTAAGAGTTTGACAGTTGACACCACATTGTGCCATGGAATGTGAGCGTTTT
>CAJUYG010000226.1:263586-285673 GCA_910591675.1 Galerucella calmariensis | reverse complement strand
AATCGACAGACAAGAAATATACAGATGCAGCAAAAAATACAAGACAGCTAAACACGATTAGATCAGACAAACAGAAGCATGCAAAGCAGACACAGAGAGAGAGTCAAAAGTGGGTTAAACGGACAGAAAGACATCGAAAAAGAAGATGAATGAAAAAATTGAAACAAACCAAACGTATACAGAGTGGGGCAGAAAAAGACAGGACAGAAAAAAAAACAAAAAGTTAGTTTTCTTGTGTCTTTTAGATTGTTCACAACAAAGTTTTACAAGGTGATTCATTGATAAGTGTAAATATTTTACACAGGAAATTCTGAGCTGTAACAAGAATAAAATATCGCGTAGTCCTGAGATACTGGGTGTTTTATATCAAGACTTGTATATTATTCAGTCTAACTTGGTAATGTGCACAAGTATATGAAATTGCTTTTAAATTTAAATTATTATTAAAACAACCTGTACAGTTTTATTACTGATAAAATGTACAGTTATTGTTTAAAAATCTTGCGGTTAAAAATAGTGAGAATGTGCATAAAAAGAGTAGAAATTCAAAGGCCAGATTGTTGATAGTCTCCGGTTAAATTAAAGAGAATGTTAAAATGTTGAAGAAAACATTCGTGATATTTAAATGCAATATAGAATATCGTAAAATCTCCATGACAGTTTATGCTACAACATGTAATTATTGAAAATAAGGTGTGCATACACACATAT
Source organism: Galerucella calmariensis (assembly GCA_910591675.1). NCBI lineage: Eukaryota > Metazoa > Arthropoda > Insecta > Coleoptera > Chrysomelidae > Galerucella > Galerucella calmariensis. Next base: position 284,962 of record CAJUYG010000226.1, on the reverse strand, counting down.
ATAATTATAATTTAATTATAGGTAGATAATAACTTTTTTTTACAATAAAATGTATTGGAGTACCTCGATATGTTCTTCGAATGTTATTTAATACAAATTGGGAAGAAAACTGTACGATCAGTGTCGATCTGGATATTTTTCATTTTAATTATGAACCACCGTGTATAATAGTATTGTTTTTGACATCTGGTATAGTCAAAAGTCTGTCTTATTCATCTTACGGATTTTATTTGGGAGTTATTATTAAACGCAATAAAAGACTGCATTTGACTATATTTAGTTATTTTGTTGGGACACTTTTTGGACTCCCCCTGTATGCATCAAGCCTTATAAATACGTCGATAAGCAAAGTATAATGATATAATTGAACGATTACAGTCATTTTCCATTTAATAAATAATGATTTGGTATTATTATAGTTCACTTTTTCAAGTGATTCCATAATATCTAACGTTTTTTGCAATTTCTCTTAAGTTAGTCGATGTGTTAAAAAATTGCCTTGCTATTATATCTGTTCGGATACCACGTGTCTTTTATATTCGAACGTAAATAATGCAAAAAGCAAACGGCCAATTATATTTTATAATTTTTCAAGAAAAAAAAAGCTTATTAGACAGGGGTAGTGAAATGGAAAAAAAAACCTTTGAAATTGTATATTCTCCAATTTTTTTCAAAGGAATCTCTTTTATTACTTATTAAAGACATAATAATACAATAACACAATATACAGGTTGTCCTATTTAAGTCAACCTGAACCCACTAAAATCAACTTGCCTAAATCCATTTGGGACACTCTGTAGGTACATGTATTCTTCCCGGAAAATGATCAAGCGAATTTGGTATTTCATATACTTTTCACTCAAGCATCCTAGCAGTTCCCAAAATATGACAGAATATTATCCCCTTTGGGGTCCTTTGCATTCCCGAAAGACTTATAAAACTAGACTAGAGAGAACGTTTATTTTCAAATATTATCCACCGTCTTATCCAACGAAATTTTATAACGTTTCTGTTTTATGTTATGTAGAACACTATACTGAGTGTTTGATTATTTTGGAAATACGTTAAAAACAAAACTATCTGCAAAAAAGTACTAATTGTTGAAACCTCGTAATAAAAAGTGGGTTAAATTTCAAGCATAAAAATGTGATTTTCTTTGTAGTAATTTGCAGATTTTTATTTAATTTAAATAAAAATAAGGTTAATTAAAACATTACCTATTACCTTTTAACTTTGTTTAAAATTTAAACAATGTCAATTATTTTTCATTATAATATTGATATGTATTTATCGCTATATAATTTACATATACATTATAACCGATATGATAATAATTTTTTACAGTTCAATAAACTTTTCAAAAAAGTATATCGATTTTAATATTAAAGTCTATTTCCAACTTCTCGAACGACCCTTCTACAGTGTGACCCATTTAGTTTGGAAGCACCCCCCGCATTTTTCAACCGATTTTGTTTTAATGTTTTTATTACATTCAGTATCGAAAACAGTATTTTGGCACAAATTTTCTAAGCATAGTTACTATTTTCAAGGTTCTCTATGTTAATTTTTCTTTGCCAAAAAAGACAAAAGTACATTAGGCAATTTTTTTCTCAAATATGACCATACCACTGAATTCGGAATCGTCACAAATGTAAACTACCAAAATTTCATGAAAATTTTTTTATTAACGATAAAGTTATTACAACATGAATTTGAAAAAGGTGGTATTTTCAGTAATATTTTATGTAGAGTGTAGACAAATTTTGAGAATGGCAACATGGTAAACAGAAACAAGGACTCAAACATATTACACAGTAAAAATTCGAACCCGTTCTGGAGTAATGGCTTCTGAAAGTAACGTAAAATTGTGCTTAATAATTTCATTTATTAACAAAATGAAATCAACGAGTCGCAAGTAGACTTTGATTTTGAAATTTTATTTATGTCAGTCAGTAACATTTGTATGAAATAGTAAGTACTAAATGTTCCGAATATTCAACTATTTAACTCTTATTTGTATATTTTAGGTTGTATTGTCAATTTTACATATAAAATTACAATTACATATAAAACTTTTGCCAAACTTCAAATGCGAGTTTAAATTTAATCTGACATTTTAAAGATTCCGTTGCTTCAAAAATTAACAGAAAGAGTATTTAAAAATCACGTAGCAGCTGTCAAAAGTGACAGATTTTTGTTATGGGAAGAATATTTTGAGAAAAAACATACTAATTGAAAATTTGAAGATGTATATGATCGAACAAAACAAAAATTAGACTTCTTCCAGGCTACCTTAAGTGTAATACAATTTGGAGGTGATAAAGATCCCGGAAATAACCTGATAGTTTCATAAAATTAATTACGAAATTTCTAGAAAATACTGTCTTTGTGATATCTTTTCAATTAGACCAATATTTCCGGCAATTACGTGCAATTCTTTAATAGCTGTACCTTTCAATGGACTCATTTCATTTCCGCGAAACGTAGATAAATTTTCTGTGATTGTTTTTCCTGGGAAATTCCTTTGAAGTTCTTCACAACACCGAGAAAATTCAAATACAAAAAACAATCCGTCGAGATGAATATAAAATTTTCTTAATTGGACTGCGTATTTTCCATTTTCTGAAGGAAAAAAAGAAAAATTGTAATTTCCAAACGATGTTTACTTTGTACATACATCCATCCACCTCTCGATATTTCATTCACTTCAAAAGCGTTAATGAGCCACATATCAACCTTAAATAACAAATTACTCTTCCACTCCTGCTGTTAATAACAATTCATTCTAAAATACCGAATCGTATTCTTTTTATTTCCGTTTTATTCAACCAACGCACATAGGCGTGCCAATAAATATTTCCTATGATGATAATATTTAAAAGAGTTCAAATTGGAACTAGCATTCGCATATGTTTTGATTCAACCCTCGTATAACTTGGTTGGTTGATTAAAGTAGCGTTGAAGATTAAATTTTCCATAAATTTCAACATCTACGTTGAATAATAAATAAATTATGTATTGTTTGGAATAATTTATTAAAATTCAACAATATTAGTAACCATTTCTAATACCAACCAACGTTATACAGTTATATTGTAATAAAAGGGAAGTGCCTACATGACTACAGTCGAAACGACTTCATCCATGGGTAATTTTCAACTTGGAAGAATAAAAAAAATGTTAATTTATACAGTGTCACCCATTTTGTTTGGAAGCACCCCCGTAAAATTCGCATTTCTCAACCGATTTTGATTTAATTTTTTTTGTTAGATTCAGTACCTATCAAAAACAGTATTTTGGCACAAATTTTCTTAATAACTATACCACTGGATTCAGAATCATCGCAAATGTAAACTACCAAAATTTTATAAAAAAATTTGTAGACCCTCCGAAAAAATACAATAACTTCAAAATAAAAACGAATAACCACATTTGCTTTACACCATCTCACTAGAAGCTTTTAACATTCCGTTTCCAGTATTTACTGGTATGCTATCATATACAGGGTGTTTTTAATATGACAGTATAACACTAACCATTTAATACATTAAGTTCTGGCTTAATTTAAATGGAACACTCTGTATCTGTTGGGTCTGTTAAACGTGGGAATTTATTACCTTTCAGTTGGTATTAGGGTTGCCTATATCTAACTCTGATAGTTCTCGAGAAATTTTAAATTTGTTTTTTTAATATTCAATTATTTGCTGACATCTAGTTACCTATGACATGATACTCCTATGGAAAGTAAATATTGGAAACGGAATGTTAAAAGCTTCTAGTGAGATGGTGTAAAGCAAATGTGGTTATTCGTTTTTATTTTGAAGTTATTGTAATTTTTCGGAGGATGTACAAATTATGTAAAATCGATTTATCCTGGAAACTGAACTAGATAGGTATAGGGAAATGTTAATGAACTTACACTATTTTTAATAGTACAATTCAAAAATGTGATAAAATACAGGGTGTTCCATTAAAAGGAACCTAACTTTGATACGACACGCTTCTTTGGAGCACCCTTTATATTCCAAAATATTTTTAAATTATAGTCCTAAGTAATCTAATTAATTCTAGGTCTCATTTTTTCTAGTTATATTTGCAGTTAAGACGCCAGAGAATAGTTCGTTCATAGTGCCCCACCCTGTATCTAACCTTAAATATGATAAATGAAATAATCATGAATGAAAATACTGAAAATACTTAAGAACCTTCGAATTGCTGATGTTTTACGTGTATCTAGGCAAATTTTTGTATTATTTACATAAATCTAACAATAAGATTAATATTGAAAAAGACGTAAGACACATTGCCGCTACGAAAGGTACGTTTGCATCCCATTTTGAATGATCTAATTTCTCCCGATTATATGAACTCTAACTGTAATTTAAAGTATTATTATCATTAGATGCGTCTGGTGGATAAAAATAGTACAAATTTTGATCGTTTTCAAGAAATATTAATACACATAGTACCATTTGTTCTCTCCGTTCTATAATCGACCAAAATTTCAATTCACTTAAAATAAAATCAGGTGATGTATTCCGTCCGCAGAAATTGCGGAAATGAAAACTGTAAATTCTTCTGGAAACATTCCAAAACAATGTGACATGACTTGTTATTTTGGGGAAATTTTGAACGAAAAGAAATGCAGGATTAACCAGAATTACGACAATGTATTTACGGCCACTTTGATTGATTATAAGTGATTCGTTGGGACTGTCATTTGCCGAAATAAATCGGTTTGTTTTGTTGAAAACATTCCTTTGATAATTTTTTTAATATTTAAAACAGTTTTTGTGCATTTTTTGTGTTGAAAATCAATTTTTAACATTTAAAAACCATCCTGTATATTGATTTAAGTTGATTTTATTAAAAAATACTCTGTATAATGATAAAAAATATTTAGATACAACTATCACGTATTTAAAAAATATATATTTGTTAATAAATGAATATTAGAGATATTTGAATAATTTAATTTTTAAATTATGAAATCAAACAATTTCATTTTGTTAAATCTACATTATATTTAAACTTAAAGTTGTGATGCGTTTCGCTAACACAGTAGCTTTTTCAAACGAATGGAGGTATAATGAGAAATTTTGACATTTTAGCTTGCTTCACTGGTACTACGAGACAATTAGATAACTTCATTACTCACATTAACTCAATACATAAAAATAAGCCCATAAACTTTCTAGATCTTACAATTTCAAATATAAATAATAGACATGACTTTTCTATATTTCACAAACCATCACATACAGACATTACAATTCATAATAGTTCAGTCCATCCAATCAGTCATAAATTAGCAGCTTTTAATAGTATGATACATAGACTTTTAACAGTTCCATTGAATATTGACAATTACAATAAAGAACTAAATATAATAAAACAAATAGTTACGATCCAAATTTAATTGTCAACATCATAAATAAAAAGATACGAAAACATACTCTAGAACAAGTATTTCCTTCTGATAAAAACAAAAATAACCAATTTAAAAGCTTAACTTACTTTGGAATACCATCCTTAAAAATAAAATCATTTTTAGAAACTTTAGACTTGAATATTTGCTTCAAAACTGACAACAATTTATCCAAATTCATTAAAAACAACAAATCCAAATCTTCAAAACTAAATAAATCAGGAGTTTATAAATTAAAATGTGGTAATGACGACTGTGATAAAATTTATATAGGTAGAACTTATAGGAATTTTAAAATTAGAATTTCAGAACACAAACGTAGTTATTACAATCAAAAATTAGATTCCAACTATTCAAATCATTTATTAGCAAACCAACACTCTTTCGATTCAAATTTTGAAATTTTGCATATAGAAACTAAATCCTTCAAATTAAATCTTTTAGAAGCCATAGAGATAAATAAAAACAAATATTCAGATAATCTTCTTAACGACCAACTTGATATTAACAATTCTCCCTTATTAAACCTTTTTACCTAGAAAGATTCCTGTAGGATAGTTGTGAATGAGTTTCCAGGTAAACTTGTTAAATACTTTAGTTAATCCAATATTTAGACAAATTCATTTCATTTCCTTCTAAATAGATTATAATTTTATTGTTAAATATCCGTATAATTTAGTATTAAGGCACTGTATAAATTGAAAATTTCTCATTATACCTCCATTCGTTTGAAAAAGCTACTGTGTTAGCGAAACGCGTCACAACTTTAAGGTTAAATATAATGTAGATTTAACAAAATAAAATTGTTTGATTTCATAATTTACTATGGATCTACATCAAGTAAAAGTCTCATCTATTGAATAATTTAATTTTTCTTATTCTAACGTATTTATTTAAATTTTTCTTTACCTTTTCTTCTTTTACAAAACATTTTTGTATTATTAACCACACAAACTCACGAAAACATCCATAAAAATCACCAGAAAAAAAACTATCATATTTTTTGTGTTGAAAATCAATTTTTAACATTTAAAAAACATCCTGTATATTGATTTATGTTGATTTCATAAAAAAAATCCCATGTATAATAATAAAAAATATTTAAATAGAAATATCACGTATTTAAAAAATATATATTTGTTAATAAATGAATATTAGAAATATTAGAATAATATAAATTAATTTTTTTTTCATTCTAACGTATTTATTTGAATTTTTCTTTACCTTTTCTTCTTTTACAAATAAACATTCTCGTTTTATTAACCACAAAAACTCACGAAAACATCCACAAAAATCACCATAAAAAAAACTGTCCCATAGTAAAAGAAAAGCCAAAAAACTTTGCACACGTCGTTTGATATTAGCGACTCTCTACCAGTCCGCCAATTCTTGAGGGACGTCGAGGACAGCACTGAATCTTGATCGAGAGTTAAATTCTGAAGATAGAAAATTGTTGGCGAAGTGCGCCGTCGACAGCGGTAAGGGATGCTGCCACAAAATGACATACGAACTACCCCTTTTGATTATTTTCCATGTTAAGTAAATAAATATGTTTCGAACATTATTTTTTGCGCACTTTATAAAAAGGAATTAATTTATTTAACATACAGGGTTAAAACATAAAACCAAATTTTTTTTTTTGAAAAAACAGCTTATTAAACTTATTCGATACACCCTGTACATATAAAATCACTTACAATCCGTCGTAAATTAAGTTCTTTTGTATCGTATCCTGTTGTTTTTTTGTTTCTTGATTAATTCTATTTTTTTAAACAAAAGAATAATTTAATTCACAAAAACCAATTTTAAATTTCAAAATATTATCTCGCGGTCGTAAATAAATTCTGGACGCGGTGTATTAAGGCCCATATCCGTCTCTCGTTGTTTTAAATTGAATCACTTAGTTTTTTTTTAGTCGACCAAAAATATTTCCTTCATACAGGGATGGATATAAACGAGTCGGCTTAAAAAAGTGTATGGAAATGAAAAAAAAATTAATCCAAGTACACTTTTACCCCGTATTAAAACCAGAAATTTTACGGTTACTTTTTAAAAGCCACCTGTTGAGGTTTTAAAACATTTTCACTTCGAGTTAATGGAAGTGTTAAGTACCTTAGTTAATGGAGAAGTGCTGAAGGCTAGAATTTAAGGCTATTACAGTCATTTTTATGAAGAGAATTCCTTTAGAATCATGAAGCAAGACGGGTTTTATAATGTAAATAAAGATTCGTATTTATTGTAATAGTATATTATACACCAAAGTGGTGAAGACCATTATTATTGACCAAGGTTAAGATTAAGGTGCGAGGTTTATAAATGTCTTCACAACCATGGTGTATATACAGTATAAGAACGAACCAGTAGTATAACTCTTATAAATTTAATTCATAAATTGCCAGAGCTTTTGATGACCTTGAACGGATCGCTTTACGATTCATTTCACCATAGGCGTAGGTGGCATAAGTTTTAAAATGACTTGAACGTGTTAAAATTTTTTTTCTTAAATATTGTAGAACAGTACACTGATGAGTGAATAAAACAATAGTTTTATACAAAATATTTATTGGTTTTTCCGTATTACAATTTTCATTTTGTTATGATTTTTAAAATTTACAAACTCTGTTGTTTGACTAATATTTATGAGTGATTCAACAATATTATCTTCCGTAGCAACTTTCTCAAAAGTCATTTGGAATAATGTTTCTAATAATGAGATGTATTGTACAAAATTTTCATGTGGTATATTCAAGTTTCCAAAAGTATCCTTATTCGTATTTTTATAAGCTCTAAGGTAACAGTATAAAGACGAATCGTCTAAATTCTGATACGCTTGTGAATTCGTCTCACATACGCTGCATGTATGAATTTCCGAACATGTTTCAATTAAATAACCAGAAAAGTAGCGAACAAAATTCTTTTCCAATAAATCATTTGTCTGAAAGTCTTTAGGCATTGCAGTATTTGATGAAAGGAATATTGTTGGAATAGCCTTTTTTTTTAAGTTTTCTTTTATGAGGTTGCATAATCATGTCTGGTTAAAAATGAGCACCACATAAACGATGACTACTATTGTATAGAGCTTATAGTTTTGGCATCAAGTTAGGCCTATCGCATGCTTCGAGCCAAACTTTAGCTCTGAAACAAAAACAACAAATTAAATCAATGCATGAAACTAAGGCTCATAAATGTAATACGAAGATCAAATAATAAAGTATTATACTAACAGTTTCTCACCTTTCTGAATCCTTTGGAAAAAGGTATAATTTTCCATCACAATTATAATATTTATTGTTAGATCCACGAATTACACACACAATACCCCTTTTCTTCTTTTTAATGGTATCCATTGCAAAAAAATATACCTCCAGGTTGGTTTTTGCTGGGCAACAATTAATTTTGTCACTAAAGTAGGAGCCGTCACTGCTTCTCAGTTAGCTAGAACCAGCTATAATTGTCAACTTCACGGCTAGTGGTGGAAGAACATAATTATTTTAACTTTGTTACACCGTATCCCAAGAAAACATAAAAAATTATAAATAATAAATTTGTTTTTTCAAATTTATTCCTTTTTCAAGTATACGTAGGTACGTCTCTCCGTTGTACTTATTTTTTCTAGACTAGATTTCTTAAGGCAGCATCATTTACATTCTTGAAATTTCAGCAACTATACGGATTCCTGTTAGAAACATCTTAATGTACTTGTACGAGCAGTTTGACTGGAAGTCGCCATCGAACTGCTACTAGATTTTCTATCTTTTAGCGATACCTTTTGCATTTTATGGATTCACATAAAAAATAATTATTTTCATTTCTAAGATATATGGTTTAATACGAAAAAAAAACCTATTTTAATTTTTTCTTTATCCAGTGGCGTAGCTTTTAGTAATAAATCGGTAAAAAACATTCTTACAATGATCAAAAAGAAAGTAACCTAAAATATGAGGCTTTTCAATTGTTTTTAGCTTAATTTATCAAATACAAACTCCGTAACACAAAAAAACACACTCAAAAAATAATTTTTGAATATATTTTATATGTATGCCACTGCTTTATACACAAATGCTATTTTTCTGTCAATTTCAAAGATCTATTAAGGACGATATCAATGTTAGCAGATCGAAATGCCGCACTAATTATCTCTTTCATGTCATCTCTAATAACCGGGGATTTTATGAACTTGTTCCTCACAAGACCCGAAAAAAATAAATATACTTTTGTTAAATCGGGTGACCGAGCTGGCCAATCAGTTGGGCACCCTCTTACAGCATTGCATTGATGTTAACGGTTAACACTTTGAACCTTCAGTTTAATATTACGGTTAGGATTATCCTTTTGGTAGCTAGTTTTGCTTAGAATGAATTATTCATTAAAATTTATCATTAATTAAGATTTTTTGTTACATAAAACGTTTATTGCTTTCACATAATAGGTCAATAATAATAGTTTACAACTAATATTACCAGATAACTCTGTTTTTATAAACTTTGTATATAAAAAACAATATAATAACTATTTTACATATACAGAGTATTTATTTCATTCCGCTCAGACTCAGACCTTATAAATTCATGCTGTATGCTATACGTCATTTTATTGAAAAATTTTGTGACTTGATACAAGAATCTAAAAAAAACCATTTTAGCTTCAGATGATGGTCCTGAAAAGGACTAAAAGGACAAAAAAACTAATCACCACGCTAACTACGGTCGGTTACAATGGTATAGATTTTTTGCGTGCATGTGGCATGGCAAAAAATGTCTCGGTTATTTCCAAGCTATTTACCATAAAGGGTTTAGCTCAGGAGAATTTTGATGTTACATATTTTACGAGATGAATAATGGGTTTGTATGATAGCTGAAGAATATTAAACAGTGAAGTAGATAAAATGGATTCAATATTTAATATTTTTATTTGTATTTTTCACATTAGAGATAATAATGGAGACTTATTTTTAACCTGAATCACATTTTGCGAGATCTATTGTAAATGAAATCGCATTGGCAGAGGCGCGGGATTTTTCTAAAATCTTTCTAGCACGCGAAATCATCTAAAATTTAAAAAATACGAACTTTTGGGTAAAAAAATTCCAACTTAAGTTGAAATCAGTTCTTTGTATATTGTTAATGATTGGGTATTATAACATTTTCGTAAAATGGGCCATAAAATGAAGCAGGTTTGGAAAAACTTGAATTTTATTTCATTTTATGGGGTTTCAGAACAAGCAAAACTTTTTATCAAGAATGACATTTGTCACTAAAGTTACAATTAAAAATGTTTCTCATCCGAGACACACTGTATAACAGCTGATGAGTTTATTTTAAAATTTCGGATGGAAATACAAATCAATGTAATAAAAATGCAATAGAAATATTAATAGATCGTTTTAATTGTTGAACAGATTAAAAATAAAGTAATAAATTTAGACCTTCACAAGTTTATAAATATTTCCATTTTTCTATTAACTACATCCTGTAATTAAATTTTAATATCCTTTTCTTTTTATTAGAAAAATTCTCTTGAAATACAAATTTTAATTTTCTCCAAAGCCCATTCAATATATATTTCAAGTGTCCATCTTTAAATTTTAGAAAAAAAAATAAAATTTTGTCATTTTCGCATGAATTTATAAACACTTTGTATAGAAAAGTTGGCAGTATAAATAATAATTAGTGCCTCTGGCATTCGATCCTCACGAATAGTAGTCACTAGCATTAAAGAAAGGCATTTATCTTATTGAAAATGTACACAATAAATAATTGTTATGTTCCATGGTATTTATTGTCTTGTCTATTCACATCATCGGTTTAATAGTCAACGAAACGTATAGAAATTTATTAACCAGTATACTGCATTATAATATTTACTATTTTTCTTTTAAAAAAGTTTTTGGATACCCTGGTATAAGTAAACTTTCTAAAGAAGATGAAAAATGTATAATACAGGGTGCTTCATAGTTAAACCTCCATAGGTTAACTGCAAGTAGAGGACACTTTGGTGGTTCCAAATAACCTTGGTTAATTGGTCTAACATAATTATTAACGGAGATACAGGGTGTTTTATTCATTTAGTTCAATGCTTTTGAAGTTCATAACTTTAGAAACACTCTATATTTCTTTCATTTTTAACTTTGACAGTAAAAGTTAAGCAGTAAAACGGGATGTGCACTTCGAAAAATATTTTGGTGCCGCTCTATTTTTTCTGTTTTCTTCGAATAATCTATTGGATTTCAAAAATTCTGATATACAGGGTGTTGTTTTGGAGATTAGCGAATTTTGCAAATTTTTCTCAAACTAGACCTGGATTATAATTATTTTTATTACACTATCTTATTGTGTTATCAATGCAATAGATCCTTACCAAAAATGAAAGAAATATATAGGGTGGTTCTAAAGTTATGGACTTCAAAAGGATTGGACTAAATGGATAAAACACCCTGTATCTCTGTTTATAATTATGTTAGACCAATTAACCAAGGCTATTTGGAACCACCAAAGTGTCCTCTACTTGCAGTTAACCTATGGCGGTTTAACTATGAAACACCCTGTATAATGTTCGAATATTATTTTTAGAATTACATTTTTACGAGTAGATATAAGTAAGACAGTTTTTCCGATATCAAAACAAAGTTATAAATTTACATATATCTACCTACAGTGCGCTTAAAAAGGATTTTTATTACTACTGCATACTATTTTACATAAAATCTCTCTCTTTAAGAAAATGTTTGCTTAAATTTATCCTTATCTACCTAGGTAGTATCAAAAACTACGCAGTTTTTGTTGCAAACATTATTTGTTGCTCAAATAAGTTCAGATCTTTTAGTCCAGTCTACAAGTTGAAAAACGTGAAAAATAGAGATAAAGCTCCTAAAAATATGAGAAATAGCTCATTGGATTCGGAATGACCTCTAGAAAAATGTGTTTTGAGGATTTTACTGCACGTTAAAAATTGCAATTGTTATTAACAAAATAAGATGAAAAAATAGGTATTTAGGTTTTTGTTAATAACTCGTAAACTATTAATATTTACGATATTTGGAAAAAAAGTCCTTAAAGAGGAGGAAATTTACGAAAAAAAAGTTCCAGCTCTCGGAACTCTACCTCTATTATTAATAGTTTTAATTTAACGCTGAAAATAGAGCTCCGCGCAGCGATTACGACATGGCAGAGCCGCTAAACACAGCGTACCACAGAAAATTATTTTTTTATAGTAACAAATATGAATTTTATAATTTAAATAAATTATGGTATCATCCAGATACTCGAAAGAATTTATGCCCGTTGTAAAAAAAATTTTAAATCAAATTTTCAAAAAGTTATGCAATTGTTGATTAACGAGTTTTTTTCCTATCTCCCTTTTTTATAAATGACGACATAAAAGTTTAAATAATAAACCTAAAAATTTTTGGCTATCTGGAGCTCTTTTTATAACAAGATACCGCGATAAAAGTTTATTAAAGTTGATTATTTTGTTCTTAATAATTTTTTAAAGTTAACAAAAAATGAAAAGTCCAAGAAATGATATTGAAAAAATGTTTTCAAACAAATGTTATATAATTGGTGTCTTCGTATCCAACAATGGCATTAAGTATCATTGTAAACCTTTTTTTTACATCATTTTTTAAGAAATTGATAATAAACAAATAGACAAGTTTAATATTTAAAGAAATTTTTTTTTTACCATTATGTTGTCTTGGGAAAATAATGATTTTTAAAAAATATTTTTTTTCTTAAATAATTTTTTTATTGTTTATAACCGTTTTTTTATATTTCGATTGTTTAAATAATTAGTTAAGTAATGATTAACTATTAGCTATTAACAAAAACTTGAACACCTCTTTTTTTTGCAAATTTATCAATTCTTTTAAAGCCTGGGCATTTCAATTCCCCAAAACCACTTTTTTATCAAATAACCGGCCTAAAATTGGAATCCTCGATACCCTCGATACCTCACACGTTCTTCCACTGTCACCCTTTATGGAACAGTTTTCTTTCAAGTGAAATAACATCTACGATATTTTAAAAGAATAAAATAAATAAGAAAATCGGTTGCATACTAAGAGCCAATTAAAAACAAACAAACGTCATTAATTAACCTGGTTACATTATTCAAAATAGATCTGAGAAAATTTAATAATAACTAGATGTTTCTCATTAAATTTTATTAGATAAAAATACAGGGTGGCTCGTCTCAACAGTTCAATGCAATAAATATATTTAGTTGAATTTATATAGATGTTTGTATATTTACGTTGAAGCGGCAACGTTGCTTTTATAGATAGATGACGTTAATAACGAGGAAGTATGAAAAAAACTGTTATTGATGGAATCTGTTATTGTTTTGGAATGAAATAATCCCAGAATAAAGCGTTCTTTTCATCTAGTTTTCCAATATTGCCTTGTCTTGTTTTAAATGAGTTGAAATAAAATTTTCAAACAAATAAAATGCACCACCCTGTATGTATAATTCAAGCAAATTAGCAAACGATCTTTCAGCAGTTCTACTTTACGTTGCGTAATAAAATTGTCAGTAAGTCTCCAATAAATTTTATATTTGATTACTTTTGAAAAGTTGAACTGTCGTAAAGCCGCCGATATGTTTTCTATGGTAAGAATCGATGGTTACCATAGAACTTTTGTGTAATAAGTAGGAGGGGGGAGGTTTCACGAGTATTTCTACATAAAATTTCAATATTATCAAAATCTACTCCAATATCAACAAAGGAAATAAATATATGTGTGATTGTTGTATATATTTTGATGACAAAAACCCCATCGAATAGACAAACGTACAGAAACACTTCTGAGCAAATGAAAAATCTTTTATAACAACAACACAACGACAAGGGAACTCACTTAGAGTTCCATGTCAACAAATATGGTTTGCAATTTGTAATAACAACAGTTGAAAAGGCAATCTTGATAGTGAGAGCATCATTTGGTCCGGAATGCTCTACCACTGGCGTATCAAACAGTTTTTTTTTCATAGAAAAACATTTTAAAAAAGAAAATCTGTTGTTTTTAAATATTTTTTAAATTTCTCAAACTATTTAAGAATAAAAATTACCAGCATAGAAGTAGGTACTTACATTAAAATGGTCTTCACAAACAAAAGTAGTAGTATTTGTCGAAATATCGTCTTTGTTTCGACGCATAGCTTGCTACCATAATGCCCTTCTCTTGCTTGCGCCACCAGGTAAAGTAACAAATATTTTGTGTGGAGTTTTAATAGACGTTGATTTACACACTGGAACAATGCAATACTTGGAAAACTAAGTTTTTTTTGGCTTTATCCATTTTTAAATCTCCCAGAAACAAATTAGGTCACAAGAACTCCGAGCGTGATACACGAATAAGAACGTAAACAAATGACGTCATTCCATGGGGCAGCCATCTTTATGACGTAAAGCGCGTTTTGGCGGACTTTCAAATTTTATGATTTTTAAAGTCGTTTTAAAAATAAAGTTTATATTTTTTTGAAAAAATAGGTATGCAAGGTGTTGGGAGACCTGATAATGCGTCAATTCCCACCAATAGCAAAATTTATGCGTGTACCCAATTCCTCAAAATATCAATCTATTAAAAACATTTTATAATTTTTAAATTTTGTCGTTCTTTCAATGATACGAGCAAGCAGTTTTCTATTTTTAAAATGAGTTGCGAGAAATTGAAGGGCAAAAGAAATGTTTCGGCGGGCACGCAGCTCTTTGTTTTTTCATCGAAAGATTCCGATTTGAAATTTGGCCCCCCTAATAAACAAGTTTGCTCACGCCTATGTAAGTCTGTGTTATTCATCTTACGGATTTTATTTGGAAGTTATGATTAAACGCAATAAAAGAAAACAAAAAGTTCAAACAAAAAATCGCTTCAAATTTTAAAAAATAATTAAATAGTCCCTTCTCCCACCGTTTTAAACCATCAAAATTTGAAATTCATCACACTCTGTATGTTGATTGAATTGATCAAAAATAATATTCAGATTTAGAATTGTAAATTTTTTGTTTTTTTTTTCTAAAACGTAAAATATGAATTTACGAATGTAGTTGTATCTTTTTTTTTTTGAAAAATTATCATATATGCAGCGTAGAACCTGGCGATATAAAAATACCTACAATAATTGTACAATCCATCACAGCTAGCTTATAAATGAGAAAATTGCCTCTAGTTGACCAGGGCCGGACTGGTTTCAATTAAGACTAGAAAAATGTTTTAAAAACTCATTTTTTCCTGTGTCAATGTTTAGAATTAGTCATTAGCGACTACTAAGCATTTCTAACTGAAAAAAGTTATATTTAACAAAAAATTTACGTACCAATAATGGGCCTTTTCAGTAGATGCTTAAATCTCAAAACAAATATTTTATTTGAAGGCTTACTGATAATTTTTCACTTTGTGCAGCTTTGTTTTAAATATACATGTCACAAAGCTGAATTAAAAGTTGAACAAATAGGGTAATTTGAACACGCGTTTGACCTTGGGGCTAGTGACGTCATAAGGTCTGGAGTTATGTTGGCAGTATTTGTCAGAATGGCTGGCCAATTGCTGCTACGGCTACGGCCGAGGCCAAAATATCCAACGAAGAAGCAAATGTTCCTCGTTTTGGTCAACTTCTTTTGAGCTTTGGCTTTTTCGAACTATGATTTTCGTCTGTTTTCATCTCGAGGAATGTAAATGAATATTTTGCTTGAGCAATTTATATTGTTATTTTAACAAGAACAAATAATCCCAAAAGAAAGAGAATATCAATTTTGAGGTTACATGAGATGTCAAAATCAAAAACCAGGGAAGCAAACTTTACAAATCCCATGGAAATAACGGTCTGTCGTTTTCAAGGTCGAAGGCTCTTTGACGTCACGTAGGAGGGAGGAGTGACGTCACGTTCAAACCACGCGCTGCTTTCCGTACTTTTGATACTTTTTTTGGGATAGAAATCAAGCTAAAAAAAAATAAAAAAATAAGGTGGCACTTTTTCATAAAATACTTTAATTTAAACCAATAAAAATAAATTACTGAAAAGACGGAGTTCACAAGCGCCAAAAAGTGTGCTATTATGGTGTTAATAAACGGTTAAAATTTTATTAATTTCCAATAATTCATTTAATAATTATAAATAAATAAATGGTATATTACTTACCGAGGTGGGAAGAATATAATTATTAGTTAGTTAACCGAGACGCGAAGCCTCGAGGTTAGGTATTATCTGAGACAGGAATGAAACTTCCCACCGAGGTTTGTATACCATTTTATTTACAACCATCATATCCCGATCAAAATTAATAAAGGTATTATAATATTTATCAATGTATTATATGTTTAAATAAAAAAAATGTTCATCTAAAATAGATTGAAGATCACATTGTTTTAGAGGGTGGTCAGGGCGGGAAGTTATATATGAGGGCGTGAAGTAGAGGTGTGTAATATGACACTTTCTAACCTTCAATTTCGTTAGTAATGACAGCATTACGTATATGGTTGTGAATAAACATTTTTAATTCCCATCTTTAGTGCCCCTAAAGCTCGTTTTCGAGGGGCGTAAAAGGAAATAATGTATTATGAAGCATACCTACTATGATTATTTTTAGTATCTCTCAAGTTTCGGGTACGAAATTCAGTCCGTATCTGGTAAGATCATTAACCACGTGTTCAATAAAAAATTATAATAATAGTACAAGAATTTTCAATCGTGACACAATCCACGGGAATTTTTTTAAACGTTTCTCTCATTTAACGATTTATTCGATTTTATTTTCTGAATGGGAAACGTCGCTGAATGATCTAATAAATTCGTATCTGATTAACGGTCACTATATAGCTCGTATCTCTCGTCTCTCGCTCTCTTCTTTATTGCCGTAACGCGGGAAACATTTTTCAACTTTCATTAGGAAAAAAAATATAGTCGTTAACTTTATTATAAAGTCAACGTCAATGGATTCGCTGTCAGTTTTTTTTCCAAGTTTCTTATACCTATTTTATTATAAAATTAAAATATCTGTTTTTAAATATATTGAAAACAACCAAAATTTAAAGAATCCTATCTAAAGGCTAAATAACCCTGGTAGCCGAGGCCTTTAAATAACAAAAAAGAAGATTACGTCACATGAAACCAAGGTTACTAAAGTACATAGGTTGCCTATAAACTATTGAAGGTCGTTTGACGTTGTCATATTGCGCGTCATCATGCCTGCCGTATATATCAGTGTTATTTTTGGTGCTTATGGTATAGTGTTTCATCAAAGTTTCGTGTATTTTTATTTATAAAATGAAGACAATATACATTGTCTGATAATTAAGGGCTGCTAAAGCTAAAAGTAATGCATGGAACCAAAAAAATTTGTATAAAAACCCCATGAACAAGTGGAAATTTCAGCCAAATATTGAATCTGTCAAATATGTCATCTCGTATTTGCTCTAGACCACCATACACTATGTCTATTGAGAATCAAAATGGATAGATATCTACTTAGTCTGTGGTCCTAAATGAATATTTTCAATTAACTGTCAATTAAAAAACTTCCAATCTATAACCATGTCGAAAGAAAAACCCCCAAACACACCAACCCCCAAATCCTACCCTTACAGAAGACTAACTGAAGAAGCAGACGTCTTAGTACCTAGACCCAGCATTGTTTTACCACAACTTCAAGAAACAGAAAAACGTTTTTTCGAATTAGTCGCATCAGGTAAACAAACAAAATTCCGATACCATTTCTACTATCTGTATCTGTATTTGTAGAGTAGGAAGGGTGAATGTATGCCACATGTGACCCATTGTACATTGTACAGGTCACTAGGAGACATCTCCTTTATATCGGCAGGTGTAGTCCAAGACTCACCGAACACACACTCTCTTATTGACGATACTTCCGGACACTCGCAGAAGACATGCCTCACAGTTTCATCTTCCTGTTCACACATCCTGCATAGAGGTGTGTCCACTAGCCTCACAGTATGGAGGTGTTTCCTTAGAAGTGGCCAGTAGGAAACCATACTGTTAAACGTATGTTTTTCCTGATCATTGCCAAATATTTCTTCGGTGCCAGCTTCCCAGGGTCGCCCAGGGTGATCCTGGCAAGATTGCGTCCTTTTATTCCATCCCATCTCTTAAGGGATTGAGTATGGGTGTAACGTTTGGCTGTAGGTGTTCTAAAATTTTTGCGATTTCCTTTACTTCTGTCGTACCCTTTACCCCTCCTCAGGATAACCACTCCTACTATTTTCAAGTAAACCTTTTCAGGAGACGTACTAGCCGTAAAAGAATATTTTGAACAAAACCCAAATGTGAACATAAACTGCACAAACTTCCAAGGAGTCACCGCACTTTTGGTAGCCGTCCAAAGTCATTCAGACGCGATGGTGGAATTCCTACTAACCCAACCAGGCATAGACATCGGAGACTGCGTATTACACGCAGTAAAAGACAATCAACCACTAATCTTAGGAATGCTTCTGGATAAAATGACCCAAATATCTCCGAGTTTAGAATACGTAGGCGTCACTCACAGCTCCGACTTCCCGGATTACGTAACTCCACTAATTTTAGCAGCTCAATGCGGTCACTACGAAATTATCAAGTTGCTAATAGAACGCGGACATACGATGAGTAAACCGCACCCGCCATCTTGTCGTTGCTCGGAATGTCGATCTCGGATAGAACACGATGACATTCTTCACGCGGAAAGTTTGCGGTTGAATCTTTACAGAGCCGTGGCTAATCCGGCGTATATATGCTACTCGACGCACGATCCGATCTTAGCGGCTTTTCAATTATCCAAAGAGTTGAAAGAATCTTCTTTTTTAGTACCGGAATTTAGAGTGGCCTACACCGAGTTGGCTGAGGAAGTTAGCATGTTTGCTGTTGATTTGATAGCTTGTAGTCGAAGTACTACTGAAATGGAGTTGATTTTAACTCAAAGCGCCGGGTTGAATTCTTCTAACGTTTTTCTATTTCCCAGGTTAACTTTAGCGATGGATTTTAAGCAAAAAACGTTCGTAGCACACCCGAACACGCAGCAAATAGTAGAAGCGGCGTGGAACGGAGACTGGCATGAGTACATAATAAAATCGCGGATTGTAAAGCTTTTATATCCAATCGGAAGAGCTTTTATGCTCCCAATAATAACCCTAATGAGTCTAGTGATGCCTAATTCGAGTTTAGTGAAATTTTGGAGCATCCCTTTGAATAAAATGCTTAGTCACATATCATCCTACGGGATATTTCTAATATTAATCTTCTTAGAATCCAACTTGGATAAAACGCAACAAAAAAGAAGACCACCAGCTTCTGGTTTAGAGCCGATAATTATAATTTTCGTAACCGGTAACGTTTGGAACTTGATAAGGATGTTTATATTACAAGGTCCTTATAGATTTTTTAAAAGTTTATGGAACTGGCACGGTATTATCAATAATATTTTATTCGTCTTAACTTTTTTATTTTGGTTTGCTTCTTATGTAGACGCTAAAAATAACGATCAAGAAAATTTGGAACGGAAGTATTGGCATCATTTAGATCCTGTATTGATAGCGGAAGGTTGTTTTTCTATAGCAACAATCATGGCGTACTTTAAACTGATGTATTTTTGTAGACTCAATTATTACATGGGACCACTACAAATTTCTCTAGGAAAAATGTGCGCTGACCTAGCTAAATACATAATTATATTCGTTATAGTGATAATTTCATTTTCCGCTGGTATGTGTAGATTTTACCAATATTACGACGGAATGGTACAGATCGATGAAAATCAAATAAAAACCCAGCAAGTGTCATCTTTCGTAAACTTTGCTTCTACGTTAAAAACTTTCTTTTGGGCGATACTGTGTATGTCATCCTTAGAATCTGCGGATGTCGTTATAGAAAATCTTCCCGGGGAAACCCCCGATACAACAATCATAAACACTCATGAATTCACCGAAGCAGTGGGGTACATAGCGTTCGCTTTATTCGAAGTCTTGATAGTAGTGATGATACTGAACATGCTCATAGCTACAATGTCTGCGACGTTTCAAAGAGTTATCGATAATTTAGACGTTGAATGGACGTTTGGGAAGACAGATTTCTACATGGAATTCATGTTACAATCGACTACTCCTTCTCCTTTTAATCTTATCCCGACTCCTAGTGGTATAAATAATTTTATGGAGTTGGTGAATGGTACTACAGAAAAACCTGCTTGTTGCAGAACTACTAAAATACCCGATGAACTTCCTATAAAAAGATCTAATAATGTTGAGTATCCGGCGTTAATGACGTTGTTGGTGCAAAGGTATTTTAGGGAAAAAGATATGGCAGAAGCTGCTACCAGCGATTTTGATTTACTTAGACAGGAGATACACGAGTTGAAGAATCTTTTAGCGCAAATCGTCGAAGAAAAATGAATTTTAATAAATATAAGATTTATATATTGATTTACAATTTTATATTTTTTAATTGGATTTTATTGTAATAAAAATATTGAGTTTATACTTGGATTTGAATTGGAGCCGGACCTGTTGAAAATAGGGTAAGGTAGGATGGGAGTGTTAGGCAACACAACATACACTCATATCAATGAACTGTGTACTTCCTATTTTTTAATTTTTTCCGACCCTTGTATCGTTTGTCAGCAAATTTTGTATGTGGAATACGAAAGACTATTATTCTATCAACCTTTATGTGGAATTTTAATGCGAGACATAGATATATGGCAACACAGTAATAAAAAGAAGGTTGGGTTTTTTTGAAAATTCTTATTTTTCAATTTTTTGTTTGTTGTTAGCGAATTTTGAATATGGAGTACAAAAAACTATTATATTATCAACCTTTGTGCAAAATTTTAACGCGAGACATCGATATATGGCATCACAGTAATAAAAAGAATGTGATTTTTTTGAAAATACTTATTTTTCAATTTTTTCGACCTTCGTATCGTTTGTCGGCGAATTTTGAATATGGAATACGAAAGACTAA
>CAJUYG010000226.1:250637-263576 GCA_910591675.1 Galerucella calmariensis | reverse complement strand
ATCGTTTGTCGGCGAATTTTGAATATGGAATACGAAAGACTAATATATTATCAACCTTTGTGCAAAATTTTTACGCGAGACATCGATATATGGCATCACAGTAATAAAAAGAATGTTGTAAATTATTTTTTAAATTCCTATTTCTCAATTTTTTCGACGGCGTTTGTTAGTGAATTTTGAATATGGAATACGAAAGACTATCATATTACTATTATATTTTATCTCACATATTTTAATACCAGATTTCAACCACCCCCCGTATATTAGAGTAATAAACGGCCATCTTTGTGCGCTGTTGCCGGCTCAGCCCAAAAGAATCAATTTTGGACCTAGGAGCTAGCTTCTTCAGTAAACACCATCGTGAAATAATCTATTTACTTAACATGTTTTTTTAACTGTAAATTCTTCGTTCTCACATTATTTCTCTATTGATTGGATCATAGATATAGATTGGATCACGTGTTATCATTTCGGCTACAAAATAAATACCATAACCTTAATTATTAGAAATTACAAGATGTATTGAAAAATTTTCCTATCATTTTACAAAGTTATTTAATCTGTAAATAATGACCTAGATAGTAATTGCAAACAAAGCACGGATTACAGTACTATTTATAAAATTATACATTTTCGCGCCAAATACAGTGTATATATAAGTAAGTTCTCAGTTACCGCGCTTTATTTTCTGTGTTTGTTATTGTGGTGTGACGAACAAAAGTTGATTTGGTAAGACCTTTTAAATTTTAAATAGCCAAGAATAGTATTATAGTGATCTTTTTCTATATAGAATTGAAAATGCCTGCTTACGATAAAGAAAATTTGGCTGTAAAAACGGAGAAAATGGTTTTATCACCAAACAAAACCAACATACTGCCTGCCACGCCATTAGTAAAATCTCCTGTAAAGGCTAAAAAATCTATACAAGATGGAGATGATGCAAATTTCGACCCTCAGCTAGAACCCTTGTTACGCGAAAACCCCAGGAGATTTGTAATCTTCCCCATAGAATATCCCGATATTTGGGCCAAGTACAAAGAAGCCGAAGCGTCCTTTTGGACCACAGAGGAAGTCAACCTTACTTCCGATTTGGTAGATTGGAAGAAACTTTCAAATGACGAAAGGCATTTCATTTCCCACGTCTTGGCTTTTTTTGCAGCTTCAGATGGAATCGTTAATGAAAATTTAGTAGAAAGATTCAGTCAAGAAGTTCAGGTAACAGAAGCAAGATGCTTCTATGGTTTTCAAATTGCTATTGAGAATATTCACTCAGAAATGTACAGTATGTTAATCGAAACACTTATTAATGATCCTGCTGAGAAAAAATTCTTGTTCAATGCCATTGAAACTCTCCCTTGTGTAAAGAAGAAAGCTGATTGGGCTTTGAAGTGGATAAACTCTAAGGACTCAACTTTTGGTGAAAGACTAGTAGCTTTTGCTGCAGTTGAAGGTATATTTTTCTCTGGTAGTTTTGCATCTATATTTTGGTTGAAAAAGAGAGGCATTATGCCCGGTTTAACTTTCTCAAATGAATTAATATCAAGAGACGAAGGTTTACATTGTGATTTTGCTTGTTTATTATTCTCTCATTTAATACAAAAACCATCTGTTCAACGTGTAACTGATATTATCCGTGATGCAGTTAAAATTGAACAAGAATTTTTATCTCAAGCCCTTCCTGTTAGCTTAATTGGAATGAACTCCGATTTGATGTGTCAATACATTGAATTTGTAGCTGATAGGTTATTAAACGAATTAGGTTGTCAGAAAATTTATGATTCTTCAAATCCTTTCGATTTCATGAACATCATTTCTACTGATGGTAAAACAAATTTCTTTGAAAAGAAAGTTGGGGAGTATCAAAAAGAGGGGGTTATTGATTCTGGGGATACTAATTTTAAAATTGATGCTGATTTTTAAAATTTACTTATAAAATATACTGATTTATATGGATTTTTAGTTGAAACTAAAAAAGTTTGTACGTATCCCTATGGGGAATGAAGTTTATAGTATGTATATTAATTTAATTTATTTTACATTATTTACAATAATTATAGTTTTGTGTGGAACTAATGAATGCTTTAATTAGTTAAGTATACTATCGGGTGAAAAATATGACTGTCTTCTGTATTATTGTCGTATCAATAAAGGTACATTGGGTTTATGCCAAAAAAAATGTAAAGATTGAACTTGTTTCAAATATTAAGTACTTATTTTATGAATTTCAATTTTTATGTATACATATTCTCCATTTTGGTATAAAATTTTATCACAGATTTTAAAAAATATTGTTAATAATAAGAATTAGATAATTTACTGTATTTAGAAAATAGATATTTTGAATAAAAAATGATTTTTTTTATGACCTAAATTTATTTTTTTCAATAAATACCTTCACAATTACAAATCAAATATTTGTTAACCAAAGTTCTCTATTATTTGAACTTGCTTTTTATAAATTAAAACAATATTTTTACTTAAATTGTTTATTCTTAAAATAATCAAAACTACATACATATAACTTATTGCACAAAAATTTCAAATAAAACACTAAAATCCAGCCCTTTCCAACCTATCTAGCTGCTGTCCCAATTTTTCTTCTTTAGTTCTCCTACTTTGAGACAAAGTTTTTACTTTAATAAACTCACTCACAAATTTTTCAACATCTACATCTCCGTTTAAAAAGGATTCTGCCACTTTCTCACTATCTCTGTCTGCTTTTTCTGCTTCTAACTTCAGCTGCTCCTAAAAAAATTACATAATTTTATTATAACAATCCTCAATGTATTATAAATATTACCTGTATAGTTCTTGGAGCGTATTTGTCATACAACTGTTGATACACTGTATGCAAACGTTCATTTTCAAATGCTAATTTTCCTATTTCATCTATTCGATTATCTACACTTTGTTTAAGCTCCTGTAATTTTTCTTCCCTGCCAAGGTTACTTTCTGGAAAGAAAAAATATTACTGCTAGCAACTCCTTATATTATGTATTACCTGCTAATTCTTCTATGTTTTGTATTAGATTATCCAACATTTTATTCTGTTCCTTAATAGGAGGAAGTTCATCAATAAATTCATCCTGTCGATCTGTATTTTCACTCAAAAATTCAAGTTCCTCTAAACTTAAAGTTGACAACTCAGGAATTTGTTGCGAGTGTGGTGGAGGTGAGTAACTTTTTATATTTGAGTAAGTGGGATAACTTATTGGACTAGCTCTTATTTCCCCATCTAAAATTGAGGTGTTGAAGCATTCTTAAGAAAACGTTAAAATCAATTTCTTACTTATTGGAATAGTAGGTGACATGTTTGAGGAGTGAGTAGATGCTAAAGGTGGTGGATTTCTTTGGTACTCTCTTATAACTGCTTGTACTACTCTACCTAGATCTGAATGCACAGTCCACTAAAATAACATGAATATACAATGGTTAATATATGAATTTGAGTTTATACTAACATTAAGTAAACCTGGGGCTGAGGCAATGTCTCCATCACCTGTACTCCAAGGATGTACAATTGTAGGTACTACTTTCAATGAAGGCTTTTCATTTGGAAAGTCTTTAGGTAGTGATACTTTTAAACATAAATTATTGCCTCCAGAATTGAATAATAAATCGTACTCCTCACCTTCGACAACTTCAGCAACACTAAAAGTTATAATCAAAGTAATTAAAAGTTAAAAATTTAATACTAAGATATGTACTTTTCATTAAATATCATCAGGGTATTTATCTGATGTTTGCGAATATCATCTGCTTTGAATAATCTCGGTAGCATTGTATTCAGTTTATGTTAGAAACGATAAATTATTATTGTAAATTATTTCCAAAATGAAAATTGGTTTTTGTTGACAAAATAAGACTTATGACACTTTCTTCTGCGCAAACTGAATGATACATCTGACCTACTTCAGTATTGGCCTCTTCCAAAAGAAACCATATACAGTCATCGACAAATTAACCAATATTGGAAAAAAACTATTTATATTTTCATCTCCTGGTAAAATTTTAATGCTGTGAAGTAACTATTAATTATATTAACGTTGGGAAACTGGGTTTTAAATGATATGTAATACTAACTGTATAACCTGGATTGGTTGTGTCCAATTTTTGTAATGACATATGTCAATTAGTATAAAAGAAGAAGTTTGAGTTCATTTCTCAATTTTGTTGTGTCATTTTGGTTTAGTTTTGAAAAGTAATTCTTCATCCATAATGCCGATTGAAAACTTGGAAGACCAGGGTCTTGAAAAAAATCCTGATTTAGAATTAGCTCATTGTAAGTTCTTGTTGAGCTTACCCGAATATCGCAGCGACAAAAATGTTCACACAAAAATCACCGAGTCAATCAAGAAGGATGACATGGCCCCTTGGTATGAAGCTCTATGCAAAGAGACTGGCTGGAAACTAGACGCCAGCTTACTAAAAACGTTAAAGTCTAAAAATGCTGATCAAATTAAGTTATTAGATGAAGCAATAGAAGATGCAGAAAAGAACTTGGGAGAAATGGAGGTGAGAGAAGCTTATTTGAGAAAAGCAGAGTATTACAGCCGCATTGGAGACAAGGAAAATGCAATAAGTACGTTTAGACAAACTTATGATAAGACTGTTTCACTTGGTCATAGACTAGACATTATATTCCACTTGATAAGAATTGGTCTTTTTTTCATGGATCATGATTTGATTACTAGAAATATTGATAAAGCTAAGACTTTAATCGAAGAAGGTGGAGACTGGGACCGAAGAAATCGATTGAAAGTTTACCAAGGTGCATACTGTATGTCTGTAAGAGACTTTAAAACTGCAGCTAACTTATTTTTGGATACAGTCAGTACTTTCACTTCTTACGAACTCATGGATTACAAAGCTTTTGTTAGATACACAGTATACACTTCTATCATAAGCCTACCAAGAAATCAACTCAGGGATAAAGTTGTAAAGGGTTCTGAAATTTTAGAAGTATTACACTCAGAACCTTTTGTAAAAGACTACTTGTTCTCTTTATATAATTGTCAATATGCTGAATTCTTCGCTAACTTAGCCGAAGTAGAAACAATATTAAGAAAAGATTATTTTTTGAATCCACACTATCGCTACTATGTTAGAGAGATGAAAATTTCCGCTTACACACAGCTGTTGGAATCTTATCGTTCCCTCACTTTACAATACATGGCTGAAGCTTTCGGAGTCACTATCGAATATATTGACGAAGAACTATCTACCTTCATCGCAGCTGGAAGATTGCATTGTAAAATTGACAGAGTTGGAGGGATTGTGGAAACTAACAGACCTGATTTGAAGAATGCACAGTTCAATTCTGTTGTTAAACAGGGAGATTTGCTGTTGAACAGAGTCCAGAAATTGTCCAGAGTTATTAATATTTAGATAAATGCTTGTACTTTTTTTATATGTGTGTAATTAAGAAAGTAATTAATAAATTATATGCTCAGTAGCTTTGTTTTTTACATATGGGCGTTTAATTAAATTAAATTTGAACTTTTTTTTTTTCG
The DNA here is from genome assembly GCA_910591675.1 of Galerucella calmariensis. Taxonomy (NCBI): domain Eukaryota; kingdom Metazoa; phylum Arthropoda; class Insecta; order Coleoptera; family Chrysomelidae; genus Galerucella; species Galerucella calmariensis. Next base: position 258,063 of record CAJUYG010000226.1, on the reverse strand, counting down.
TAATTTTTCAATATTTTACGCTGGGAGGAAGGTGGAGGAGATTAAAAAATTTCACTGTGTAGGGGAATTGTTTTGCAATAAAAAAGGTCTCTTGCGTTTTTTTCGTCCGATCAATGGTTTGTCCGTAAAAAATTCGGTAAACTAAGTATCTGTTCCGCATTAATCTACATACAAGGTACTTATGAAAAAAAATCAGCCGTTTTGCTAATTACTTGTAGTTGTTACTCCCATCGTCTGGCCTATAAAGTGGGGATTAGTAATGGCATTGGATAGAAAATAAAACAACAATGTTATCAATATACTTTCTTATATTTTGATCACCTATATAAAAATAAAAAAATAGCATGTGCCAAATAGATAAATATATGCATATATAAATAAATAATCTTAATTCTAAAAAAGAAAAATTGCAATATTATACAGCATGGCCTCTATTTCAATGTTCCTTATCGGTATCTCGTTAACCATGGGTGGAAAGTTGAGTATTTTCATGAATAATTTGGTGACAATAAAAAAAATTTTTCACAAACATTGAAATAGTGCCCACCCAGTATATAACATTTTATAAAAGCCGTTATATAAAATTTAAGGCATACAATAAATGTGCCATTATTGCTGTGAGATTACAAGTTATTTGTTTAAATAAAAATACTACAAGTAGGTAAACATCGTGAAGTATAAAAAGGACTTTACTTTACCATCGTAATGGTGAATTTTCTGCATGCGGAAATCTGTTGGGACTAAAAATATTCACCAGATAACAAAAAAATCAAAACCCGCTGTAAGACACTTACCTGTTGTTTATTATAGTTACATTTTGTGGACTGACCAACGGTTGTAGCTTTTCGATGAATCTCTTATAATTCCTATCCAATTCCCTTTGGTAATCCCTTTGATCCGGTCCAATTAGATTTTTATTTTTCTTCAAAGCATCTTGACACCTTCAAAAAAAATCAATTTACAAATCGACTCGTCCCAGTACTACTATACTTACTTTTTAGAAAAGTCTTTGAAACACAATCTAAGCTTATTCTGGTGCTTGGTCAAAGCTTTTCCATCGCTCGGTAGAAAAGTTGTAGCCATTTCCAAAGGACCTTGGTTGACAGTGGTACCTATACAACCTTGAAGTACCATTTGAAGGATTTTTGGATCTGGGGGTTCTTGGTTAGTAGCATTTGCTAGTTCTACTGTCTTTTTTTGTACATCCTCTATGGCAACCTAAAAATATTTAAATCGTTCATTATATATACGAGGGGGAGTTGTAAAGTTTATAAACTCACTTCGATTGGAGTCAGTGTAATTTGGGATCTTAAGACAACTTGTATTCTAGTTTTGACGTAAGGAAAGTGAACGGAAGTTGTTAGAATAGTTTTTCTTTTATATTGTTCTTTTAACTCTCCGTGAGCTTTCCCGGTCATTGTAAATGGAGTTGCGTAAACGAATCTTTCTAGAAATGAAAAAATATTAATTTATGTACTTTTTTTATAAATTTTTTCACGTACTTATATTAAAATTTCGATCGAAATGCGTTTGCCTGTATCTAAGTTCGTATTGTTCGAAATACGGTTCCACGTATGTTATTTGGATGTAAGCTTTTTCGCTGTCTAAAGAATTTATGTCTACTGTGTTGGAATCCTTGATGATTATCACGTTTTCGGCGCCGAAACGCTCGGTGTAAAAATTCTGAAAGTTGAAACATGAAAAAAATTTATTTAAGTTGGATATATTTTCATTTAGGTACCTCTAATCGGCTGAAAATTTCGGGTAACTTTGTTAAAGTCGGTTCTTTGTATATGAATTCTTCTCTGTCTAAATCACCGAATTTTGATCCGTAAAAACCTACTCGAAAATAGGTGCCGAACATTCTTTTGCCAGACAATTGATCGATTCTCGTGTAAGCTTCGTGAAGTTTTCTAAATTAATAAAAGATAAGGATAGAAACAATGAAAATTTAAAGAAATTCCATACCAAATCGACCACTTTTGAATCCGGCCCGTTTAGATTTTGCTGACAATTTTCCATCCTTTTCTACCCTTTGAAAAACATTTTTGAGAATTTTTTCAAATTTTTTTGTCCAACCTCAAAAAAGTTATGAATTTTTCAAAAAAATGGTTTTGTTATTTTCAAATAGCCATAACTTTTTTAGAAATTGACTTTTGGGTACCTTTTTTTAAAAAAAAAAATTGTTTTTGAATGAACTTTTCGAAAAAATACACGAATAAAATTTAACATGATCAATTATGTAAAATAATCGGTTTTTTCAAAAAAAACTTCAACTAATTTGACAACTATCCCCGCTTATCCCGGAGTGGGCCGATTATTTTTAATATTTTTTTCAATTATTTGAAAAAAAATTGTTAAATTTTGGAAAATGTAAAAAAATTTTTCTGGAAACTTCATTTCTATCATAAAAAGAATATAATTTAACGATTTTATGATATAATATTCCCAATTTATAGACTTAATTTACAGAATTTTTTTTTTCCATTTTTGAAAATTTGACAATTTTTTTCAAATAATTGAAAGGCCCACTCCGGGATAGACGGGGAGGGGTTTTCTTTTGAAAAGAAAAATATAGCGAACTTGGAAAAAATGACGATTTTACTCAAAAAACCGATTATTTCATATAATAGGGTACAAGCATAAATTTCGCTATTGGTGGGAATTGACGCTTTATCAGGTCTCCTAACACCTTGCATGCCTATTTTTTCAAAAAAATATAAACTTTACTTTTAAAACGACTTTAAAAATCATAAAATTTGAAAGTCCGTTAAAACTCGCTTTAAGTCATAAAGATGGCTGCCCCATCCGTTGACGTCACTCCATTTGTTTACGTTCTCATTCGTGTATCACGCTTTGAGTTCTTGTGACCTAATTTGTTTCTGAAAGCTTTAAAAATGGATAAAGCCGAAAAAAAAAACTTTGTATTCCAAGCATTGGATTGTTCTAGTGTGTAAATCAACGTCTATTGAAACTCCAGACAAAATATTTGTTACTTTACCTGGTGGCGCAAGCAAAAATACACTTAAGAGAAGTCCATTATGGTTGCAAGCTATGCGTCGAAACAAAGATGAAATTTCGACAAATATTACCGCTTTTGTTTGTGAAGACCATTTTAATGTAAACTTCTATGCTGGTAATTTTTATTCTTTAATAGTTTGAGGTTATGTACCTATATGTCTAGGAATCAACCATAAAAACATTTTTTTCTTACGACCACACATCGAAATATGGTTTGGTATATATTATATATAATACATAGTTTAAATCGTATTTACGATAATGCTTTAACTCCTCTTATTTTCTCTGCACTGTTAAATTGTTAAATTTTTTCCGTGTATTTTTTCGAAAATTTCATTCAAAAACAAAAAATTGAATAAAAATACCCAAAAGTCAATTTCCAAAAAAGTTATGGCTATTTGAAAATAAAAAAGCCATTTTTTGGAAAAATTTATAACTTTTTTGAGGTTGGACAAAAAATTTGAAAAATTGTTTTTCAAAGGGTAGAAAAGGATGGAAAATTATCAGCAAAATATAAAGTGTTCAAAAGTGGTCAATTTGGTATGGATACCCCAAAAACACTCACCCATGAATATTCGCCAACTTCTTAAAATCCCTATTGTTTTCGGCGATAGGAATCAACACTCTGTATATATCATTCATCGGTTCGTACATAGCAGCACCGTTAAAACTACTGGCTGCTTGTTCCAGCAATCCCAACAAACCTGCTTCGGTGAAATGCGAACCTAAACATCCACCTTCTTTTTCCGGGCTTAAAACGTCGTCAGAAACGGCGCTTTCTTCTAAAACGTTCGGACTCACCCGCTCCAAGGCAGCAGCACCCGCCGGCAAATGCGGCAGAGACTCCAACATAGCCTACAATTCAATTATCCCCTGTGATATTACCCAATAAGGGATATAAAAAGAAGAAGAAACAGAAGAATATGTTTGGTCTCGACTTACCAAATATTCAGCAACCAAAGCAGCTGAATGCACCAAACACATTCCGGCTTCGGTATGGTTTCCTCTCTCCATGTGTTTCTGCGCCATGTTCGCCAGCCAGGTTAATCTAAGATCCGGGGAATTTTGATAACCTTTCGCTATTCTATACATCAGATCCAATAGCATCTCGGGATCTTCTTGGAATTCTTTCATTTTAACGGTATCGGATAGGATCATGTGTAGATTGAACACCAGATCGCGTACTTGTTCTGGAAAAGTAGTCTCTTGAAGTTCCGTGTCTCGTTCGCCGTATTCTAATATCGTTTTTAACGATCTACGCAGAGAGTCGTCGCTGAAAGAAGCGGACGTTCCTACTAAACTACTCAGGGACATTGTCACTTGCATTTTCACACGGGCAAAATTCTAAAATCGGAATATTAATCGACTGATAACTATTTTACAGTATTTCACTTACGTTTCCTATTTGGAACGTCTGCCTCATTAATAAGTATAGAGAAGCAGCGGCTTGGGAACGCACGGATGCTATTTGGGAGCCGCAATGTTTCAATAACAACAAACACAAGTCGGCGCAGTGAGAACTTTCTTCGTCAAATAAGGCACTGTGAAACTAAAACAATAAAATTCAACATATCTGCGCATGCCTAGTTGTCTATTTATCGAGTTACCTTAAACACTAGACTCCTTTGCGAAGCGAACATATGCGGCAGCACCGTAGTGCTCTGATTCTTCCCTAAAGCGTGCAGCAGCACAGTTAATGCTAATCCGACGAGATGTTGCTGAGAATCACTCAGAGATATAGTGGCGACGCAGCGCTCTAAAGTATCCAGGATTATAAAAGACGCTTCGGTCGCCAAATGTCCTTCGAAATGGATATCGTTCGCCAGATCGTCTCGGGAACGTTCGATGAAATCCGACGTCGGTCTGTAGAGTTGTTCTTTGCGCCACCGAACTTTTTCGTTCAACGCTTGAACAGCGCCACCTAATAACAACAATGGGCCCTTTCAGTAAATGTTTATTGATAATTTTTCACCGTGTGCAGCTTTGTTTCGAATATAAATGTCACAAATTGGGGTAATTTGAACACTCGTTTGACCCTGGGACAAGTGACGTCAAAAGGTCTAGGATTATGTTGGCAGTAGTTGTCAAAGTGGCTGGCCAATTGCTGCTACGGCCGAGGCCAGATGTCAAAACATTCACGAAGAAGAGACTCAAGATTTAAAAACCAGGGGAGCAAACCTTATAAATTATAAGGGAATAACGGTCTGTCGTTGGGACACGTGGAATTTTGTTGGCAGTATTTGTGAGAGTAGTTGGACAATTGCTGCTACGGCCGAGGCCAGATGTCAAACCATCCATGAAGAAGAGACCCAACTGACAGTTTATCGTGATAAGCAGAACTTATAAATTTTAAGGAAATAACGGTCTGTTGTTGGGACAAGTGGAATTACGTTGGCAGTATTTGTCAGAGTGGCTTACAAATTGCTGCTACGGCCGAGGCCAGCTGTCAAACCATCCACGAAGAAGAGACTCAACTGACAGTTTATCGATTTAGAGGTTAGATTTAATAACCAGGGGAGCAAACCTTACAAATCCTACGGAAATATCGGTCTGTCGGTTTCAAGGTACATTTTTGAATATTTACCAACTGACCTTTTCTTCTTTGCATCATTTCCCTGGCGGATCCTTGTCCTAATATAACGTCTTCCAGTCTGGACCGCATATCTTGAGTGGCTTGCGCATGAGCGTAACCCGAAGGTGGCGCCGCTCTACGTCTCGGTCTGTATTCGAAACAGCTCGTGGAAGCGTCTAAAAGATGCAAAAGCGTAGCTATACGAGACGGAGACAATTCCACCAACCATTGAAATAAACAATCTTTTTCGACGTTTTTTAACAACCACAAGACGCAGGTTAGTATATTTCGAGTAACGTCCGCTGAAATACCCAATTTCCTTGATTGTAACTAAAAATATTAATTAGAATAATAGAAATTTGTTGGAAGATAACGTTATATGAATATTACCGATGGAAAATTATCGCAAGTACTGGGAGGTAGTTTCCCAGCTATAGCCATCGCTACGGTTTGATTTATATTACTCGGAGCTACGTCGTCGTTGGTATACTGAGTTTTATCGACACCAAAATGATGTAGAAGCGGTAGAACGTCCATGGCGATCGATAAAAGCGGCATATACAGAGCGGCGACTCTTTGTCTAGCTTCAAGAGAACTATAACGAGGATCGCTGTCGTGCCACGCGAGTAATTGTTTCAACGTATCCACTGCTTTGGTATGCAAACTAGGTTGACTAAAAAAATGAAATTTTCAATCTAAGTTAGGAGAAAAAAGTATTATACTTACTGCATCTCGAGAAGTACAGTTGCTAAATCAGCCAAAACGATCCCGCACAAAAAGTGATGTTGTCTATACTCGGAAGATAGTTCCGCGAACGTACTCGCTCTTTCTTGACTCGGTGGAGCACCGGATAAAAATGAATTTTGACTGGTGGAACTAGTAACGCTCGGCGAAGGGGAAACGTTGGTTTCGGTCGACATGAACGGCGAAGCGAACGGTAGATTTAACGCTACGTAGTGTTCGTGACTGCAAATAATCCTGGCGAACTCGAGTTTTAGCTCTACTAAAACCGAGTCTTGAATCGAGGCTATTTTAGCTTGTAGCTGTTTGTTGTAAGAGCGTAGCTGGTGAAACACCCAACCGCGATCCGCTATCGACAATAAATCGAAAAAGAAGAATGCTAAAGCTGCGTTTAACTTGTGCGCTTTGCGAGTCTCGCTCGTCGAGTGAGAAATTATTTCGGCGGTCACTGTATGAACTAAAGTAGATATGTCGTCGAGGAATTGTTCGGAGAATCTTATTTTTCTCGGTGCTTCCAGGAATCTCGTATGAGCTAAATGTTCCACCATACCTAACCACAAAACGTATTAAATTTAGGGTCGATTTGACAGTTGATAAACTTACTTTTTATCACAAGTTCGAATAAAAACCAAGCATTTTGCATGGCTAGATCCTTAGATCTACCGCTAGACACGACCCATTGTAAAGCCAACTCCTGATGTACGATTCGTTGACAGGTATTAGCGTTAGGATTCAATAATTCATTGGTGGGTACTCTCATGCTCGCCGCTCTGTCCAATCCTCTGGAATACTGAACGTGCGCGACTTCCAAATCGGGATTAGAAGAACTCCGAGTCATCGACGAACAATTTTCATAATCCGGAGAGTTTTGGTTGGATAACGGATGAGGCATGTTACATTGGAATTGTATATAAGTCGCTAGAAGTTGGTTACGACCGTGTTGATCTACCGGCAGCTCTTGGACGTTCTAAAATAAGTAGAAATATTCATTTCAAAACAATTTCGCGCTACACTTTTAACTGACAGAATTATGGACAATTGACAGCTGACATCAAGACAGTAGCGCCTTTTCACGTTGCATCGCGTTAGAAG
>CAJUYG010000226.1:223161-250627 GCA_910591675.1 Galerucella calmariensis | reverse complement strand
GAAAAAAAAATCTTGTGCCAAACAATTCCTACAAAGTTAGAAAAATTAACTAGTATTAAAATAATTTTTGGTCCCTATTTGACACAAGGAAAAAAAAAATGAAAAAATGAAAAAAAAAATCTTGCGTCAAACAATTCCTACAGAAGTTTGAAAAATTAACTAGTAATAAAATAATTTTTGGTCCCTATTTGACACAAGGAAAAAAAATTAAAAAAAAATTATTGATTGTCTACTTGTCATATTTTTTTTTCGTAGTGTCAGATAGGGACCAAAAATTATTTTATCACTAGTTAATCTTGACAACGGTAGCTGGAACGCTACCGAAACGTTGAAATAAAAATTAAAAAACCTTAATGTGGTTTGATTCCCAAAAAATAATATAAAAAAATAATAGGTAATGCCACAATGAACTTACAGAAGATAAATATATAAATATCAGAAAATAAGAAATAGAAAACTAAAAAAACAAGAAAACCCAGGCTCAAACCCGGTTGATCAAAGTATAACTGTATAAATATATCAGAAAATAAGAAATAGAAAACTTAAAAAAAAACAGAAAAAATTAATATATTCACTTGAATTAATTTTTTGAATCTCACCTCAATTCTCCAGGACACGGAGATATTTCCAATTTCAAAGTAGCCGGTATACACTTCAATTTTTTCAATACCAAAGTAGGTCTTTTCAATTCCTGTAAACTTTTATATAAATCTTCATCTTTAAGTTTATCACTTTCTTGTTTAAAAAAAGAGGACATCGTTAAAGTTATCGGACGGAAAGAATCGATGCTGTTGGCTAAATGATCAGGTGACCATGATCGTCTTTTATTTTGTCTTTCCAAGGAACCTCTTCTTGTTAAAGTACCCATGTCTGTCGCTCGTCGTCTTAGTTGTTCTAAACCACTTGCCGAAGATTTTCTATCTAATAAAAATATCTGATAGACGCATATTTCATATTTTGCTTAGATATTAATTTATAATAGTAAATATGATTGTTTCGACACATAATGCCCTTCTCTTAAGTGTATTTTTGCTTGCGCCACCAGTAGACGTTGATTTACACACTGGAACAATGCAATACTTGGAATACCAAGTTTTTTTTCGGCTTTATTTATCCACTTTTAAAGCTTTGAGAAACAAATTAGGTCACAAAAACTCAGAGCGTGTTACACGAATAAGAACGCAAACAAATGGAGTGACGTCAACGGATGGGGCAGCCGTCTTTATGACGTAAAGCGCGTTTTGGCGTAATTTAAAATTTTATTATTTTTAAAGTCGTTTTAAAAGTGAAGTTTATATATTTTTTTTTAAATTAGGCATGCAAAGTGTTAGGAGACCTGATAAAGCGTCAATTCCCACCAATAGCAAAATTTATGCTTGTACCCTATTATATTAATAATAAGTTTACTCACCTAAGCTGTTAGTATTTGAACTACCACCCATGGAATCTCTATCAGCATCTCTCTCCAACGAATTTCCACCATTAATAACGTTCACTAAATTTATAGCTGTCCAAGCAAAAGCTTGTCTATATTTTCCCAAACGTTCACAAACAGAAACGGCAATAGATTTCAATTTATCTCGATTCTAAAAAGTAAAATTTTGTATCATATTTTCCTGATGCAATTAAAACTGTTACCTTGTCTTCTTTGAGATAAGGTTCGACACATTCACTTATATCACCTTGAAGTACTTTTTCCAATCTTATGACGATAAACAAGTCTGGACTGGGATGAGATATATTAAAAATACATCCTCTAGCTAAGGAACTGGTATCGCTGTAAGGCACGTGTCCTCCTAGCATTCTCTTCAAACCTTCTGGATTCAAATCAAAGTAAAATGTTTCAGAAACTTTTTTACGTTCTTTACAATCATATAAGGCCATCGAAGCAAAAAGAGGTTCAACTTCGATTTCCATTCTGTAATAAAAATAAGAATAGAAATTCTAATATTTCAAGAGAATGTGTACTTACATCAACTGCTGGCACTTGACTAACACTCTATGCCCCATATGTTCAAAAGGAGCAATGGCAGGTAATCTTTTTTCAGCTGGTTCACTTACTTCGAAATGTATCTCAGAACTTGTCAAATTAAATAAGGCATCTTGTCTTTCTACCTGTCTCCTAGTTTCATTCAACTGATCTATGACTTCTGGTATGGGGTGCTCTAATATTTCCAAAATCAGAGGATCCCCGGCTGAATGTCGAAGGTCTAGTGATGCCCAAGAATTTCTTGGAGTTAAAGTATCTCCACATGATGAAACTGAAGCTATAGAAACAACACTTTGTCTGCCACTGCTATGAGATGTTAAATCTAAAAGTAGAAAATAAAATGTTACTATATTTGACATATTAAAAAAACACTGACCTATTTCACTGCTAGATTCTGAAGGTGGTGCTTGAAAATCCACTTCAAATTCTTGTTTTGGTGTTAGAGGTAATTCCTTGCAAAGATTAGATCTACTAGAAACGCTGCTACTGTATGATCTGTTATTATAACGAATAATCTTCCAGCAAGATTTGTAGCACTCCACACAGGTCTGAACATGAGGAGGTAAAGTTTCACTAAAAATTTAAAAGAAATGAATATACCTTATATAGATGTATAGTAATTCTTACAGCTTTTCCTCTGGTAAAATTGGACGTATGGTTCTAATAGGTCTATCTAAAATTTCTACTTCAACATCTCCTTGAGGTATATCTAGGATGGCTCTTAAAGGATCGCGATCAATTAGGTTTTGATAGCTTTGTAAGAAATCTTCAAATTCCAAAGGCTCCACAACTTCGTTAATCCACCCCTAAAATATAATTCAATTATTAAAAATACCAGTTTACATAAATGAATCATACCGATGAAGAAGGTGATAAAAGTCCGCTTTTTGTACAAGATACGTTTCGGCGTACATCAGCTGCATGTTGCCTGTAACAAATAAGATATTAGTGTTTCAAAAATTTTAAGTTTAAATAATTACTTTGATAATTTTTGTGCGAACGCCCTTTGGGTGGACGCCATTTCTATTTCAAAACAAACCAAACAATGTTGAAGGTTAGGAATATGTCAAAAAACCGGTAGTTCAATTATACCAATAACTACAGTAACCGTAGTAGTCACATTGATCATGTAAAAGAGAAGAAGACCAGTGGTCTATTGGATCAAAATAAAAAAGAAGTGCCGAATAAATTATCCTCTGAGATACCAAAAAAGGAGAAAAAGAAGAAGACAGTAGCGAAATTAAGTGTCAAATTTTCTTGTCATTTTTTACTGATGCTAAACCTAGATAATTTTGAATAGGATGTAAGATATTTTCAATAACGGTATTATTTGTAAGAATTTGAAAAATGGGTGCAACTAGCTCCCATTTTCAGGAAACATTTTCTCAAATGCTGAGCGAAGATTCAATTAATACTCTTCTATCTGACGAAATCAACAATCTTACATACGACGAATTTTTAAATTTAGTTAGAGAACTAAACGAACTGTGAGTATCGGTTTATATTAAATAAAAAATGCAACAAATGTGACTTTTTAGATCAAAAAAATGTTTAGACAAAAACGGAAATCAGCTAATATTTGCCGTGAAAAAGATGTCCGATTCGGCGATATTTTGGAAATCTGTCATACAAATTGCTTGTGTTAAAATAGACCCAGAGGACCAAAAAATAATTACTTTCAGGCTACTGTCTCTTAATGAATTTATAAAGGTTTTTAAGACATTAAAGTGTCAAACAATGGCTGTAGAGCAATGTGAAAGGTAATAAATACTGTTTATGTATAAACATATTATCAATGCAGGTATCTTTCAGCTATGACAATAAGGATGATGATGACGATGATAGTCTTACCATATCTGGTATTTTACAAAGAGTATCAGAGTCCAGTACAGAAAGTCAAAGTATATGTTGTATTTGTTTTGAAAGAAAACAAGAAGTATTGTTACCTTGTGCTCATAGTTACTGTTTAAGTTGTATAGAAGAATGGTTAGAGATATTTTTCCCAATATTAGTAAAATAATTAACATGCCTTTTTCTAGGAACGAGTCACATGATACTTGTCCTATTTGCAGAGAAAAATTAGACAGTACTGACGATACATGGGTATTATCAGATGTACCTAAGGCTGAAGAAATAAGTAAAGAGATTAGAGATAACCTCCTGAATTTAACAAATAAAGATGAACATGTATGCAATCCTTTTTAACTTCTCATGAAGTTGTTGAGAAAATCAAGTTTCATCGAGATTTATTAAAAATGAATGGGAATTGAACAATTCTTATAATGTTTGGATGGATTGTTGACTGCAACTACGGAAGACTATTTCTGTTGAATTAAATTTGAAAATACTCGACTTTCGATAATAAAAGCTTCAAGAAAACTTGGTAGTTTACAAGGGGATTTCTCTATGGTCAATTTAATCAAACAAAATTCAACATTTCGTTATAATTATATCTGTGTATAAAATGCTTTTGCAACAATATTTTAAAGGTTGGTAATTTTTTGCAAACTACAAAATAGAAAAACATTCTTTTTGTATTGCAATCTTTAATTATGCCTATAGTCAGTCAATTATTTATTTATTATTACTAGACTTTCTCTATAAATTATTTAAACGCCTATTTACGTATTCATTGTAGCTGATAATAAGATAAAAATGATGAAAAAACTTTTATAGAATAAAATACAAGTATTGTAGATATTTAGTTTTATATTTACATCTATGGATATTTTACATTTATGTAAAGCAAAAGAGTTATTAAAGCATTACCACTTTATATTAAATCCCGTGTTTGTTGTTCCAATAAAAATTTTCAAAATAAAAACATGTCATCTTCACGAGATGACTTTTGTTTATCTTCAACTTGTTGTCTTAAGAATCTTAGACCTGCTTCGATAGAATCCTGTACGTCTGTACCAGTCCTTGAATTCCTTTTAATTTTACTTGTTTTTGGACCATAGTAATCATAAGTCGCAGGTGGTTCTATTTCTGCTCTTTTTCTTTCGGGTACATTTGAACTACTACTACTACATTCGTTGCTATCTATATCAATTATTTCACGCAACTTGTTATCAAATTTAGTTGAAGTATTCTTCCTTTGAGTAAAATCTCTAATATTTTTATTTTTTTGAATATTTTTAGTATCACTTTGTGCCATTTGATCTAGTTTTTGCATTCCACTGGACGATGCCGCTGAAGGTTTTAATATATTTTTATGTTTCCAATTATTGCTGCTTGACTTTGTGCTGAATTTTAAAGTTTCATTTACTTCTATTTCGTCTTCAGTTGCTCTAAAATTCTTTCTATAAGCTGTAGGTGGAGCAAACTCAACAGGTCTATCTTCTCTTTTCTTTTCCACCCATTCTTTTTGGGTCATAACATCAACTTCTTTGACACCTTCTTTGCCAACATCCCAAGGTCTTACATATTTCTTTCTAGCTTCCTCTAAAAGTTGCTCCTTTTCTTCTCGATCTTTTTGTATTCTCAACTCTTCTTCTTCTGATTTTTCTGGTTGGGGAATTACAATTTCTGGTTCTAAAACAAAAAAGTAACGTAATACATTAGTAATAACTATACAAAAAATAAATATTACCGTCTTCTTCTGGTGGTAGCCCCATTCTTGCTCTTTTCCGATTCCTGGCTGCTTTTAGTCTAGCCGCAAGAAGTTTTTCTCGAGTTTCTTTTAGTTGCTGTGCTTTTTTCTGTTTATCTTCGGTTTCTTTTCTTAAATTTCTCAAAGCTTCTTGTTGCTTGGCTCTTTCTTCTTCATCTTTTGAAAAACCGTAGTAACCAACACCATGTGTCCTTGCCTCTAGAATGAACAGATTAAAAACATTTGAATATGTGAATAAATTTTATTACAATACCTCCAAATAATACATCTTCGTAATGTATATTTGATTTGTTACGAATTTCATCTTCTTCTTTCTCCCACTGTCTTCTTTGTAACTCTCTTCTCATATCAAGAGACATCAATTCTGTTTCTGTTTGATCACAATCCTTTGAAATTTCTTTATCATCAGGAATATCTGTGGAACGTATATCATCTTTCTGAATTTCTTCCTCATTTGAGTCTTTTTTATCGTTGTTGAGTTTCTTCATTTCATCATCTTTTGATTTCAAAAATTCCAAATCTTTCTGCATACATTTTCTTGTTCTTCCAAAACAATCAACATATTCAACCCTATTGTATTAAATTATCACTTGTAATTATTAATAGGTGTCACAAACATTTTCTACTCACCATTTTTCACTAGGATCCTTTGTTTCATTTTCATCAGATTCATAGTAATCACTATCTTCACTTTCAGATCTCCTTTTATCAAATTCTGAATCGCTGGGAGGTAAGTCGCTATTCTGCCTACTTTCCTTTTCATTGAATCTCACTAAAACTTGTTGATATTTTTCTGCAGATAGTGTACCAGAAGAAAGTTTTTCATATATTTCAGATTTATATTCTAAGGCTGCTCTAAAATTTTTTATTAATATTGATATACACTATCTAAAAACTTCAACTTACTTGGACAATTTTAACAAGTCTGTATCTTCTTCATAGTCTTTCTTACTTCTTTCTTCAACACCTTTGTTTTTAATTTCTAAAGGTACCTTTTTCAGTATCTTAATTTTTGCTTCATTTTCAATTTTAGCTTTTGATATAAGTTCCTGTTTTCTCAATATCTCGGCCTTTAGACTTAACAGCTTGAAATAAAAATATGATTTATTATATATTAATTTGGGAAAATGTTTTTGTAGTACTTACTGAAGATTTACTTATTTCGTACGTACTCATATTAACCTCATTAACAAACTCCTTAATAAATTAAATATTATTTATTTTGACTTTTAAATTTTAACTAGGTTAACATGAACTTCTTTTCTTCTTTTACATCTCACAGACTCGACCACAGATCTGTTTATTGTTGCGTAAAATTTATAAATTCAGCTAACTTATCAAAAAATTGAATAGATGAGGCTTTTAATTGATGAAGATCCATATTCCATTCTGAATCCTACCTTTAAGCTATACTTGGTACAGAGTCCAAAAAAAAGTAGAAGAATCAGTCACAAAAAATCTTCTGTTTTCCCTTTTATTGTTAAGTGGTCTGTGTTATTGTTTACATAAGTATCCCAGCTGATTCATAGCATAGATAACATAAAAATAAAGTGAAAAGGTAATATGGGACAAACAAAAAGCCAATTTAACGATGAAGAACTACAAGATTATCAGGTATTTTAAATTATTTAATATATCTATCTAGTATCTATTCATTTTACATACATTTGTAGGATTTAACATACTTTACCAAAAAGGAAATTTTACAGTAAGTTACCAGTATTATATAGATTAGATTCTCTGTACTGATAAAATTATTTGTAGTGCTCATCAAAAATTTAAAGCACTAGCTCCCGAAAAAGTGGGCCATAATAAAAATGCCAAGCTTCCAATAGCAAAAATATTACAATTCCCTGAACTAAGCGTAAATCCTTTTGGAGAGCGCATATGTGAAGTTTTCAGTTCTAGTCATGATGGAGACTGTACTTTTGAGGATTTTCTAGACATGATGTCGGTTTTCAGTGAAGCAGCTCCCAAATCTGTCAAAGCTGAACATGCATTTCGTATATTTGGTAACTTTCATTATAGTTAAATAAAAATAGGATTTTGTTAATGGAGTGGTTTTAGATTTTGATGGAGATGATATGTTGGGAGTGTCAGATTTAAAGAAAGTTCTTAATAAACTGACTGGAGAACATAAGCTAAGTGATAATGAGATAAATATGCTTATTGAGAATATATTAGAGGAAGCAGATTTTGATGATGATGGGTCACTTTCTTTTGCTGAATTTGAACATATTACTGATAAATCTTCAGACTTCTTAAAGTAAGTCGTTAAATAATGATGTTTGTTAAAACTAATAATGAAATATTTTTAGTGCTTTCAGAATTCGTCTATGAGTTTATCAATCTTAAAAAGTGATGATTATACAATTTTACCAGTTAGTATTATATTCCAAAAAATGTTCCATTTTTACATGTAAATATACTAGATTATAACCAATTAAAGATATATTTTATTCAAGACTCAAAAGGTTAAACCAATTATGTATTCCAAATCCATTTCTACCCTCATTCTTCATAATATTTATTAAACACATAAAATTACTGAAAATGTTTATTTAAAAGAATTTAATTTTTGAGTTATATAATTAATGTAATTTTCTTAGTACAGTACAGGATACATAACAACCCAAATTTGAGTTTTATGTGCAACAATTACTAATCTCTTTTCTTAAAGCGAATTATCCAAGATATCTTATTAAATTTCAAAACAGGCTATCATACATTAAGATTGTAGATATCCAGGCAACTTCATCCTCATAAAAACATAAGTAGTACAAAATGAAACTAACACACAAATGAATCCGACTGCTGTAATTAGTAGCCTATTCAATTTAGGAGTAGTAGTGTTATGTATGTGATCGAGAACAATAAATCCAAGTCCTCCCATTGAAAACAAAAAACTTGAAGCAAGTCCTTCCATTATATATTGTCCATTAACTCTATAAGGCATGAATGCCACCTAAAAACCATTGTAAATAGTTTTTAATTTAATAATTATTTATAAAACTTACTGGTCTTGAGTGTCCGTGTTCATCAGTTGTGGATCCTACACTTGGGGGCTCAACTATCACGTCATAAATGATTCCTGAAATAGAACTTACGTATAAACAATTCAAATGAAAAAAAAAACAATTTGCTATACCTCCTGTTACCAGAAAATAGGAAATCAAGACTATCGTAAACATAGTCATCGCCGATGGCTGTTTTACCCATGAAGGTTTTTTAATTTTCATATGAGGAACTTCTAATATTGCAAAAGGAAGTGTAAAAAATTGCTCCATTGTTTACAGATTATGATTTGTGCAAAGTTTATCAACTAAATATTATACTGAACAGTTGGCTAACTAACTGCACCAAACGGCAAACACCATAGAGAAATAAACACCAAGTGTCACCAAGCACCAAGTTCAAAATATAACCTTCGTTTTTCTTCTTTTTCTACTTCTGTCTAGGAGGTAACTTTTCTTCTTTTTTAAATTGATTTCGTCTACCTAGGTCAATTTCGGACTGTCAAATTAAACTGTCACTTCAGTACACAGATAGGTTATATTGTTCGGTAATGAAATTTCTACAATGAGCAGTAGAATGTCGTCCGTTTCAGTATTTTGTTGTTTAAGAGGATGTTTAGATAATTTCCAGTTTCGTCCTACAGTGCCTCACGTTCCCAAAGAGAATCCCATCCTATTGGACACAGCGTTTATGGGTAATTTTCAGTGGCACTGTCCCGATACCCTCATGAGATTGTTTGCTTTTAGGATATGAAGTCGTCGTTGTAAAAAATGGCTTAAGAGTGTGTGGCTCAGGTGCTGTTTTAGGAAGCGCACCGTTAGTACAATCCAAAGCTTATTTTGAAGTTAAAATCCAACAAGGTGGTTCTTGGTCTGTAGGTGTTGCTACCAGACAAACTGACTTGAGTTTAGTACAAGGTAATTTATATTTCAAATGTTGTATTTGATATTGAATATTTGCATTCGTAGGTGGTCAGGATGAATTTTCTTGGTCATTAAGTAATGACTGTACAATATATCATAATAAACAGGAAATTCACAAAGTAAGCTTACCTGCTACATCAAATGAAACTGAACAAATTAACGAAGGTGATATAATTGGGGTAGCATTCGATCATATCCAATTGAAATTTTTTTTAAATGGAAGTGAAATTGATAATTCTATTAGTAACATTAAAGGAACTGTATATCCAGCATTACATGGTAAGTTATAACTTTTGTTGTTTAAAAGTGGTAGTTTATTCAACTGTATGTTTTAGTTGATGATGGGGCTATATTGGATATAGTTTTAGACAACTTTACATATTCACCTCCATCAGGATTTGATAAAATTATGATTGAACAATCTTTGCTATAAGAATATTTAGTGTTATGAACAAATTTTATTTATTTTTTTAACTAACTTTATTTTTATATAATAAGTTTTAAAATTATTTTATCAAATATTTACAATTTGTAGGCATCAATTATTTATAATTTAATTATAGAATTGTTTATAAAGAAGGAAAACAATTGACTTATCTATATCTTCTTTTTTGTTGAATTTCAAGTTGATTGAAGACTGGTTATCGTATGCTTTGTCTCAAGTGTAAAAATGTACATTCCTGTTACATTTGTAAATAGTAAATACTGTCCACAAAATATCTATTTGTTGAAAAATTTGCAAAATAAGTTACGTGTTTCTACATCTCGATAAATTTACTCTTTCTCATCATCGAGTGACTCCTTGGACATTGGATTCTAATAAAAGGTACTCCTAGATTATTATTTTAGTGTTCTCCTCGAATAACATTCGTATAAAGGATTTATAAATAAAGAAAAAGATATTTGAAACTTTGTAAAAACTATTATATTTCATCATGCAAAATAAATACACATGTATATAATTGATGAAGCATTTTGTTTTTTTTTACTCTTCTGAACAAAATAAAAAACAATAAATGCACAGTGACAGTGTTTGTTACAAATCAACTTAATCTAGTAAAATATCAAATCAGTCTCGAAGAAATGTTACATTTTTTGATATAAAAGTCATTTAAGATAAAACAAAAAGTATCTAACAAATTTGTATACAGGGCGGAATCTATTAATGGAAAATACGTCTATGATTGTTCACCCTAATTCAAAACAAATATAGTGACCCACCCTGTATAACTATAATTCTATTGAATAGAATATGAAAATGCATGAAGATTGTCGCTTATTACTAAATCATTGATGATATTTTTGAGTACATAAAATAGGTGTAAAATTAAAAAAAATTAAGAGTAAATTATACTTAAATGCCCAGCTGGACCCATATTTTTAATGAGGAATAGGATTACACTGAAAGTGGTCGCTTCTACAATTGAAGTTTATGGTACATTTCTGGTTGACGTACAATTAAAAAAAAAGGTAAGAAAATGTCAACCGTTTTTGACTAAGTTCATTTACGATTATTTTTTTCACTTGTCAAAATCTGACATTTTGGTGGTTTTAACCAATAGCAATACATTATTCTAGCCAATCATTCGGTATTATACTGACAATTCTGCTTCCTCATCGATAATACCTTGTTTACATTGAAACGTCGAAATTTTACTTTGAATTTGTCATTATTGACAACTAAAAGTGCTTCGAAGTTTATTGAAAAATGAACACAAACCGATTCAGAGCCATCACCCAAGAGAATATTGAACATTCAGGTAACACAAAATGTTTAATTGTTGAAAAAAATAATCTTCCCAAATACAACTCGCTCTTCAAATTTTATCACATAATTTTTTATTTTCATCACTCAAACTTGTTTATTTGAGGCAAAAACATTCAAACAAACCGAATTTAGATAAAATCCCTCGTCCTAACGGACTCGTGATTTTATCAATCGGTTTGTTTTCATATTTTTGCCAAATAAATAAGTTTTCGTGGAAAAGAAAAAATTATCGATAAGATTTGAAGCACTCGTGATATTACCTTTGATAACACTTACAGTACCTAATTAAAACATAAATAACAGCAGCAAATGGCAAAAGGAAACAATCTATGAAAGACAATGGTGACAACAACTACATGACAGCTATGATGAATTTTAAAATATTTTCGTGGTAAAGGCCTTAGCTGCCAGGTCTGTTTCAACAACTCAATTGCAACTAGCGCTTCAGGTGGATGGGTTTGAAACCTCATTTTTGTATTCAAGGTCATCATATAAACTCAGATGTGATGACAGTTGAGTTAAATAGAAAAACACAGTTTTAAACTTGTCACTGACACAAAATGAAACAAATAAAGTACGAAATCACGGTAATTACGTCGACTTGCATATAATACAAAAAAATGCAATTACAATTTTTTCCGCCCAATTGCAAACTTATCGTAAATGAACTTTGCAAAAAATCAATCGGACTCATCGACTTATAGGATTATCAGCGAAGTGCAAATATTTTATCAATTAAAAAGTTGAAATAAATAATTCTATTGTCACAAATATGAAATATTTCATTAAAAAAAGACATTACTATGGACTAAATCTTTGGTTATTTTTTATTTTAAAATACAAATCAACGTAAAGTCAGTTAATGCAAATATAAATTGGTGCTTAACAAATACGTGTCTAGAGCAGCTGCCTTGTATAAGAAAAAAAATATAATTTGCATTAACTGGTGCTGGTTTTTTTTAAAAGATGCAAATGGAAGAACCTACACAAAATTATTTCGATGTATTTTATAGTCTAATAAAAAAAAATAAGGTACTCAGTTGCACACAATGTAATACAGGGGGAGTTCAAAAAGTACCTCGTAACGTAAACTCTCCCTGTAGAGGAACAACTTTATAAAGTTTCTATTTACCGATTAAAAATAAAAAGGAGAAACATGGCACTTCTAATATCAGACTTTGTTTGACCTAACCTTCAAGTAGCTTCTGTCGGGTCTTCCAATTTGTCCCAATCGAATTCGGTGGGGCCTAATTTGGTATTCAACACTCCCAAATTATCGAATCTCTGTTTAAAATCCCGATCGCGACGTTTCAATCTTTCGAATCGTTCAAATAAAATTTTCTTAGCGAAACCGTACAACTTTAAATCTAGATTGTTCAATTTTTTAATTTTTTCCGATTGGTCGGAAGACAGTGTAGTTAGAGTGTAACTTGATACGGTGGCGTTGTTTTGTTCAAAAGGTATGGCGAATCTTAGATTGAATGTTTCTTCAAATATGTATTGTGATATTTTTTGATATTCGGTTAAACCGAAAAAGGCCATCGAAAGGAGGTTCTTCTTAGCGCTGGCCAATAATATTTTATTTCTGTCCTCCTCAGACATGTAGGATCTATTATAACAACCTGTGTATAAAAATTAATTAGAAAAAATTAGAAATAATTAATATTATTAACTTACCTATTAATTCTAGATCCGCCAACATTCTAGTTTGTCTATTATTAGCTAAATTACTTTCACAATTCATAAATTCATCCAGCTTAACCCCCTCCCAGTCTTCTCCTTTATAACATGAAGGCACTTCTTTTTCTGTAGCTAATCGTCCGTTGCAAAAGTGCCTAGAACCTTTCCAAGTAGCTCCTCTTTGCACATGACGAAATTCAGAAAGATATCTGAAAATAAACCACTCGTACTAACCATAACCCAATGATAAATAATATAGTTTACCTTGCTACCGGTTCTCTTAAAAGTGTTATATAAAAATACCTCCTCTTAACTACATCTTCCAATTCATCTAATTTTTCATCTACACAACTGGTTAGCTCTGTCCAATCTGCGTGTAAACCGCATTTCCAGCCGATAGTGTACCGACTGAATAACCAACTTTGATTAGAGTGTGATCGGTAACAGTAACATCTTTTACGACCTATTGGACACGTACAAGGTCGTTTTAAGTCCAAATCGTGGACGAGATGTTTGCCGAAAGATGTCCCACCTGATAAACATATTCTAATTTTAGTTTGCACCCCAGTATTATATAAATAGCCAATTTCACTTATGTCTCGTTTCATAACACAGTTTAATTACCTCTTCTAATTATAGTCACTAGGAAATATTCCCTGTACATTTTATGTGTCTCACTAACAATGGGTTTGATTTAATTGAGGATGTATTATTCAAAACGCGTTGACGTAAATATTGTAAAAATAAAGAAGTCAATATACTGATATTACCTTTTCTGAATACTAATTACATAATAAAAACATTGAATATTACAAATAATGAATTTAAGACAGTAATATATCTTACCTGTTTTTTGCATATGGAGAAAAACTATAACATCTTCTGAGTCCAAATCAAAAGTAAAGTTATCATTTAACATGTCATCATAGCTTAAACTAACTTTTGATCCTGTCTGAGCAAGTGGCTTTCCTAAATTATCTTGTATATACATTGTTTCTCTTGAGCTTAATGCACAAACCTTAAAATAGTTTGTTTGAATAGTAAATATTTACATATATCTTTTCCAACCATGTTGTTTTTAGTTGTAAACTAGTTACGAAAGTTTATCGATTTAAATTAGCACGAAAAATTATTATTACGGTTAAATTGATGAATACTTTGTTTATTGAATTAAACTAAAAATACTCGGTAAGAATAACAATAATGTAAGGTCATGTTGCGATATTATTGTGAAAATATATAAATTAACGGCAAATCATACCTTATCGGGACAGAAGTATCCAAACCCCAGTATTCCAAAAATGCACAATGCCAAGCAGAAAAGGCATATTTGCTTTAATCTGGAGGACCTGCTTTCCATTTGTTTGATTTCATAGACACCATTAGGTAACAGTAAAGCTAAATCGCTATTAACCACTTGTACGGATACACTTTTTACATTCTTCATTATCAATCCATTGAAGAAAAATATCAATTACTTTTTATTTGTTTACATATTTAAGTGATTTCCAGAACTTAGTGCAGCACAACTCCCAAATGATAGCAAACTCTACAAATATGTTTGACAGTTTCATTTGACGTTTGACGCTGATGTCAACGACAGCATTTAATGACGTCATATGTCTAATTAACTTTATTTTCCATTTTTAATTTGAATTGATAACTATAACTTTTCCAAACTATAAAAATAAAACCATATTTCAAAAATGAATATATTTTTCAACGAGTATACAGGATCAGGATTATCTCAGTGGTTAAACCACTCTGATGAAATCGTAGATATATTTCCAAATAATTAAGGAGAGAAGAAGAGAATAGATAAATTAATGTCAGATAACAGTTGTCAGTTGTCATTATTTATTATAGACATCTGTGATAATTATTTAAAAATGGTTTTATATTATTAAATTATTGGAATTGGATCGATATATATGTTATTTTTGAATTAAAAATATTGAAGTAATCTGTGGTAATTGCAATTACTCAAATAGAATGGACAATGTTGGAGCTGAAGTTGGCCAAAAAATGCGGGTAGGTACCGTTTGTTATTACATACTTTACATATTAAATAACTATCAGCAAAATTGCTCAAGAGGGGCCTAATCGGTGAATACTAACCTTTAAATTTTGATTTATGTGAAAACTTTTCTTTATATACTATTAAATTACCTACAACTTTTTAGTCTGCAATCAAAGCCAAACTGCTAGAATTGAACTGTTATGTTGGTAAGTTGTTGATATAATCAAAAGGGATCATTTAATTCATCGAAATTATTCTAGATGATGAACTTCCTGATTATATAATGGTTATGGTAGCAAATAGAAGATCTAAATCGCAAATGAACGAAGATTTAAGTTTATTTTTGAGTACAAAAACATCTGCATTTGTAGAATGGCTTCACATTGTTCTTAAAAAACTAAAAGAAGTTACAGTAACCAACCCAGGTAACCTATTAACTTATTTTGAATTCATTAAATCCACTTTTGTATGTATATTATTGTTTTAGAAGTTTATAAAAAAGTTGCCAAAAGGAAATTGAATGAACAGGCAGATGTTAAGATTAAAAAAGAGAAGATAAAGAAATCTGGAATTGTTAAAAAAGAGAGTCAAGATGAGTCTAATTATTCAACAGAGTAAGTATGATACAATTTTCAAGTAAAGTACATATAAGGGCTTCAACATTTCTTTATTTTAGAAGTTGTAATAAAAATAATGATCCAGATAAAAATGCGGGGGAATTTGATATTCCTCTTTTATCAGAGATTAATGCTTCCAGTGAAAATGATTTGAAAGAGATTGAAGCCAAAATTAGGAATGTAAAGAGTAGATTAGGAATTGTTGTTGATGGTGATGTAGACGAGGAAATTTTAAGAATTAAAATTGAAAAAGGTAAATTTAAATCGGAAGAAAATACTATACGAGAAGTACAACTACAAGAAGAACCATACAACAGTCCAAATGAAAGAGATGTTGAATTAAATGAAGATCAAATTAGTTACACCCCCGAAAAACCCCGAAGACATTCACCGATAACATTTGAAAAAGAAGAAATTTCAAAAACTCCACCTAGAAAAAATTCTATACTCTCCAGATTAGGTAAAAGAATTTCCTTTGCCGGCGAATCGGAACCAAAGAAGAAAAGACTGAGTTCTGAGTTTAGAAAGGAAGAAAGAACTACTTCAAATAAGGGTGATAAGCAAACTTCCAGGGACGACAGAAAGTATAGAAGAGATGGAGATCGAAGGAGATCAAGTGAAAAGAATCGAAAGAATTCTGGGAGCTTGGAAGTTAAGG
The DNA here is from genome assembly GCA_910591675.1 of Galerucella calmariensis. Classification (NCBI taxonomy): domain Eukaryota; kingdom Metazoa; phylum Arthropoda; class Insecta; order Coleoptera; family Chrysomelidae; genus Galerucella; species Galerucella calmariensis. The sequence continues at coordinate 234,343 of CAJUYG010000226.1, read as the reverse complement.
GAATTTTGAGCAGACTTGGAGTCATGTCAAAAATCCACATCCCAGAAAAACCTTTAGATGAGCCTGAAATAGAAGACGAGTTGAAAACAAGGGAAGTTCGAAGCATGGTTCAAGTTAAACCAAGAATATTACCATCTAAATCAGTTCAACCAAATAAAAATCTGTTACTCAAAGCTGTAGCCGAAGCCAATAAAAGCGTATCTCAAGCAAACAATAAGGTGAGTAGAAACTATTGTAATTTTGATTAAAAATGTTCGATTATTTTTGTAGGTTTCAGTATATGATGATGAAAACGTACCGTCGACTAGAAAATTGTCCCAAAGTGAAAAAGTTAAACTGCGGAATCTCATATTGGCCCAAGTGTCTCTTGATGACAGCGACGACAGTACAGATGGAACGTTAACGGAGTATGTACCTAAACCGATTGGAAAGATTGGAGTTAACGAGTTACCGGAGTATGTACCATCCTCTAGAAGTTCCATTGATGGTAAGTTATAAATAATGTCATGATTACTATTTAGAATTTTCTTTACTTTTCTTAGACGTTTCGGATGAAAAACTACCAGTGAAAAGTAGACTTTCAGCCAAGGCACGATTAGAAGGTAGAAAATCTCCATCTCCAATTGTCTTTAGGAAAATATCTTCCAAGGTGAGTTTGGTTTAAATGAAATGTCGAAGTTTCCCACCATTTTGAATCAATTAAGTGTTAAAAAAATTTAGGTACCTTCTAAAAACGAGTCGTTACAACCGATCCACCCACCTCTATCAGTAAAAACCCAAGAAAGATGTAAATATTGGCCTGATTGTAGACAAGGTGATAAATGCGAATTCGTCCACCCGTCCACGGTTTGCGAAATTTTCCCCAACTGTATCAACGGTGAAAAATGCCTTAAAATCCATCCGAGTTGTAAATTCGGTTCGAGTTGTACGAAAAGAGACTGTCCTTATAGTCACTCAACTGTCAATTGTCTTACCGTTGTCAAATCCCCGGTGGCGCAGCCGCAAACTTGTAAGTTTTTTCCGAATTGTACGAATGTTTCTTGTTCCTTCTACCATCCGAAGTTGTGTAAATTCGGTAAATATTGTAAGAACAAAAAGAATTGCAGTTTTTCTCATTTAAATGCTTTGAACAAATCTAGTCTTACTTGGAGATCGAAATAAGTAAACTATGACGGTTGACATTTGACAACGACAGTTGACAGCTACTACTAGCATTTTACAATTCGAATATGACGGTATTGTCAAGTTGGGAAGTAATAATGCACGGAATGTATAATTTCCGAGGTTTTCTTTATGATCATGTAAAAAATGTTTTGCTTTATACAAAAATAAATGTACATATTTATTGAATTCTGGCAAGTAGCGTTATGTTTTGAAAATATATTTATTCGACTACACCCATGTTTTATCTATACCTATCCTTTTCCAGAATCCTGATTATCGCATTTCTTCGATAGTTGTGTCTTTTTAACCGATATTATATTATTTATTATCAAGATTATGTTTGTTTGCTAATGGGCAACCAAATATACACCTTTGTGTATGTCTGGTTGCCTATACCTAGTTGAAACTATGACAGTTGACAGCTGACAACCACTATACTAGCATTTTACAATTCTAATATGACGGTATTGTCAAGTTGGGGAGTAATAATGCACGAAATGTATAATTTCCGAGGTTTTCTCTATGATCATAATTTATCTACGTATAAAATATTTTGCTTTATACAAAAATAAATGTACATAATTATTGAATTCTTGCAAGTAGCGTTATGTTTTGAAAATATATTTATTCGGCTACAACAATCTTCTATCTATACCAATCCTTTTCCAGAATCCTGATTATCGTATTTTTTCTATAGTTGTGTCTTTTTAACCTTTATTAAAAAGTGTATGTTTGTTTGTTGATGTACATCAATAACTTTAACAAATACTCTATTTTGGTATCGGCAACCAAATACACACCTTTGTGTATGTTTGGTTGCCTATACCTAGTTATTAGCAAGTTGTAAAAAAATAGTGACCAAAGTATAAAATAATGATTTATTTATGTCTAATATAAAATTGTACATAATCTATTTACAATTATACGTAACTTTTTCTATAAAAATAATTTATTTCGGGATTTTCAGTACTGGTTTTAGAGATATTGTACTTAAATGGAATTAATCGTTTATAATATTCGATTGGAATGGATATTTAACGATAATTATCTCATATTCGAATAAAAACGTTTCAACTAAAAAAAATACATGAGCATGCTAAAAACTAAAAATCAAATATGCGAGCGTAAACGTATGGAGATCATTAAAATTATTGTTAATACTGACTTTTTGAACAAGTAACTAGTAAAAAAAAGAATATAACATTAAATAACTAAAATCCCTTTTTTGTGAAAAAATATATCAATATTAAACTAGTTATTTTAATGTATAGTAATCATTTTTCTCACTTGTCATCGTTAAGTACGGGTTGAGACATCACGCTTGTAGTTGTCGTATTGGACACAGATGGCGCTTTATTTCTATTACGACACCAAACAACGATGTATTCTATTAACCAAGCCAAACAGCACAACATAATGAGAAATGTTTGCGAGTGTATGCAGAGTGGAAAACTTTTTGAGACATCTCGTATATAACCTTAAAATTTTTTTATAAAAATCAAATTGTTACCTACTTTGATTAGAACTCACCTAATAGTGGGCCTAAAATAACAATGAACAATCCTTTGCCCACCATGTGTAGTCCGAATGCAGCCGGCAATTTTTCCAAAGTGGAATAGTTTGAAGTGTACTCTGCAATGGTAATTGTGAAGTTTATCAGTGTAGCTCCTCTTGTAAAACCAGATATTAACAGCCATATCACTATTTTGTACCACTCAGTTTGTTCTGCCAGAGCTGTAAAGATAATATATAAAATAGTTTTGTAGTCGTAGAAACAATATTGGCACTGGTCTACCAGAAATATTTGTTGCCGAGACAGTCTATTTCAAGATATTGCTAAGAGTGCACCTCTCCATACCTTTTTAGATTCACTCTGTATAGCTGATTTTTATGGGACCAAGTAACGGTGTATCTTGGAAGGCAACAAATTGAATGTAGACTAAAATAGATTCGATAGGTAGGTATAAGCAAAAAATATCGTGAAAAAGAAAATTCCTGAAAAACGTTTCAAAACAGAGGGAAAATAAATGTGCCTCAATTTATTCTGAAAGCTTACGTTTTTTGAGATGTTACCTATTCTGTGTGGCTCCATCAAGCTGCCAACAAAAAGTCATAAAAACATTAGAATATAAAATGTTGACAATCAAAATGTTTTAATTACATGAAAACAATGAAACAAATCAATTTTGTATTAACAAATATACAAAAGAAAACGTTCAACAAAAAATAAAGGCAAATAAAATCTCTTGTTTGTAGTATACAGCATATGTCAATAAACTACATCGACAAAGCGTTCAATATATTCTCTTTATCCAAAAATTTTTTCTTATAAAAATACCACTTTATAGAATTTTTAATAAAAGTATTGATTTAACAAATAATTTTATATAAATCGATAATAATAATTTTCAAGTAGGCATGTAAAAGCACAGTCATGCGCAGTGAGTTCCGTGAGTTCTTCAGTAAGAGTGGTATCACTTAAAATGGCGGTCGCTTTGGGCAGTTTTGTTAATTTGCAAATTAAATTGTGTTTTTTTTGCGGGTTTTACATATTGTGTGTTGGAATTTGTGCTATGGATCACTGCCGATGCGAGGATAAACAAGGTTAGTTATTCAATTATATGTTTCATGATAAAATAAAGTATATGTATCCGGCATTATTGAACTTGTACTTGAGTGTCAAAATTTCTTTGAAAACCTTTCGTACAAATCTATTTACTTGTAATATCATCGAATAAAATGGTTCTGTATAAATTTTATCGTACCAATTTAAGAAAAGAACTCACCTGATCGCGAAATTCCAAGTGTAAATATTCCAATCATAAAAAAAGTTTTCTTAGACAATTTGACACGGTCGCATATAGGTGGCAGGATGAGTCTTGCTAAAATGTCAGTCAGAGCTTGAAACGACAAAAACGTAGCGATATCTTGTTTGTCGTAACCTAAGTTTAGGAAGAAAAATGGAAGTACCGTCTTGAAATTTTGCTCAGCTACAAAAGCTAAAGAGAGCCCCAACACTAAATTCAGATATATAGGGCAAGTCAGAAGATCCAAATCCATGAACTTGACGAATTTTTGCCAGAACGTTCTTTTAATTTCTACAGGTTTCACTGGTGAAATGGGTCTTATTTTTTGGGATGCTGCTAGAGGTATACCGGGGTATGTCATATTTCTTCTTAATTGTCGGGTTGTTGGTTGTGATAGGTCGTCAGTTTCTATGGACTAAATTTATTTATTGACATTTACTGTGATTATTTAATGACTTTTTTTAATACTTACGTCAAATTGTAATTGGATACTAGATCCGGTAAAGTCCAATCTAGAATAACTAGAAACTAGAGATTCCGTAGAAAATTTTCCTCGTTTATGTGTACCAGCAAAACTCATTGTTGAAAAATTACGAGGGAACGTTGATTTTCTTGTTAAACCAGCCAGTTTTTGAACTTCACCTAATTGCTTAATTCCAACATCTGAATAATTTTTATTAAGTAAAGTGTCACCTTCCAAATCTTCGTCTTCAGTTTCATTAATAGTTTCCATTTCCTATACGAGGGACATTTCAAAATTATTATAAAAAAATTGTGCTCAACATATTATTTTTGTCGAAAATTACCTCTGTCGACGCAAAATAAAAGACAATCTTCTTTAGCAGCCAAAAATAAACGAAACCACATTATTTTTTTGACTTTTAGTCACATATACTTTACTTTACCTGATGGTATGCACCTTCTTCTTCGTTAACTTCCTCTGGTACTAAATGCCATTCGGCTGGTTGAAGGACAGAAGAACCAGCTATACCATTCATAGCAAATGCTCCCAATATTAAAATAGTTCCTCGAAATGAATAACAATCCAGTAAATATCGAATAGCTTGAGGCATTAACATCATACCAACAGCCGTTCCAGCTAGTGAAAAACCAACAGCTTGACCTCGACGTTTTACAAAGTAATTACTAAGAGCTACGAACGTTGAAGATGCTGCTAGACCTACACCTAAACCTAAAATTAAAAAAAAACGGTTGCCTATATATACTTATTCTACTTGTATTGGATTTTACCGTTAATAATACTATAGGTGCACAGTATATGCGTCATACTTCTAGCTGGGAAAGTTAGTATCAATCCTAGACTACACAAAACAGTTCCCAGCAAGGATATTTTTCTATAGGAAAAGGCACGGATCAACGGTCCTACTAATAATCCTGAAAAATTAACTAGAGCGTCCAATGTGCTTACGATAACTGCTGCTCCTGTTGTTTCGATCTCCAGTTCGGCTAGGAGATCTCCGAAGAGGAGTCCGAACGATTGTTCTATTGATCTTGTACATAGCTAAAAATATTTTATTAAGATTATTTTTCTTAAATGAGTCCTCTAAAAAAATAATTTGTGCACGTCGCTGGATTTTTCTTTTAAATAACTTACATTAACCATACTGACTCCGATAACAACAATCCATCCCCAACCTCCATCGGGGGGTACTAGTTTATTCTCTTTGTACATGTTGACTGGGGTCCTAAAAATATTTTGAAAAATAAATCTAAAAGCTACCAAAATGTTTGCAATAACTATGAAGGTATTTCTTATACGAGTGATAGTTTTTATGTTGAAAAATATATTCATCAACATCAAATGATTATTAACACTTTTCAACTCATCCTGGTAAAAATAATTGTTTATTTTTAAAAACTAATTGACATTGAGTACTTTTTAAAAAAATGTAAATTAAAGTAACAAACCTTATAATGATTAAATTAAAAACACAATGAAAAGTCTTTGACCTGGGTGCATTTTTTGACGTGTTTAAGATAAGATATTATTCCTACAGGATGATTATACTACTTACTTTTGGGATAATCTTTACTTATACTACAATTCCAACAAACATTGTCGTCTTTCTCCATAAAATTTATTTAAAAATTCGTCTTGTATAATATCTATGATCCTACAAAAAAATCCAAAATATATTTTCTACCGTGTTAATTGTCTTTTACGCACTTCAATACTAAAAACACTTTACTTTTACCTTTTTTTTCACTGATTGCACGAATATAAAGAATGTCGAATTGATATGGAATAGTAAAAGTGATTCATTTAAATTGAAATTATCATTCCGAGGTTTTTGAGATTTTTTATTTTGATATACGACCAAAGGAAGTTAACAACTGACAACACGGTATACGAGGAAAGAAAGAGATGTCAGAGAAATTACGAGGGTTTGATGAAAAGTAAAATATTTAGCTCGTTTTATAGGTGGATGATTTGTGTGAACTATATATAGGTTCATTCTTCTTTAGAAATACTGAGCTTGATATTTTGATGTTTGAGTTAAATTTGAAAATATACAGGGAGTGTGACCTACTCCAAGATCTTGGAGGCTGTTAGGCAAAGCAAGCCGGCAACGAATGCATCTCTGAGCTGGATCTTTATTATGCTCGACATGGTTTAGATCGGGCGGTAAGCTGGTCAAATAATTATTGATATCCTTATTTTACGAGTTTTTGGAAGGTAATTAGGACCAATGAATCTACATATTGTCAAAAAAAACCGAAATTTATAAATGAAAAATTGTAGATATGACCAGGAAAGTATTTCAAATTGTTGAATAACATTAAACAAGACAGAAACCATAAAATTTTGCTTGAAATACCTACGTGACAATTTAAATTTCGAGCAAAGGTACCTATATGATCACCCTATGATTATTATCGACTTCCAAAACTAATTATTCGACCTCTGTTGACTGAAAAGTCGAATAACCCCATAAAAACTGCCATTTTTTTTATACGTACGCCCTTTTATGATTAAAAAAAATATTTATACGTACCTTGATTATGAAACAACATTAAATATCATCGGGTACCATAATATGCGTTTTTGTACTTTAACCCATTGTTCTCGCGTACTAACAAATTCACTTTTCTCTCTCTCTTATAACAATATCGATTCCTACGGGGTACGGGCACCTCGAAGGACGTTGCTCATTTACCATGTGCACGAGCTAAACACGTGTACTTGAAAGACATCACGTGTTTGAGGTTGATAGAACCGATTCTTTGGAATTCCAACAGATCCATCAACCGATTCTCTCTGGCTAGCGTGAAATGTGTCGACACATCTGGGATTTTTTATTACTTACAAATGTATACAGTGCGAGTCATAACTGTTCGATATTTCAAAGTCTTAGCATGAATAGAATTTAGTTTTACTCACATCACTCGTAAAAAAGTTATTTCATCAATTTATTTTTCATTATTAACAAGGCCTATTTTATCCCTATAAGCCCGTGGCTAGGGCACGAGCAAAAAATGTCAAGATTGTAATGCTTTTTCCCCTATGTATATAGGTATTACAGAATTAAAGCTTAGAATGAAATTGTATGATTGGTGTAATTTTTAATGTAAAAATATGACACTTTTTTATAATATGGATGTTGGTCATAATTGAGTGTACAATTTAAGGAACTGTGCAAATAAAATAACATTTCTCTGGATCCACAAAAAATGTTGCAGTTTTGTTGAAATATTATTATTACGGTTACTTCTGTATCTGTTGGTATCTGTAGAGTAGGGAGGGTGAGTGTAGGCTCACACTACTCAGGCCACATGTGACCCATTGTACATCCTCACGAGGAGTTGTCCTCCTAGATCATCGACCATCCTGTCCTTCCAGGAGGAGACATCTCCTTTATACCGGCAGGTGTAGGCCAAGACTCACCGAACACACACTCTCTTATTGACGATAACTCCGGACACTCGCATAAGACATGCCTGACAGTTTCATCTTCCTGTTCACACATCCTGCATAGAGGTCAGTCACGTAGCTATAGCTTTTACATGGGGAGGGTTTTGGTTTTTTTCATCTGATAGGTTTAGAAGGGGAAAGCTTTATTGAAGGCGCCTTCTAAGGAAAAAAAAACTAGTGCCACGACCAAAAGCAATTTTTCAAGTTCAAGAAATAGTGTTAAGTTTTTTTTTAATTATTTGTTTGACTTGGCTACATCTAAAAATATTTTTAAACATCGTTTTTCGTTTTGCCCCCTTCTGCTGAAATGGTTATAACCATGTATATATATTTTTTAAAGGAGCCGTCCCTTCGCCGGCACCACCTCAGCCTCTTGGGCTTATTGTGGATTCTCCTATATAACATTCTGACTACAGCCTATTCAGCCAATCCGTTCCCTGTATTAGCTCAAACAGGTTCTCTACTGGTTGGTTGTAGAAATCTTCTCTGGAGTCATTTGGGGTCTTCCATTTAGTTTTTGCCTCCTGTGGTGGTGCGTCTCACATTTGCATAATATGTGCAGAGCTGTTTCAGTGTCCTTTTTGCATCTCCTGCATGTGAGGTCTCCGTTATACAGCCCTATTTTGTTCAGGTGCTCCTTTGTGGGAAAGTGTCCCGTAAGAAGCCCTGTTATGGTGCGTAGTTTGTTCCTGCTCATTGAGAGCAGTTCTTTTGCTACTTTTTCTGATGGTTCTTTTATAATGTGTTTGCCTGGGCGTATCCATCCAGAGTTTTATGGATTGTTCTTTTACCCACCCTTTTAACCATGACCTAGTGGAGCATCTGGGGATGCCCACAGATGGTTCGGATCCGTTCATCAGTGTTGACGATCCTGCTCTTGCAAATTCGTCAGCTTTTTCATTGCCAGCGATTCCTTTGTGACCTGGAACCCACTCCAGTGTTACACTGTCTAAGTGCTTCGCCGCATTCCCATACCATACCAGTTACCCTAGCTAAAGAATCGGCAATGCGATTTCCTTTGCTCCTGTCGTGCCCTTTAACCCACCTCAGGATAATATTGTTATCTGCCGAGGTGCTGCTAAATCTTCGTGGCACCTGGTGCTTGCCCCGATATAACAAGTTGTCTGTTCAAGGCTAATAGGGCTGGTCTACTAACAGTGCAGATGCAATTGAGTGGTTTTGTTTCCCATTCCTCATTTAATACTTAGGTCTAGTGCTCTGGAGTAAACTCCACATCCTGAGCCTTCTTTCATTTACTTATATTTAACAACGTTTCTATTAGCAATGCTCATCGTAAGAAAGCTCCTTTTCTACTTTAAAACGAGTCAATTAATGGGAATTATATTTTAGGAATGAAACTACACTTATTTATCGAAAATATATTTCCTACATTTCATTATATACAATTTTTTTTGTATTCAATTTCCTTTACGTTGCAATCTTTCTTGTTCTGCGAATTTTAAGTTCAACAGTTCCATTTGAACCTGATTCCCGTTGAGTTCAACGGTTTTTCTGAGTTCTTTAAGAGCCATTTCTGCTTCTTCGGATTTTCTCTCTAAATCTTCTCTTTGAAATGTGAAAGATTTACTAAAAATACAAATTAACTGATATTCGTATCAAAATTATAGCCACATTGCAATAAACGATATAAGTACGTATGTTTTTTTTCAAACTGGGAAGGATTTGGAATGATCACAGTGTTCTAGAATTGAAAATTGGTTACCTTATGATTAGAGGTCTGTTAGGATACAGGATTTATCAGGAAACTATAAAAACAACTTGGGTGAAAATGTTTTTTTCGATTTACTTCTTTTTAGACTTTTCATAATGCCTATAATTAAGTTTTCCATCTACAGTTGGCTTAAATTTCATTAGTTTTAAAAACTTGTACTGTACTTACAAAATAGCTAGAGCTTGCAACCCCACCACAAAACTTGCTATTGTCAAACACACTGCTACAACTTTCAAATTGGACACTTTCCCATGTCCTCCAATTCCGTAATAAGGTTTTTCAGCATAAAATTTATCTTTAGACTTATCACGATTGTTGTAAAAAGTTGGATCGCTCCAGTAGCTAAAAAGAAAGTGTTGCAATCAAATAATCTACTTGGTTAAACTTATTTACTCATTTCCAGAACTCTTTGTGTAAACATTAGGTCCATAGGTGTTTGTTGGGTTATTTTGAGGAATTAGTCCTAAATCATAATTTCTTCTAGATTGTACGTTACTCAATACTTTGTAAGATTCGTTAATTGCTAAAAATTTTGCGTGTGCGTCTTTGCTTTTATTCAAATCAGGGTGGTGCTAAAAAAACAGTTATTTATTGAATGGAAAATATGGTGGAATTGTTCTTACTTCTTTTGACAACTTTATAAAAGAGTCTTTGATTTGCTTTGCAGTGCAGTTTCTTGATAAATTCAATATGTCGTAATGAGACTTGGAATAATTACTGAAAATATATTATTAATAGATAATAGTATATTCGCATTAACATATACGTACCTTAAATGGTTGCCAAATTTGGTTTTTTGTGTGAGAAAATACGAAAATGAAAACATGTCACTGAAAATTTAGGTCATTTTTGAAAATGAAATATGCAAAATGCAATCCTATTCACTGAACATTCTGTATTTTATTTTGAAAAAGGGTCACTTGACACCTTTGAAGTGACAGTATGGTGACAGTCAGTGACAGTAGACGAATTGTCAAGTCATGTATTTAGTGTTGCATACCTTATAGTTTCATTTTTGATTTGAATATGTTTATGCAACACTGAATACTTATTGAACATAACCACACTTCTCGATGTTTGATAAACCCTTTTCGTTGTTTTATTATTGTTCATAGCAACAAAGGATTGTATGTAAAGTGAATACATCCATTGTGTCTCTAAAATGGTAGGTACTACTCTTTATATTTTCAAATATAACAATAGTATTTTAATACATTTTTATGTGGACACTAATTGAAATTGAATCTAGGCTGCAAATTATAAGAAACCAGCGACAACAGCAGTTAGAAAAAAGTCTGGTCCAAAGTTTGAACTTAATGATGAACAGAAAAATGACATAAAAGATGCTTTCGATCTTTTCGACGACGAAGGTAGTGGGAAGATAAAAGCTAAAGATCTGAAAGTAGCTATAAGAGCTTTAGGTTTCGAACCAAAGAAAGAGGAGATCAAAAAGATGATTGCTGATATTGATAAGGACGGTACAGGAGAGATATCATTCGAAGATTTCTTACAGTTGATGTCTGTAAAAATGGCTGAGAAAGATTC
>CAJUYG010000226.1:195451-218161 GCA_910591675.1 Galerucella calmariensis | reverse complement strand
GACTATAGCCCTGCAAAAAGAAAATAAATCGCCCAAAAAACAAAAAAATATTTCCAATTAAAAAATGTACTCCTTTATTTCGACCCAGAGTGTAGGAAGTAAAATAATAATTTTTATGTCATCAACTATCCTTCGATTTTTTAATACGAAAACCTAAGACACCCTGTATATATATATATATATATATCTGTATATACAGTCTACGTCTGCGTATTGCTCAATATTATTGTCAAAGATAAGTTTTAACGAGATATGTTATTAGAACGCATTAGCTATAGTGAAGTTGGCCAGTACTTATATAAAAATAGCACCATATATACCAATGTGTTGTATTGTATGTATCACACTGTCTGTCAGTCGCGACGCGCAAGAGTCAATGTTACTCACGAATTTCTTTTCGGTCTAATTGTAGGGAGCGCTTTCTCTCTCTCTCTTGAATATTGATTTTTCATTGTTGAAGTCTTCGTTAATTTATATTCGATACGGATTTGTTTAGTGAAGTTTCAAAATAAATAAATAAATACTTAAATTATTTTTTAAATGTAAGAATTTCTCAAGAAGATGGTGGGAACTGAAATAATTGTAAGTTTTTGATTGTTTTTTTTTGTATGTTTTCATTTGTGAGGTTTTTGTCAAAAGTCATTTTAGCCGTGTGGAAATTTGACATTTGCCGATATATTTCTTGTTGCTCGGAAAACTATACCTTTTTATAACTTTATACAGGATCATCAAAATAAAAAGGGCTCTATTTACGACCCTTTAAAAGCGTATATAATATATACAGGAAGAAGTTAACGAAGTAAAATATCAACAAACATTATCTAGAAGGTTTCAACATTATTTTTAAACCGTTTTCGGGTATCCATAACTTTTATTTTTTTTTATATTTTGATCCCTGTATTTCAACTTGAAAAACAATGACTTGTCAAATGAATAAATTAATGACGATTAAAGTAGATTATACTACCAAATTAATCTACCACATTTAGTATACAGTATATTGAAAAATTCTTAGCCTACTATAGAACCAAACAAAATATCAATGTCAAAATATTTTATTATTCAACATATTCTTCTCTTAATTGGATACATTAATAACAGCGAACATGGAACGTCTCTAGACCTTTCAAAAAAAATGTTTCTTCTTGCTCTGCAAACCAGACCTCCTCGTTGGAAGAAAGTTTATGACCTTTTAAACTTTTTTTCAGTTGAGGAAAGAGATGATAGTCGAACGGAGCCAAATCTGGTGAATAAGGGGGGTGTTCTAGTAATTCAAACCTTAAATTTTTTGCATGGCAACATGAGATTTGTGTGCAGAGGCGTTGTCCTGCAAAAACAAAACACTTTTGGATAGCTTTCCGCGTCTTTTCTCTTTAATTTTTTCCCGTATAGTAATCTCCGGTTATTGTTCTACCCCTATCCAAAAAATCAATCATGATTACTCCATGGCAATCCCAAAAAAACTGAAGCAAGAATTTTTTCGGCAGTTTTTTGGACACGAAACTTCTTAGGTCTTGGAGAGGACGAAAGACATTTTGATCATCTTCGTAAATCTGCTTACCTCTTAAATACAGGTACTTGATGATGGCACGATACTCCAATTTTTCAATTTTCACAATTTCGATGGACATGTTTTTTCTTTTAATTAATTGCGTAACTCTGGTTTACTTTTTTGACGCCCATCTTCACACTGACACTTCTAATGATTTATTGTTCGTTGCTATGGTAACGCAATATTTTGTTTATGCATGGAACTGGTCTAGTCTAACTAGATTTCAATATGTACATCCATCCTCGTATTTTGTATATTGAAACATTTTGTTAAAATTTCACTCTCTCTTGTAAACTGCAACCGAAACGTGTATATTTTTAGCACGAATAAATAACATTAACAGCCTACGAGTGTTGGAAGAAAGCAGAAGATGTGCATAATTTTACAATAAATTAGTAACTTATGATACAGCCAAAACTTTTATTTGGTTTTTTTGATTCTTTGGGTTCGAATTATTCCTTCGGCCTATTGTTGGTGATGAATTTTACGTTTATTTATTGACAGTACTCGCTATTGCTCGGGCTCAAAATTGTTCCCAACTAGTAAACTGTTACTTTACATCCCTTATGGTATAAATAACTATTAAACTAATTTATAATTAAATGATATAAACGTAATAATAATAATGGTAGCAATAAATAATGTTTAACATACGATTTAAATTGCATTTTGATGTAAATAATTAACGGCGATTTGTTTTTTTTTTAAGTATTTTTTTTTATTTAAATGAAATTTAATTTGCACAACATAACTTTTGTTCGTAAAAAGACGAAAATACAACTAAACGATTTAATACAAATTTTAATTAAGAAGTAAAGATATAAATTAGGTTTAGGTATAGACGAAATCTTTCTAAATTTGCACCAGTAGGGATGTAAAATGACATTCATTTATTTACGTGACTCGTGACAAGTCATTTATACGTCATTTATGGTCATTTATCAGTATTTTAATTGCCTTGCCTTAAATGTAGGATATTATATTTATACATAGTTCGGCAAAGGTACGGGCAATCCGTACCTGCTTTCGACCCTCTCTAGTCAAAACGTACCGCGTTTAGTCGCGGACCAATCAGCACGGCAGATTTTAGAGCAATGGTTAATATGTGGTACGTTTTGCCTAAATGCTTACGGGACCGGACAAATATCGAAGAAAATATAAATTTTTTGGAAAATCTTTTTATACCACAAATTTAACTCCATTTTAAACTATAATTTGAAAATATTTTGAAATATAGTCCAATAAAGTGTGGCGTATCAAAGTTATATTTTTTCTTATGGAACACCCTATATTTTATTGCATTTTCTGATTGTCCCCAAAAAATATAATACTCCTTTGTAACGGTTCCCTACACCTATATACAGAGGGTTCCGAGTTATGCTGACTTTTTTAAAAATGTGAACATTTCGAAAAAAATTAATAACTCATTGATATAACAAATTCTAGCAAATTTTCTCTTACATCCTAATAGTTGGACATTCGTTGAATGTATTCCACGATTGAGTATCAGGCTTATTTTAAATGGAACACGTATTTCGATAATTCATCATATTCAAAAAAATGTCGTCTTTCGAATGGTATGAGGGTGTCCTATACCTAGGTATTATACTTTTCGTGCAATTTACTATTTTCTTACATTGTATGCTAAATCGATTTTAAAACATCTGCAATCCTCTCTTAAATTCCAAACTAATGATCTTGGCATAGTTGTTGTAAGAAACTAAATAGATCACGTTTTAAGCCTCCAGAAAATATAGGGTTCTGCTATCCTATGCCGAGTGGTTAAAAAGATATAGCCACTCTCACAAAAAAAATCACTATCCACTTAGACATTTTATGAAATAAATAAGCTTATTACTTTTAGTTGTCAGTTCCGTTTTTATTCATGTTGTATTTTAATGCTCTAAATAATAATTATTAAACCAATCTTCAACATAACACTTATATTGTGTGAAACTTTTTTGTTTTTTATGTGGATAGTGGATACTGATTTTTCTGTGAGAGTGGCTAGAACCCTATATTTTCTCGAGGCTTGAAACGTAATCTATTTAGTTTCTAACAACAACTATGCCAAGATCATTAATTTGAAATTTAAGAGAGAATTGCAGATGTTTAAAAATCAATCTAGCATAAAATTTAAGAAAATTGTAAATTTCACGAAAAGTATAATACCTAGGTATAGGACACCCTCATACAATTCGAAAGAGGACATTTTTTTGAATATGATGAAGTATCAAAATATAGGGTGTTACATTTAAAATAAGCCTGATACTGCACATTGAATGATCTAATAATGAAACTGAAAATTCTGAGCACTCTGTAAAGAGATATTTAGTATTCAATCTTGGAATATATTCAACGAATGTCCAACTATTTAGATGTAAGAGAAAATTTGCTAAAATCTGTTATATCAATGAGTTATTAATTTTTTCCAAAATGTTCCCATTTTAAAAAAAGTCAGCATAACTCTTGGAACCCTCTGTATTTAGGTAGAGGGAACCATTATGACGGAGTATTATATTTTTTAGTGGCAATCAGAAAATGCAATAAAATATAGGGTGTTCCATAAGAAAAAATATAACTTTGATACGCCACACTTTATTGAACACCCTGTATATTTCAAAATATTTTAAAATTATAGTTTAAATTGGAGTTAAATTTGTGGTATAAAAAGATTTTCCAAAAAATTTATATTTTCTTCGATATTTGTCCGGTCCCGGACTTTTGCCGAACTCTGTATAAGTATTATTAGTAAAGCCATTATGCAACTCCAAAACAGATATTTTTGAATATATGACTGTAATATAGTTTAATGACGGTCAGATATTTTTTTAAATCAAAATTGATTCAAGGGTGTCATAAAAATTGTCTCACAACCCTTATACTACTTATAAGTAGTGGTAACGTAGCAAATTTATGCCGCTGAGATGCAAAAATACGTGTAATTTAAGCTTTATAGTTTCGAAGTAACTTACGTAAACGTTATCTTTCTATCATTTCAAATATGTTACTTTCCGTTACTTTGATGATAACAACTCAATTAGCAGAAAAAAATGCATTTTTATCTTATCTTTTACACCTTTCTAATGTATTCGACATTGAAAAATAAAACTAATTTTGGTTTTTGCGCAAGTCAGTTGGCAAACTTCACTTCACGTGACTTTTTCCTTATGTGAATCGGATCGAGAATTAAGACGTTTCAGACGTCTTATCATTTTCAACAAAAGGTCATTCGTTTTGGATAACTAAAATAATTATAATAAATATAAAGTTTAATCTTTAATTTAAGTGAGTGCAAGAGGTCATAATAACGTCAATTTGTATAACTGCAAATGGATTTGCTAAAAAAAAAAACAACATGTTTATTACAAATCGTACAAAATTGTAAGTAATTGTTGGTTTTTGATTGGGTAAACAAACGTTTTGTTATACACAATCTTTCCACAAATATTAAAAATTAATTTAGCAATTAAATTTCAATTACTTATAAATAGGTATATCGTTATAAATATTCCAAAATTAGGTAATAACTTGTAATTTCACGCTTTTTTAGTTTGTCCAGGAACAAAAAAAACATGAGTTGATGTTAAATATTTAAACAAAACGTTATGAATAATTCTATTTATGTAAATTTCGTTTGATCGACCTTAATATTGATGGAGCTTTTCTTTCGTATGTACAATTCTCATAATATTTGTTTTGCAACATTGGAATCTACAAAACTGACGACAGAAATTTATAGACCGGGAACAAAAAATAATGTATTCCAAATAGAACATAATACCTTCCGCTTTTGAAATTTTACAATATTTTAGTAAAAATAAAAAATCCAAATATATCGGAAAAAATTTTAGTTTTAAATAAAAAACAGACGCATACATATTTTTTCGCTCTCCAAATGCCACCCTTTTGTAATGCCGCCCTGATGCAGTCGCCACCCTGCTTCATAGTACCGCACGGCTCTGGAGGCAACCCTGAAATTATTTGGCTCAACTTTCCTTAAAAGCTGAAATCACTTACAGGCCAGACGATAGGGGTAACAATTACAAATAATTAGCAATACGGCTGATTGTCTTTTCATAAGTACCTTAAAGTATGTAGATTAATTTAAAAAAAAAGTTTACCAGCCTATCGATTTCCCAAATTAGAAAAAAAAAATCAGAAAACTTTTTTTTTCGAAATTTTCCAATATTTCGCGCTGGGAGGAAGGTAGAGAAAAATGAAAAATATGACAACCGTTTAGATCGCTAATTGATAGTTGGTTATTGTTAGAATAATACACTGAGCTTGTCAAAATCCGATCTTTATGTATAGGTATCCATTTTTTTTCTCGTATATTTTTGCTTAAAAATAAAATTTTAAAATCTACTTTAAATAAAAATATTGAAATAATAATTCGTATCACATGGAATGTGCGTGAGACAATTTCTAATCTTTTCTACGAAACCTTGAAAATCGTACTTGTTTTATAAGCTATTTTTATCTTCCATAGACCATTAATCACAACATGTCTAAAGATTTCAATTTTACTGAGGAATACACAAAAAAAGACATAATCTACTTATACGTAAAAATGGACCTTGATAACTTGGCCAACTTATTACTCAAGTTTAAGTTTTTTAAGACTTTCATAGATGGTGTGATAAATACCACTACCCCTTGCACACACCCTTTGTTGTCTAGGTATAAACTTCACACGTGCTCCAATCTCCAATATAGTCAAATGCACAGACCACTAAGTGGGATATGCGTCAATAGTTTGTTATTTCCGTTCTAACTGTAGAAATTTGCGATGTTGAATATGTTCGCGAATTGAACCGAATAAATAATGAAGACGGATATTTATGTTTTTATGTATATTTTTTTTTGTTTGACTTTGACCACTATTTAACTGATTATTATGAAAATAACAAGATAAGGCGGCACAAGGACCCAGCTCAAGATCAATTTTTTTATTTTTATTTGGTCGTTTTAAATAAAGAGGTCATGTCACTTTCGTTTACTTGATTTTTTCTGTATTTTGCGAAAATTTATGGGTTTTTTTATTAGCTTAGTGGTTCTAATACGGATCCTTGTGGCTCCTTTGATTTATTTTGGTTTTTTTAATACTATTTCAAAGTAAACTTTTAGTTTCTTCAATAAATTGAATCTATCAGGAAAGTAAAAAAAATATTTTTTGTTTCAGACGTATTCGGCTCTGAACGTTGAGAGCGACCGTTTGAAGATGAATCCACCTGAATGCTACAAATACCCAATTTCTTTGGGAAAATCCAGTGACGAGGATCCAAAAATGGCACCCGAAAATTTTAACAATAATCATAGATTTCAAACTATGCACGATAACATGATCAATTTATTTCCCAAAAAACAAGCTGTTGATTTGAGTTTCGAAGATATAACTTTCTCGTCTACATCGTGGTCTATTACGAAATTCAAAAAAGGTAAGTACATCACCCTGTATATTTGAATTTTTGTACGGAAAACTTAATTTCTATAAAATAATTTTTTATTTTTATAAACATTTTGACGATTGCTGGTAAAATTTTGCACGTCCAACTTTCTCATTTTCTTCTTTTCAGGTAAATATTACTAAAATTTCGTAAAATTTCTTTGTCGATAACTATAAATATCAATAAAAAACAAGTTTTTTGAGTTCGATAACCTTTCTCACTTTTACATTCATGTTTGCTTGAATTTTTCTTTTTTTTAAGGAGATTCATAATTTTTTTGCTTTTAATTGTGGTATTGGGTTTTGGATTATTAGGTCTTTTTCTAGAACTTTTTCAAAAAATTTCACCAATTGCAAGGTCAAGTTAAAATTTGACACAAAGTACAGGGTTATTCATCATAAATTACTCCCCCCCCCATCATCGTTATTATTACTTTTGGAAAAAAAGTCTTATATAAAAGTTGTTTGGTTACAGCTGAATTTTCTTAATATTTTATCAAAAGTTCAGTAGCGTGCAAATTTAAGGGGATACAAAAAATAATAGTTCTTTTTTAAATGGGACATCCTGTATATTTTCACATTTTTGGAATCGTCTATTTTTTCTGATTTCAAAAATATACAATATGTTACCCCTACCTTGTACCGTTTTTGAGTTATGAAATTTTGAAAATCTGAGTTTTAGTAATTACTGTAAATATGAAAAAGCTACTGAATTTTTGATAATAATGAATAACCCAGTACATGTTTTTAGTTGATATTTTTCTTGAAATAAAAGCATTTTGAATTCATTTTATTAATTAAGTTTGCCCCACTAAATTTTTTTAATACTTCATCAAACTAAAATGAAAAATAAACATCTTGTGTAATGTAGAACGAAATTTTCGGTCGCTTTTTCACAAACACTCCTTACACGTCTATCAAACGAATTTAATCTCTTACTATATTTCAAAGTCACAATTTAATTTCATCACGCTCCAATTTTTTTTACGATTTTAAAACGTTTTGTTGGAGTCGAGCCGAAAACTTTCACATAATAACATTTTAAACTTGCATAGATAATGACACAGAAAAAAGAACGGCATTAAAAATGAACAAATCCGTAAACCTTCACCTGTAAATTTTACAAAATAGAAACTACTCACAATTTACAAATTATTTTATATTATGGAGAATATATTTTTTCATGCATAACCGACTATTTAGATTTAATGTTTGTTAGTTGAATGTAGTAACCAATTTGCAGAGCTTACTCTGTATGTTTTTGTACCTTCGGATAGGCTGACCCGGTATAATTAATACATTAAGTATGTCACAAACCTTATTAAAAATAATTTAAAATAAAACTGTTGTGAATAAACTGCAAGATTAAAAATTTCAAAATTTCAAGAAAATGTATTATTAACATTCATCTTTTCAGCTCTATAACTCACAAACTGTTGTTTGGAGAATGTTTTCTCAAAGGAATTTTTTTGCAGCAAATTTAATTCGCTACAAAAACTGTACTCATTTTTGGAAGAACGTCCCCCCAAATTGGAAACATATGGAAAACTTTTCTATTATTAATTTTATGAAGAAAAGTTATTCTTTATAAAAAGTTCTGCATTATCTAAAAATCTAAAACATTGAATACAGTCATCAAATATCAAATTTTTTAAAAAAAATTTAAAATTACGATTAAATTTATGTAATGACATCCATTTAAATTGAAACTTCAGATTATTCTATTTTTTACTAATGTTTCTATTTTGAATGAACATTTATCTCTTGTGATTACGAAACACATGATAATCTTTTAGGTTTTCCATGTTTTTTCAATAATTTTTCATTTAAAACGCCAAATAAGTGCATGTTCATTTATTTTGCAAATAATAAAATACATTCAAACAATAGGTTATAAAATTACCATCATATTAATTTAATTTTTACTCATGCTAATGCGACATATCCAACTGTTTTTCGTAACATTTTTCTTTATTGTCAAATTTAAAAGTACTTTACTCTTGAGTAAAACTCATATTTTTCAACAAACCTCGTATACGACTAAAAAATTTGATATTTGATGACTGCATAATAGGTTATAGATAATGCAGAACTTTTTATAAAGAATAACTTTTCTTCCTAAAACTAATAATAAAGAAGTTTTCCATATTATTCCAACTTTAGGGGGACATACTGTATATTTCAAAATAATTTTAAAATGTAGCCTATATAAATGTACAAACTACTAAAGTGAAAAACATTTAAAACTTGTACCGTTTCGCTATAAACCTCCATCCCGTTGGTCGTGATTCACCCTGTATATATATATACAGGGTGGGGCAAACTTCTGACATCGGAGGATTACATCGTTGTGGTGATAGATAGAACTTTATAGTTTTGTGTGAGCTAATACAGTTACTGAGGGCACATTTTGAAAATAATGCCCTAAGTTTACTACATCGTTTGAAAGTTTATTAATTGTACTAACAAATTGTAAAAAGACTTATAGGGTGATTCATTTAAAAATTTTGAGATATTGATTGATTTGCGTTTTGTTTCACCCTGTATTAAAGAAGCCACCTATAAAAATAGTAATTAATACTGAGCACAGCCAATGATGTGTGTATGACATTTGAACACAGAGACCTGTTGATTTATTTTAATTTACTATTCTGCAGAGTGTTAAAGAGGAGGTCTTTTTTGCTAATAATTGGCCATATCTTTGTAAAACACCCTTATAATATATTAGAGTGCTATATTTTTGTAACGCTCTCGGTGAGATCTTTTCGATTCTTGAACAAAATATAGTACGTTCCATTAAAAAAAATGTAAGTTTGTGCTGCTACGTGGTTTTGGAACACCCTGTAGAATCGAAAGTATTTTCAAAATGTGCTCTCAGTAACTGTATTAGCTCACACAAAACTATAAAGTTCTATCTATCACCACAACGATGTAATCCACCGATGTCAGAAGTTTGCCCCACCCAGTATATATCAGCTTAATAATGTACAATAACCGAAATACCATTTTTCTTTATATAGAGAATGGAAATACTAATAAATTCATTCCGTTTGGCTTTTAAACACACTGTATAGTTAGCAAATTTTTTTGTTTCGTTTCAGAATCTAAAAAAATTCTTCATGGCGTTTCTGGACAATTTAAGTCTGGAGAGTTGTCAGTTATAATGGGACCTTCAGGTGCCGGAAAAAGCACTTTGTTGAATATCCTAGCCGGTTTTATGTAAGTATATTTTTAATGGAAATATTTCATTTGTCCACGACAACATAATAATAAGTCAATATTTTACCTCCTAACTGAAGGTATATGGTACCCATATATCAACTGTCGTGAATTATGGTTCATAATACACTGTAGTGTATTATGGTTCATAATTCCCGACTAGAGATGGGGGTACAATATGAAATAAACTATTAAATCTGTGTATTTTGTTCAGAAAATTTGTTTCTGACATATATCGTATCTATAAAATATTGTAATTTTTAGTATTGATACTTTTCATAACGATATTTTCTAATATTAAGTATTTCAAAACAATATATTTATAACGGTACGTTGTATTGATACTTTCTACAGTATCGCCCATCTCTATATATGTCAAATTATTTGAAGTAACTGCCACAACATTTTGAGGTTAGTAATATGCCAAATCGCTACTGACTTTTATTTATTAATAAATAAATTAAGTGTCGTGGACAAAGTATAGTATTCTACTCGCAATTTATGGCCATAATTCACTTGGGTGACTTGCGCCCCTCGCCTGCGGCTCGTGACGCAAACGTCACCCATCGTGAATTATGGCTATCATAAATTGCTCGTTTAATAATATACTATTGTGCCTGGCCTATATTGATAAAATTCACTTGTGATTGTTTATTTATCTGATAATTTTATTAACTTTAGGTGAAATCAGTATTTGTTTATACACGAAATTTTTTTTTCAATCAAAAAACAAGCTAATTTGAACAAAACAAACTTCGATTTTAATGGATTTTGTGAAAAAAAATTTAAACATAAAAATATTCCGATTTCTTTAAAAATTCAAAGAAAATATAAACAGATGGAAAGTTTTGAAACTTGTTATGTTTATCACACTTATCAATGTTCAATGTAACTTTTTATAATTTAATCTAAAGGAGGATATTACACCGAATATTAAAATTGTCACCAGATAAAAAAATCTGATTAATATACAGTGTGTCTCAAGTTATCTCGCTTATTTGACAAGATAGAGTACACTTATATTTCATATTTTGCTTGGATTTTAATTTATAATAGTAAATATGATATCAAAAATTACTAATAATAGGAAATAAACCAGTTTCCATTGGGAATTACTCCCAAATTTTAAAATAAAGTTCAAATTTCAATGCACTTTCCGACCACAACCCGAGTATTTCCGAACGCTACCGATGATACGTGTGATGTCATATCTCTTGTGTTTACTTATGTCAATATGGCCGGGATTGCATTAGGTTATGTGTAGTTGTGTGTTTATATTGTATTTTAATCAACTATTAATTGCTTCATCGACGTAAAAATATCATTTATATGTTTGTTTGAGACCATTACGTGTTTGTGTGTGCTTTTTTTTATTTCTAAAAGTCAACGTAAAGTGGAAAGTGGACATGAATATTCGATATTTCCGAGGATATTTTAAAATTTTTAGAATATATTTTATTTACTAGTTCAGTGTTCAGTGACGATTCTTTCATATTTTGTGATTGAAGATATGGCTAGCTAAGGTTTTGTAAAAGCACATACTGATAACTTGCCCAAAGTAGACTCATTTATGCTGCTTGAATTTATGAAGTCAAACAGCTGCTTTAATGCAGAGGATATAAGAGGAGTTAAGCATTATCTTAAGTACGATTTAAACTATGTTTTATTTATATAATATATACCAACCATATTTCGATGTGTGGTCGTAAGAAAATGATGTTTTTATGGTTGATTCCTAGACATATAGGTACATAACCTCAAACTATTTAAGAATAAAAATTACCAGCATAGAAGTAGGTACTCACATTAAAATGGTCTTCACAAACAAAAGTAATTCCCCTCTCTTAAGTGCATTTTTGCTTACGTTAACATGTAAAGTAACAAATATTTTGTCTGGAGTTTTAATAGACGTTGATTTACACTATGAAACAATGCAATAATTGGAATACAAAGTTTTTTTTCCGGCTTTATCCATTTTTAAAGCTTTCAGAAACAAATTAGGTCACAAGAACTCAGAGCGTGATACACGAATAAGAACGTAAACAAATGACGTCACACCATGGGGCAGCCATCTTTATGACGTAAAGCGCGTTTTGGCGGACTTTCAAATTTTATGATTTTTAAAGTTGTTTTAAAAGTAAAGTTTATATTTTTTTGAAAAAATAGACATGCAAGGTGTTAGGAGACCTGATAAAGCGTCAATTCCCACCAATAGCAAAATTTATGCTTGTACCCTATTCTAGGTTGAAGTATTTTATGATTTAGAGAGGATCTTAAGAGACGGCATTCGTGAATCATCTCGTAGAGTTATGCCATTCAATGCAGTTTTTTGATTTATTAATTATCTTGTCAAATAAGCGAGATATTGCCTGTATAGGATAACTTGGGACACCCGGTATAGTGTGAAGTTTAAAAAAAGGTATGTTCAACTCAAGGTTTTCTATAACTTTAATTCAATTTTAAAGAAGTTTTAATAGCCAAAATTCGATCATAAACACTTTTTCATAAACCAAAAAATATACTAAGCGTTTTTTTTTTCGAATATATTCACCGAACGTTCTATTTCAATCGATTCAACATAATAATCTTTTTTTTTATCACTTATTTTGTCGTCCTTGACGGATGATTCATAGTGGAATTCCGTAATCCTATTACTACAACGCAAGCATTATTATTTTATTTAATTTTTACATTGATACGAATACTATAATATAGTTTGATAAGTAGAGGTCAAACTTCAAATTAATATATATCAAATATTAATCTAATCAATTAAATTAATTGCCAGGAATATCATCCATCGTAAATAAAACCATCAAAACAATACAATTGCTTTATTTTCGAAAACCTTTTTTATCGGAGGTTACTAATTGTCCACGTGTTCTCTATATTTACAGTGGCGGTGCTGATAAAGAATTTTATTTTTCTGTATCATGGTATACTTGGCGTTAATAGATATTGTGCAAACTTAAAATTGTCTGCTTTTTGTTCCACTGTAATTCGATACGATACCGTCATAGTCCGCAAGATTTGAAGGGGATATACGATTAGATAGCTGGCATTAAAAATATTACGTCCACTATAACTATAGTTATTTGAAGGTTGAAAAATCACCACTTTTTTTTATATTAATCTACATACTTTGAGGTACCAATAAAAAAAATCAGCCGTATTGCTAATTACTTGTAGTTGTTACCCCTATCGTCTGGCCTAAAAAGCACCATATTTTGGAATAAAATGATCCATACAATTTTTCACATTTATCGAGGATTAAATCACAGTTGGGACACCCTGTATATACACTAACGCTGCGTATTTATATATTCAAATAATAAATATTCAATCCACGAAATGTCCTTGAAATAAAACAAGGATCTAAACATCTGGTCGACAATGTATCCTTTAAATGCACACGATATTCGTAACGTAAAAAACAATGCATATTTTTTTTTATCTCTGCAGCATTCGAGTTGGTAATACCGTTAGATTGTTAGTGTGTATGTAATTGAAGATAAATGCCTTAACCTGTAAATAGCTGACCTCGTTACCCAGTTGCCTTGATCAAGAATTTATTTGAATTCATCTTGTTTAGGCTTCTTTCGTAACTCTAATATTATGTGTTAAAATTTTCGTAATAATTGATTAGAAAATTTATAGTATTTATTCATAAAACATCTAATTTATTGTAAATTTTTTCTTGTTATTTCAAATTCAGTTTAAAAAAATGGATTTGGGTGATTCTGGAGTAATAAGTAGCCTTCCCTTTCACCAGACTTGACGTATACAGAGTTTTTATTGTCGTAGATATTTTTAATCTTCTATATAAAAAAAACAATTTATAAACTTTTTTTTAAACAACCTACGGCACTGGTGTAACTAACAATACAGTCCTAAAATAAAGTAAACGAGAAACTTCTAGAAATACAAAAAATTGTTGTTTAGGTATTTCATATTCTAATAGAGTAAACATTCTAAAAAGTATTGATGGACACTGTATTAAAAAAACTGTTACAGAACTAGAGGAAGCACCGGAACGGTGAAATTAAACGACGTCGTACGTGACCAAAGCCCTCGATATAGAAAGTTATCTGCTTATATTCCACAAGACGAACAGCTAAGAATGGCTTTGACTGCTAAGGAGGCCATGACTTTTGCTGCACATCTCAAACTAGGTTATCACGTTTCCAGCGATTATAAAATTAAACAGGTAAATCATTAATTTCTTTTCGTTTTATGAAAAAAAAATTCTTTCGTTAATAACTATATAATAATAATAATAATAATAAATAATTAGTTCTTGTCATTATTCTATTTGGATGCCTTCTTTTCTTGATATTTCTATGATCTACTCTTGATCTGTGTATTTGTTGAATAAAAGAAGAAGATATTCAAGATGGCCCCTTTTCAATTATAATGCCAAAATGGCGTTTCTGTCAAGATATCAAATAAAGAATTAATTAAGTAGTTTTTATGTAGAAACTACCAAAGGGAGTGTGTGATATATAAATATTTTTATTTATTTTTTTAACGGTCTAAATGTTTTACACAAAATTCCAATCGTGTTAATATGAATGTTTGTTGTGAAAGGTTAGGGTCAAAGTTATGTGTTTATTCTAAAAAAGCGGTTATGCAATCAAAATAAACAAGTTTATTCACACCTGATATCAAAAGAAGATTCCACCAAAAATATGTAAGTGGTTTGTGTTTTTTTGCACGAAAATAATTGTCGTTTTTATTCCGTAAATATTTAAACTGTTTTTCTCATTTTTTATGTCAGGAAATTTTCTTTATACCTGTTGAAACAAATAAGTAATTCTGACGATGATAATATGTCAATATCGAAATAATTATCAATAATATTTTAGAATTTGCAATAATTTTTTCAGTAAATGGTGGAATTGAAATTAATTAGAAACAGTTGGTTTCATAAAAAAGCAATTACCAGCATATAAAACGTACGAATTTAAACATTACTTGATTAATCTTAATAGTAAGAGGAAATTTAAATGATTTTTAGATTTAATATCTTATCGTTTTATCAGATACCTAATAAAATTTTTGTTTTGTGTGAAACGTATGGAAAATCTTGAAAATATCATTAAAAATCTCAATTTTATTTCTGGATCCAATCGTAATCTTATAATTTCCATGACATTTTAATCCCTTAGATAGAAATCCTTTGTTATATTCATTTGAAGATAAAGAACGCCCTTGACATCAACTATAATATATCATCGTACTGATTCTTTCAATCTTTATCTTGGAAAACATTTTCAATGACAAACCTAAAGTCAATGTCGGGGCATTAAAAAAAACTATTTATCTAGAAATAGAAATAATATTATTGCCATCTTCGACTGATTAAAAAGTTGTGCGAAATATACAAATTGTTTGTGCTTCTTTAAATACGTTATCATTTACTTTGAATTTAATAATTCCGTGAATTATTTAATTATAAATATATCTTTGAACTGTACACAACGTAATGAAACTTTAATAAATCAAGTGGTTGTATCGAAAATGGCCTAATTTCAAGTGAGACGTTCCTGTAATGTCAATTATCGACCTAGAGAGTAGATCATAGAGTAATAAATACTTATTACTCTATGGAGTAGTTTTATCGATCGTAACATTGAGCGTAAATAAGAAGATCGGTCAGTGCGCATGATCACCAACGAAAGCGATGAGCAGGGAAGAGATTCGAAGAGGTCATCGCCCCTCGTTGAGGGGTGGATTGTCAAAAATGGCGTCTTTTGTGGCGTTGTTTCATGTTAAAGCTTTTAAAATGTGTTTTTATTACTGTTTTAATCAGTTTTGTAAGTATTTAAGTACTAAAAGTTAATTATTTTTAAATATTAGTGGTATGATATTGGAAAATTGTGTTGAACCTTATTTATACTAGGATTTCGTTTACTTCAAATTCCCAATATAATTGAACACTTAAAAATGTTCTGGAAACTAAAGCAGAGTAAATTACAATTAACTATATCGTAAAAACAATTAAGGATACTTGATATTATTAGTTTTTAATTGTTATAGGTGGCAAAAATCTTGCAAATGCTAGGTCTCGATCAATGTCAGCATACATTAACATCTCGATTATCCGGAGGACAAAGAAAACGATTAGCCGTTGCATTAGAGTTGATTAGTAATCCACCGATCCTATTTCTTGACGAACCAACTACGTAAGTAAACTTTATTGTTATTCAAATAACTGCTAGCCACTGAATTAATTAATAAATTTTTATTATTGTCGTGGTTTTTTTACGGCGTTTAGCATGTTTGAATGTTGTGCGTGATTGGTTTTTAGATTATCATTATTCGATCTTTGCTTAGTTCCTTAATGATGAAGTGTATACAGGTGGAAGCGCAAATAACACATTTATATGTCACTATTTTATATATTTTATTATAACTTGTTGCTTGTACATATTATCATTATATTAATATGCATTAGAAAATTATTATTCAACCGCAATGAGAAAACTGTTGAAAGATACACGTCACGGAATTTGTTTACAATGTTTCTAGAAAGAATTTTATACAAATATTTACTTCTTGAAGTTTTTTTTCTTATTAAAAGCATCCCTGATTTAAAAAAAAAACACATAATTAAGATTCGTTAAAGATTACAACATCTTATAATTGATATTGCAAGTTACATTTAGGGTTTAAGCTGTTTTTGCCATTATGCCGGTCCATTGTTGAAACAACGTAAACAAAATTGTTATTTTTTTTCTTAGAAGATTGAGAAATTATCTACCTGTCGAAACAATATTTTGGTGATATCTATTGCGAAAGGATTTCTTTTATTATGTTAATTTTTGATGTTGAAAATGCAACAGATACAAAATAATAACAATATTTAATTGTAGGTTTTATAAAATGATATATAAGGTTATTAATATCTTTTGGACATACAACTTCTGAAATTTTAATTTTTTATATTTTTTTTTCGGTACTTTTTCGAATTAAATCTCAAAATTTTGGAAAATTTTCGAATGAAATGTCAAAATTTTGATAATTTTCGGATCAAATCTCAAAATTTTGGTAATTTTTCGAATTACATATCAAAGTTTCGGTCCTTTTTCGATTTAAATCTCAAAATTTCGGTACTTTTTCAAATTAAATCTCAAATTTTGGAAATTTTCGATTGAAATCTCAAAATTTTGATAACTTTCGGATTAAATCTCAAAATTTTGGTAATTTTTCGAATTACATATCAAAGTTTCGGTACTTTTTCGAATTAAATCTCAAAATTTTGGTAATTTTTCAAATTAAATCTCAAAATTTAAGTAATTTTTCTAAATAAAGGCTCAACTTTCGTTTAGCTGAAATCAGTTATGGGAAAACTGTTGCCATGGCAACGATTGTTGTGATTAGTAGTAAACAAAAACCCCAATCATATGGTGAGGAAATGCGTGGTTGCCAAGTTAACCCACTTTCGTTTAGCTGAAATCGTTTTATACTCACGTCTATCTATATATATATGGGTTTTTGTTTACTACTAATCACAACAATCGTTGCCATGACAACAGTTTTTCCATAACTGATTTCAGCTAAACGAAAATGGTGTCAACTTGGCAACCACGCATTTCCCCACCATATGATCTAGGTTTTTGTGTACCCGTTACCATAGTAATGGCTGCCATGCCAACAGTTTTTCCATAGCTGACTTCAGCTAAACGAAAGTTGACTCAAAACTTTGATAATTTTTCGAATTAAATCTCAATATTTCGGTACTTTTTCGAATTAAATCTCAAATTCGGTCCTTTTTCCAATTAAATCTCAAAATTCTGTTAATCTTTCGAAAGAAATATCAGAATTTTAGTAATTTTTCGAAATAAATCTCAAAAGTTTGATAATTTTTCGAATTAAATCTCAAAATTTCGGTACTTTTTCGAATTAAATCTCAAAATTTCGGTCATTTTTCGAATTAAATCTCAAAATTTTGATAATTATTAATAAAATGATTTATACGGTTATTAATATCTTTTGGACATCCAACTTCTGAAATTTTAATTTTTCATCATTTTGCAGCGGTTTGGACAGTTTATCGTGTACACAATGTGTATCTCTATTTAAAAACCTCGCCTTGGAAGGTAGAACTGTGATAGCTACAATTCATCAGCCGTCAGCTTTGCTTTTTGAAATGTTCGACAAATTGTACGCTCTGTCAGAAGGAAAATGCATCTACGATGGACGAACCAGTGATTTAGTTTCTTACTTGGAAAGGTTGGATCTCCATTGTCCGGCTTATCACAATCCAGCCGATTATTGTAAGTGTGATTTTGATTTGAAAATATCTATTTTTGCTAAATTATACGTTAAAATCATATTATGTCTACTAATAATTGTTATTTATAATTTTTATTGATTTTAATCGAAAGTTCTCCGACTGATTTTTAAATGTATGTATATATTTTTGACCTTTAACATCTTTGGACGTCTCATGTTTATATGACCCAGATGAATATTTTTCAAACAAATATCACTTTCCTTTTTTTTTTTCAGTCTCTCGAGTAAAGGTATAAAATTTGTACAAATATTGTAACATCGTCTATTGAAATATTTGTATAACCTTTACTCGTGTCTAAGTAAACATACACGTGTGGACATTATTATTGGCTAATATTTTCTTATTTTCTCTCTATTTAAATTCCTCGAAATGTTATTGCAGTTTCCTGTAAAATTATCGTATTTACTATTCAAAATACGAGTTTACTATCGAATAATATTAATCTTTTTTTTAATTGTATTTACAGTAATTGAAATAGCTATAGAAGAACACGGCGCAGATATAAATAAACTTTCCGATATGGTAAAAGCTGAACGTAAAAATACAGTAGAAAGTATCGAATATATCAATGAAAAAGGTAAGCAAATTGACTAACCCTCGTATATAGTTTTTTATGAAATTTATTGACAACACCTCGTATTTATTAATTATGAATTTTTTTTCACGTTTATCTACGATCTTTTTGACGTTGTTTGCTATTTTTATTTTTTCCCTTCTTTTTTTTTCTATTTTTCTTTTTTTTGTTCTTTTTTCCTTTTTTTTCTTTTTTTTTTCTTTTTTTTTCCCTTTTTTTTCCTTTTTTTTTCTTTTTTTTCTTTTTTTTCTTTTTATTTTCTTTTTCTTTTCTCTTTTTTTCCTCAAAAAAGCGATAAATTGTATTTATTTATTTTTTTCAATTATTTTCAGAACGCGGAAAATTGCACAACAATTGTGATTTATTTCAAGAGAAAAAAATCGGTTTATATTCGGACGAATCGAAAGCCGTACCGGCCGCAATTATCATGCAATTTTTGCTGTTGTACAAAAGGAATCTTCTTACCATAAAGCGATGTTATGTAAGTCACGTATTTTTTTTTTATTATTTAAATTTCATTTTACAGCTACGGAATTTTAAATAGAATCGTCCCAATGTCATGACCATTAGTTTTTATTTATTTAAGTTCCTGTCGTAAATTTGATATTTTAAATTTTATTTATTTAAATTATTTTTAATATTTCCAATTTGCGTTGAAACATTTCGTTATAATTTGACCATTCTGTATATATATAAAAATACTATTACCAGAACCACATCGGTAAATATAATTAACGATAATATTTGTTAATTATTAATAACGTTTTTTTTAACTAATTATTGCTAATTTTTTTTATTGGGTAATAAAAATGTTTATTGTCAATTTTAATGGGGCAATCTATTTATTATTATTTATCATTTTTTTTGCCATAAATGTACAAATTAATTATTTTTTCACCGAATTATTCAAAAAAAGGTTAAAACAGTTTTCAATTGGTTTGGATATATTTTTGATTATTATATTTTATTTATTATTATTATTTATTATATTTTTCCAATGAATTCACAAAATTTTGGTAATTTTTCTAATTAAATCTCAAATTTTTGATGGTTTTTCGAATTAAATCACAAAATTTTGGTAACTTTTCGAATTATATCTCAAAATTTTGGTAACTTTTCGAATTAAATCTCAAAATTTTGGTTATTTTTCGAATTAAATCTCAAAATTTTAGTAATTTTTGGATTTCAAATTTTTGATGGTTTTTCGAATTGAATCTGAAAATTTTGGTGGTTTTCCGAATTAAATCTTAAAATTTCGGTACTTTTTCGAATTAAAACCCAAAATTTCGGTACTTTTTCGAATGAAATATCAAAATTTTTGTAATTTTTCGAATTAATCTCAAAATTTTGATAATTTTTCGAAATAAATCAAAATTTCGGTAATTTTTCAAATAAAATCTCAAAATTTCAGTAATTTTTCGAATTAAATCTCAAATTGATTATTTTTTCACTAAATTATTCAAGAAAAGATCGAAACGGTTTATAATTGGTTTGGATATATTTTTGATTATTATATCCGGGAATCGAACCCGGGTCTACCGCGTGAGAGTTTGGTTTGCTTACTACTCGACCACCGAGGAATATACCGAGGAACACACGTTCTACCTTTTTTTCATTGTTATTTTCCCCTACAATAGTTGGTTCAGTTTAATCGTAGTCTGCATATTTTTATTATTATTTTTAATTTAATATTTATTAATATTGAATATTTAAAAATGTATCTCAAGCTGAATAAACTTGAATTATATTATTATTTTCTGCAATTTGATAATATAATAAAGGATGGGATTTTGGTGGGAATAAAAAAACCGGCCAATACTTACACAGTGGAAGAAATAAATTGTTTCCATTATTAATGTCTCCCTTCAAAAAGATTAATATAATGATAAAAAAATTAGCTAAAATTATAATAATTAAAGCAAAATAGCCTTAAATTAGTTTAAAAAAAATTTAAATAAATACAGAGTAGAAGATATATAAATTTGTTGAATTATTATTTTCTCCCACTGTATCTTATGTAAATACATAGAGTAGAGAAAATAAATCCCGATGAGAATTTACCCTTGAATATTTTCAGTTTAGTTCTAAAATTTAATTTTTTGATTGAAATTTTTTTATCAACTTTTTGTCTTAATTTATTATAGTTAATATGCGATAAATTAGAAAAGACATTGGAAAATTATTTATCTATTTATGATTGTTTTGTTGGTGAAAATATCTCGTTAACTTTTTAAAATAATTGGAGTAATTCTGTGCAATAATTGCTCGTTATCGTCTTATTAATGTTGTTTTTTAAACAATTAATTTATCATATATAGCTGCACAATAATTAGGATCGATTACGTAGGTACATCATTTCGTTCAAATTTCAATAGTACAAATTTATTTTTCCTTTCCATACACTGTTTTTTTATGATGATTGTCGTCTACAAATATTTTTCCGAACTTTCCCATTGCCATTGTATCTAATATATAGGGTGTTTAAGAAAAAGGTTCTTGCATACTTATTTTCCACCCCTTTTTAAAACCACCTATATAATGGAGATAAAAGATGATTGTTTAAACAACACGTGCAATTTGTCTCATTTCGATTTTGTATATATACAGCGTGTCCCAAAAAGTTTTATAAATATGAAGAAAACGTTTGGAAACTTTTTAACACACATTGAATCAAAAATCACCAACTATTGTCGACAAATTTATCCTCCTCAGGGTTTGAAAGGAATCATTCCTATCTAATATACAGGGTGTTTAAAAAAAAGGTATACTTTTTTTTCTTGAATATTAATTTTTCACCCTTTTTTAAACCACCTATATAATGGAGATAAAAGTTGATTGTTTAAACATATACAATTTGCCTCATTTCGATTTTTTATATATACAGCGTGTCCCAAAAAGTTTTATAAATGTTTGGAAACTTTGTAAGGAAAACTGAATATAAAAAATCACCAACTCTTCCTGACAAATTTATCCTTCTCAGGATGTCAAAGGAATCATTCCTTTTTTTTTCAAACCACGTCATAGAAACATTTTTTTCTATGAACGCCCTATAATTTTTTTTTAAAAAACATTTTCTGAAGTAAAAACCTCTACTTCTCGTTAAAAATATTTAAAGCCAGTTCCTAGAAGAAATCTCAAGTTGAAAAATAACGTTCCTGCTAGATTACCAAAAAATATTGGAAATTTGGTAATTTTGGTGTCGTGCCTTGTATTTCTGTATAAATCTTCTAAATTTATGAAAATTTTCGACCGCATCTCATATTCTAAATAAATCTAGAAACATTTTCCAAAGATTCCGTAATTTGTCGTTTTCACCCTGTAATTTGAAATTCAATCGACAATAACTAATAATTTTTTTTCAATTTTCGTCCTTGTCTCGTATTTCAAATTGAATATAATAATAATAATATAATTGAATAATTTGAAATTTCAGTAATTTTTTTAATTAAATTTCAAAATTTCGGCATTTTTTCGTATTAAATCTCAAAATTTTGGTAATTTTTCGAATTAAATCCCAAAATTTTGATACTTTTACGAATCAAATCTTGAAACTTTGGTAATGTTTCGAACGAAATATCTAAATTTCGGTAATTTTTCGAACTAAATTTCAAAATTTT